>JARHVA010000530.1:4347500-4947500 GCA_037957365.1 Torreya grandis
TTATGATTTATTGTAAGGTTATTAAAATTTAATTTTTGTGGTTTTTATACCAATTTAAATGTTATTTTACTCCCCATCTCCTCTAAAATGCATTCCCACTTTAAAACCCTTTGTGCTCAAACCTATAACCTATCTAATGTGGAAGTTTTTTGCTCATTCACTGCCTGTAAATGCTATATATGGGTTAATATATGGTGTTTTAGGGGATATTATAACTATATGGAATAATTTTAAACCATAAAAATGCATCCATTGAACTTAAACTTGCAATCAAAATAAATAAATTGAATTGTTGGGGTTTGATAGGGTTTTTGAGGTATTAAACTTGTTAGTAATTTTTCATAAAGGACAAACCATTAAAATTATAACTTATGAAAACAATTTGTAGGTGATATGGTTTATCTTCAACCCTTAATATCATTTTTCATTATAATTTTTATCCTCCATGAACCATCTTCATCAAACTAATCTTCTACACTCATCTTGTGATCCGATGGAAATTTGAATTCTCTAATGCCTTGCCTTGACCTTGCAAGCTTTTTTTTAGAATTATTTAAGCCTAATGATCCTAGATAAATGTCTCATGTATGTATAAAAAATTTAAATCAAGAATTTTTTGCTTTGACATCCCATGGGAGACATTTTTTGCTGGTTATAAGTGATGTTCATGACCTCCTAGGTACGTTGGGTCTAAAATTTATCATTTTTTACTTAGGATTAATACCTTCATGTTACAATATTCCTAAAAAAATTGTATTAATATGTATAAGTAACTTAATTGACATTTGGATTGACCCTACCAAGTTTGAACCATGTTGGAATTTACACAAGAATGACCTTGACAAGCTAAAATAGTGGAACATTAAACTTTAACTTTTCTAATACCTTGAATAATGTTAAAATATTTTATAGATGACAATTTTCAAGGTTAGACAACTCAAAAATTATTTGAACATACCATGATCAAGGGTGGATAAATTCACCAACATTGCCCTTGTAAGCCACAAGAGTGACTGCCTCATTTGCCCACTAACCAACCATCCTCTAATAAGGTAAAACCACCAGATCTATTATTTTTAATGTCTCTTATACTCATGTAAATTCCCTAAAGAGAACTATGATTATCCACATAGTGACCATAATATACCCTATTTCTTCAATCACTACCCCTCATTGTTAAAGGGTCATGTACTCAAAAATCTAGCTCATGATAAGGGTATGGTGGTTAATGGATAAATTCACCAACCTGGTGATCTTGTATAGATCCTTTTAGGTGTGATATATAACCTCCTAAGCCAAATTAAGTTGATATTATGTCTCATATATGCCCATAACTATAGGGTCTCAACTATAAATCAAATGATCTGCCCCATTTTATCACACTAGTTGGGAGGAAAGGATCCCTATAATTAAATTATCTAGGGTTAATATCAATGCCTACTCCACCCTATCTATTCTAACCCCATATTTTTCACCCACTTTAGGTGTATATACATCCCTTAAGTACTTTTACTAATTATATGCCTTGCCTCTATCGATGGCCTCTCTCAAGGTGACCACCTTACCTGTAACAAGTAGTATTAGGATATTAAAAATGTTAGTGAGAGTGATATTCCACTCTCTATGACATTGTGGTAAATATAAGGTGTTTTGGTCCACATCCTAGTAGGTGAATAGGTTACAAAGCAACTTTTTTGTTGGGGTAATAATCCCCACTCATGTAATCCAAAGTATACTTGCCTTATCTAGTATGGCTAACTCATCATTTGTCAGCTATCCTAAAATATTAATAAGCCACTCTTGCTTCCTCACTCTACTCCAAAAAATTTATACTCCATGAAAAACATAATTAAAAATATCCTAAATCAGTCTTTTAGCCTTGAATACTGAGTAAAACTAGCCCCTTTTCTCTTTGGGTAAAACTTCCACCTTATGTAGGTGGTGGTTTCATAACCACCATAGTGGTTTACATACTTGTCAGTATTTTTAGATTGGAAATTATATAACTGCCATAATGATTATGTATCCATTGTAATTATTATGTAACTACCATATACATATAATGGAAATGTAACCAACAATCTATAAACACTAGTAGTTCTGTCATAACACTGGTGGTTCTATCAACCATTCATGACCAAGCCTAAACCCCCTTAAATAGTCCTAAAATTTATCAAAAAAACAACAAAAATGCATTTTCCTACTCTAATCCCTCCCCAAAACCCAACCATGCATTCAATTTTGAATTTTAATGGATGTAATCTCATTTCTCAAAAAAAAATTCAAACCTATTGGAAAAACACAAAAGTTATTGTATCTCACATGTGCCTACCCTACCTACTACCATTGGCACATTCACCATCCTATACTCATGCTCATTAATTTAACTTCTCTTTGGTACAAATCCATCACGTGAGATCCAAAGCTCAAAAAGTATAAAATCTAAAATGCACAAATGATTTATATTTTTATCAAAATTTCAAATAAGTAGTCTATTTTTACTAGGCATTTTAATTTAAAATAATCCATTTTTAATAGTTTTTTAAAACTTGAATTTTTCCATGTCTCACAAAGAAATTACTTCTAAACTATCCTAAAATAATCCAAATATATAATATTTTAATGTCTCATTTTCATAATAGTATTACAAGGTATATTATTTTCCATTTTTAGTTTTGAAGGTCAACACCACTCAACATTGAGCCCAGTCCCCTAATAAGATGGTTCAAATAGTATTCTTATCCCCATATACATAGTAAGTAAATATTATTTTTATTTTGATTAATTATCATAATTTACACCTTTTTGTAAACCTAAACTTGATTCCCATTTTTTTTTTCAAGTCATGATGGTGTATTGGTTGGATTAACTATGTTGCATTGGTCATTAGGACAAGCTTCTTAACTCTAACTTTATTTTTAGTGTGTCGCTACCTAGGAAAACACCTTCACCAAATTATGACAAGATGTCTCTCAAGGATTAAATATGTACGCACCCAAATTTTACACAATTCAACATTTCACATAAAAACTAATAATGATATGATGATATCCACCAAAATATGCTCAGGCATGGTTCTCTCTAGTTTTTTTAGTTTTTTAATCTATCCTTGGCCTTTAAAAACCTTAAAATTTTATTTTTATAAGTCTTTTGCTTCAACTTCTAAAAAAATTGCTTTCATAGTGAAACCACCATAGTGAAAACATAAACCATGGTAGCAATTCTAAAAATCACCCTAGTGGTTCATAAAGTCACAACATCAGTTTTTAAAACTACCATGGTTATTCTAGTTTTTACACCTACATAAGGAATTGGTTTCATCACCTCTGTAGCATTTTTTTTTTTTAAATTACCCAAGACTTTAGTTTTCATATATTTGTCTTAGTTTTAGTTACATTTTTTATTGTTTTTCTTGAGGTCACTTCCTTAACTGTCTAGTTCACTTTTAGTCTTATTTTTTTCAATCTCCTTGATCTCTAAGTTAACTTGACCAAATTCATAGTCATTATCAAGCTAACTTTAAGTCATAACTCCTCCTTCCTCATTACAATTATTTCAATTTTATGAGAAATTTAGATCTAAATTTTATACATATAATTGAATCCTAGAATGTTTTAGATCCATATTCCACTTATTTTTATTTTTGGGGATAATTTGTCTCAGTCTAAAATCATCTTCTGGTCATTTTACATGAGTTTTGTATAAGGAAATTCATTGAGCTTGCAACATGTTCTTTATTGTTTATGAATCAATCTAGCCATAGTCAATTTTCTTCTTCTTCAAATTTCTATTCATTTACTTCTATTATGTTTTCATCCTCCTTATTAGAGAGTTCCCAAGCTCTTCACTAAGCAAAGTAGCTATCTACCTAAGGATTAGAGACTCATCAATAATAATTTATTCATCTTCAAGTGATCTCAACAATGATCAGGTTGGAGGATTTTATTTTATTTTTGTTTCATTTTTTATTAGATTAAATTATTTTTATTAATTTAATATTATAATTTCACATTGAAAATGTTTAGAAAACTCAAAAAAAATCATTTTCTCTCTCATTCTCTTGTACTAAAAAGAATAGTTTCATTTTCCTTAGTTGCATTCACATTAAAAAATATCAAATAACATTAGTACTTGCACTAGATGTAGGATATATTATTTGAATCAAAACATTAGTTACAATGAAATTAAATAATTTTACTTTCATTTTTATCAAAATATTGCACTCAAACCAAAATCTATAAAATCAAGAAAAGAGAAGCTTGCATCTTAGAGCTAGTTTACCCATTGTCATGATAAAATAATGTTATTAAAAATCAAAATATTTTTAATTTATTCAATCTTAAATCATTCATCCTCACACATAATATCACAAAATTTTAAAAACTTGCATTCTAGCTTGCATATCTGGATTAAATTCTAAAAAATATAGAAGCTATGTTTAATAAATTCAATCTGGATTTTAGATCTCATTCCTTGTTTGCATATTTTAAATACTAAGTGAAAATTATACTTCACTTATTTTCATTCAAAGATACAAAATAAAATATCACTCATTTAGAACATTTAGGTGAAACTCCACAACTTTAAAGCTATGAAAATTTGAAATCAAACATTCACATCATTTGCTTTAAATTTAAATTTTAGCATACATTGTTGAAAACTTAAAAAAACACAAAAAGAGAACAAAATAATTTATTTATTTTTACTTTAACTTAAAATAATTTAATTTCATAAAATATTTTACTTTTATTTCTATTTGCAAAATCCTTTCCCAAACCACCCAAAAAAAAATTGGAGCTAAACCTCATCAAAATGAGCACGAGTGAAAAACCTTGTTATCAACCTTTCCAAAACAACAAGTAAAAATTAAAAAACACATTAAATACAAGATATAAACTTACACACTTTAAAAAAACCTTTCACCCACATTTGGATGATACTCCTAGAGTGACCTTACCTCCATAGGGAAAGCCTATTTCTTAGAGTACCATCTCTCATTTCAATGGGTACCCTTTAATATGACATTTATTCCAAACTTAGACTTGAGTTTTTCCATTAAAAACCACTCCCAAACCTCATAATCATCCATATTTACACCCTTTATGAACAAGCTCACCCAATATCACCCTCAATCACAATGAAACCCATTTGTATTCTAGCCCGCTATGTTAATAACCTTAAGGTTTGAGCATCTACTTTCCTTTCCTTTGTCCTCATGTCTAGCCTCATACTATTTTTATTTAATTTTAAAATGATATTATATGGTCATAATCAAACATGATCAAACCAACCAAACACCTAAGGCATTGTAACCCAACTTTTCCCAATTCCTTAAACCAAGCATTGACTGAGAACTTTAATATCTTATCCCCATCTATATTGAGAGTTCTTAGGATTTTGTCTCTTCTCAGTTACCTAATCTAAATGAGTAACATGAAATGGGTGAGATATTTTGGTATCATCATGAACATCCATTTCCACCCATCATTCTAAACCTCATCTTTTTACCACAATTGAATCAACTAGTTCCTCCAACCCTTTCAACACAAATCCCTCAACCCCACCAACTTATCCAAGCCAACCATTAGATCATTCATATTTTATCCATTAATTTGTTATATTGGATATACCTTGCTATTTCAAGTTTATTGAGGTTATCATTTCACTTTATAATTGTGCAGGTCACTACACCTACTTATATATGTCTTTATGTGAGATATTAGGGGTAACTATGTGCACAATGTCCAGGAACTTGTCTCTTTCTCTTTGAAACCCTATGTCCAATTTTAACACTAGGTTTAGGCATAAAAAATGGTAATAATTATATTTTTATCCCACCACCATACCTACCTTGTTCTTAGTTTGTAGGTGCTACAATCACTTGTTGTGTTCCTTATCCTTGTTCTTCATGGATTTCATCGATTACCCAATAATTTTCATTATTTTATGTATATGATTAAGATATGTTACAATATAATAACACTTTTACATGTGTCTCCATTTTTAAAATTATAAAATAGTGTACATCATGCTCCACCCATAAAATATCACATGATTTTAGAAGCATAACATTTAGGCTTGAACAATTATTCTTGTTATGACCCATAGATTCATAGTACATACACCACAAGTTGTTACAAGTGTAATTTTCATTGTTAGAATTAAATTTTTGAAGTTGTGAGGCCATTGTTACAATCTTTACCTATATAAAGGGGTTGATCCCCATGTTTATGTTTCAAACTACTTCTAAATACTCTCATGGGTCGATAAAAGTATTCATGGAAAAGACACACCTAAAGGGTAAAATAAAACCCTAAAATGAACCACTATTCATGATAAATAGGATCGAGCTTATACAAGGGTTTGGAGATAAATGTTTTGAACTTTGCATCATATGCATGAATAATTTTGGCAAGATCATTTTTTATTTCATTAAGTGTTAAAATGCTTTATTGATTAAATTCAAGAATATCAAAATATTATATGAATGCATCCTTTAGAATCTCATAATCCAAAATATCCTATAGTGGATCAAACTTATGGTACCACATATTTTTATGATCTAATAATGTAATCATGAACTAGATTAATTTTTCATTATAATGAAATGACACCCTTGACATGCCATAAATTTTCACACTTGTGGACATACTCAAAAACATTCTCCACTCCTCATTACTCAAGTAGACTTAGAGACATTTCATAAATGGAATTTTATGGGGTAGGAAACTGCATGCTTTTTTAACTATTGGTTACTTGATCACTTAACTCTGGACATGCTCAACAACATTATCCACTCCTCATTACTCAAGTAGAATTAGAGACATTTCATAAATGTAATTTTATGGGGTAAGAAACTGCATGTTTTTTTAACTATTTGTTGCTTGATCACTTTAACTCTAACTAACCTCAAGGTTACTTCCACACATGCCACCAATATTAAATCTAGGTGGAGGTGCACTTTTTCCAACTCTAACCTGGGTTGTGGAGGCTAGATTGTTACTTGGATTAGTTTTCATTGTGCCCATATACATTTTCCCTCCTATTGTGTTACTACTAGCTTACATGGTTAGATTACTATCCTCAGCCAATGGCATGCCAAACATTATTAGGATATTGTATTTGTTATTGGTGTTGATATTAGTCCTAATGGTTTATAAGGTATCACTTATAGTAAAATACTTTTCACATCCTCTTATCTCATAAACTCTTCTATCTAATATAAATCTACATGATTTCATTTGCTTTCCTTTGTCTTATTAAGAAATGTATGAGTTGGAACTTTAGGTAAATTTTGGATGGGTGCTTCCTTAAATGTCAATCAATTATATATGCTTATAGGATCCCAAGTAAATTTACCTAATTTATCTATAATTATAATGGCATCTTCAATATCATTGGTCTCTCCCTCATTGGATCATGTCTTGTTAATGTGAGAATCCTCCTAATTTCCTTCCCATTCTATAAGGGTCCTCATCGTATAGTCATGCCTTAATTCTCCCTATTCTTAGGGTCTATTAGAAATCTATTTTTATAAATTTCACCATATCTATATTGCCTGATTTCTTGAGCATCTAGACTCTTTATGTTAAATTTATTTATATCTTCACCCTTCACAAAACACCATGAAAATATTTTTCTACCTTCTCCTTCTATCATTTTCTTAGTCCATATGCAAATAAGTTTTATCCCTCCATACTAATATTATAAATTATAGAATCTATCATAAGCTTCGTAATGTCCAAAGGTATTTTCAATATATAATATACTCTTGGTTCATTCAAGAACTAATATCCTGGTTCTTTCAAAGAAAAGTACATAGAAACTAAAAACTTTAAGACATAGCTATACAATGTGCCCTTCCACCACCTATCCACTAATTTTGTCAAAACTTCATCAATGTATTGTAATTGTTTGATCCATGCCCTCATTCACTATTTTTCTATGCCAAATTTTTTAGTCTTTCCCATAAATGTAGACAACCGTGTGTGAAGATGTCCAAGTAACTCTAATAACAACACTTAATATATAGGATCATATAAATACTCCTCCAGTTATTAATTAGAAGTTAACTTTCCTAAGCTAGGATTATTCCTCTTTAAGGTATGGTCTAGTCCGCTAGCCATATTTAAAAGTTTTGTAAGGAAATCTCATGGATCATATTTGAACATCATCTTATACAAATGGTTTTAAAATGTCCCAAAAACTAAACCAAAATATTATGTTGTAGATTATGGTAAAAGCAGGTTTTGAAGGGGCCCCAAAACCCTTTTACAGAAATAAGAAAGATAAAGCTTTAACAAGCACCAGGAGAGACATTCCTAAAACCTACTAAAAGTAGCAACATCCTAAGGTAATTCAGAGATTACCTCTATAATCATTATACATTCAGCCCCCTAATTTCCAAATAATGATTGATAACTATTTTTTAGGGGTAAAATCCAAAATTATTGCCTGCCTTCCATCAGCTATATTCTGCTTGCTTTCTAGCTCTCTGATTTTCCTTATGGGTCTTCTTCCGGGCTTGTCCGGACAGCCAACATCCGGTTTCACTTTTGAAATCTGCCCATCTCTTTTTCCAGGTTTATCCATAATAGAACCAAGGTGTTTCGCCTTCATTTGCTGATTTTTTTTGTTACTTCTGGTTTCTATTCCCTTAGTGTTAGTCTTCTTTTCAGCCCTTTTCCTTTGGTATGGAAGATGTTTTAAATTTTTTCCATTAACATTCACAGAAAGCTCTTCCAAAGGTGATTCATTATCAGCCTGAATCTCCATTGGCTGGGAGAGAAGAGGATCTCTCTCCTCTAATTTATTTCCTGTTTCAGTCAAGATTTCTCCTTCCTCTAGCACTTCCTTGCCTTCTGCCTCTCTCCATCGATCCTCTACCCTTTGGTATATGACAATTTGCTTTGATAAATCTGTCAAATCTTCTTTGCTTTGTGTGGGTAATATGGTTTCTACTTGCCATCCATTTCCTTCTATCTCAGAATTTTCTTTCTCAAGAGAGATCTTTGTATCTACCTCAGGAAGTAGGCCTTTAGGATCTTCAAAAGACACCTCTTTACCCTCCTCAGCATTTAAATCTTTATTTTCTTCATTATCCATTTGTTCCTGTCCCTGATCCTCTTTGGGTTTCCAAACTTTCTTTAGCTGGACCGTGGGCTTTTTCCCACCCAAAACACCATTAAGATGAGTTTTGCTTCTGTATGGACAATTTTTAACCCAATGCCCCTGTTTCTTACAGGCATAGCAAGAGTTGGGTAAATCTTCATAATAAATTCCTTGAGATTTTTTACCAAACTTGGAGATAAGATCCACTTTTTCAGGGAGCTTATTTAAATCTGCCACTTTAACATACATCCTGGCAGCTTGAAGTTTGGTTCTGGTAGTCGTTGCCTTGTCCAAAGCCACAAGTTCCCCAAAAGAACTGGCTATTCCTTTGAAAATGTCTTCATGCCAGAACTCTAAAGGGAGTCCAGGGAGTCTAACCCAAATGGGAGTTGTTGAGAAAAAAGAATCTGAGAAATCCATATTCAACTCCCATTTTTTGATAGTTAGAGAGCATTTTCCAAACGTCCATGGTCCTCCACACAAAACCATATTCATGTCTTCTTTACAGTTGAAGGTAAAGGAATAGAAACCATTTAGCATGGGTGCAATAACTATCTCTCCTCGAATGACCCATTTCCTTTTAACCATTTTTGTAAGAGTGTCTAGATCTGGTCTTGCTCCTAAAAATTTACCTACTAAGGTGAAATCCATGGAGGACACAAAAAAATCAATAACAAGATCTGGAATAAAAACTTCATACTCACCTTTCTCCCAGCAAGTTTTTGCAGTCACCGGCGGGAAAGGGGATTTTACTGTGAGTTTCTTGCCAAACAGGGATGACCACATCCTTTGTTTAGAATACCCTACTTTCAGCCCTTCTGAGGATTTTTCCTTTTTGAAGTCGCCTTTGTTTTTCTCTTGCTCTATCCCCTGCCCCAATTGGGATCCACTAGATCCACAAAAAGGGTCATTTCCGTAGAAAGTATTTCTGTTTTTTGCATCAATCACAAATTTTGATCTAGTATTCCTCTCAACCCCTCCTCCATTCCCTCCGGGGTCCGTCCCTCCTGTCTACTTTCCCACCTCCAGTACAGCTATTTCCAAGTCTGGAATAACAGCCCACATACCTATAGAAACAAACTTTGGGGACGTGCCCAGCGCACCCACTGGGGACACGCCCAGTGCGCCCACTGGGGGCACGCCCTGTGCACCCATTAACGTTCAAAATTACCAGCGCACGTAGTAGACCGTTTAAATTTTCCCAGTGCGCGCTGATTTTGATTTTAAATTTTCAACCAAAATATTATGTTATTTTAATATACTAATCATTATTTATATGCCACTTCACTTACCCTAATAAATTATACTCATTATAGTGACATATCACAAGCACAATCCATGCTCACTCGAGATGTAAAGAGATACTATCAGGTCATGGTTGGGTTAGTCATTAATATGACTTAGAACATTTAAACTTGTTAAATTTTATAACATCACTAGTGTACACCAACATTTTTTTATTTTAAACATTAAATATAATAAATGTAATAATTTTAGATACAAATACCACCAATAACATCATAAGTTTAATAAACAAACCTAGATAATATTGTCAACCATTAATTAAATATTTTTGCATCTTGGCATTAATACACATCTTTACATGAATTATTTTAAATTTAAAAATATCATTAATTTTAATAATAAGTTCAAAAAATACCCAACAATAATTTTAAAAACAACCTAAACAAAGAGTCAAGGTTATATTTTATAGGTAAAGCCACCACCTTGCAGTAACAATTAATAAATGTGTGCCCTTTAAAGTGTGTAACTATTTCTAAGTATAGTAAGGTATGACTACTTTACAATAACACACCTTGACTAAATAAAACTATATTCATTCCAAATTTTATTATATAAACTAAAAAAAATTCAAATTTTAGATTTCCTTAATGTCATCCTACCTTAAGATTCTTTATTTCCACCAACTCCATGAATTAGTGTTCTTCAATTTATGCTTCATTATTTATGTAACCTCCTTCTTATTAATTATGATTAATGTCTCAAACCAACATAATTTTCTCCTTTTATGCATGTCAAGACTTGGTAGGTCCTTCTAAATTTTATCAGTGCATCTAATCAAATACTTCCTAATGCACTAATGAGCTTAATGACACTCTATTATATTTTATCAAAATCAAATTCTCTATTGATCCACCTATTTATTGTGCCCCATGCCTTCACACATTACTCATTAAAAACACATTCCTTTTTTTCACCCTATGAGTACTAAAAAAATTAGATGTGTACTCTTATACTTAGTACAAATTATGATCCAATAGCATGTATCAAATCCACCATGAAATCTTGTTAAACCTCTTCAATAACATCAAGTGGGAGACTCTCAAAAACATTATCAATTTTTATTATGAAATATTATTTGGGAATATTTTATGAAGCAATTATAAAACCTAATCCTCTTTGTATAATTTTTAATGAGGGATGATATAAATATAGGTCTTAAATTTTCATCACTAAGTTATTTTCTAAATTATTGATGATTATGACTTCCAATAGCTAGTATGTTTCTATCTTGAGAGATAGACTTTGGGCATTCATCCCTAACTAAATCTTACTACACTAAAATTGGATTAGAACCTTATTTTCCATTTATAAATTTCTCAACATAAATAAATTGGGTAATTATAAAATATCACTAGATCACACATATCCAAACTACTTATAGATAGCACACTTAAATAAAAATTATTAAGGGTTGTCTGAAAGTGTGCCACTATCACAAGGAAAAAGGAAAATAACATGAAAAAATGAGGATAAATGATATAAATATAACCAATATATACCAAATTTTGATGAACCAATTCTAAATGTGATTCATTTGATCTAAGACTGAGAATAAAATCCTTATGAAACCTACATCTCTTCAAGATGTTGAGAACCATAAGATTTTTTTTATAAAGACTTTCCATGCCTAAATGCATATATTGGTTGGCTATTATTAATGGTATATTGTGTCTAATTAGTTACACCTACAAAATAGTCATAACATGGGAAATATTACTAGTGTGGTACTACTCTTGCTAGAGAACCTCTAAAGAGAGTTGGTTTTGTATCATATCTAAGTATTATTTTACCTAAACTATATGCTAAAATTAAAACTTGTAAGGAAAATGGAGAGATAAATAAACATTAAATGGGTGATGATGCACCAAAAAAAATTAGTTAATTACTTATCAATACAAACACAGAACCACTAATATGTAAGAAATCAAAGTGACTATTATGTGCAAGGGAAAGTGAAATTAATCTATAAATCAATCCTAACTCAGAGAAGATAAATAAAACTAGTCATTCCACTTGTTGGTATATTTAGACAATTAGGGTCATGAAAAATATGGATCCACTAGACCTAACTAAGGGGTATCTTACCACATAATATCACTAGAGAGGGTTCCAAATCCTCTAGTCAAGTAATACCACATAATAACCCTAGCTAGGTCTTATGTTTTTTAAGTAAAAGTAAATCTAATCTAGTGCTCACCAAAGCTTATGGAAAAAATGGGGGATAATAAACATAAATAATAAATATGCAAAGAAGAAATCTAATCAAGTCAATGTAAAGGTAATCCTAAGCATGGAGAGATAAATACATTCACAAGTCAATACATGCAAATCTATCTACTAATAAAAGAGGAGTAAGAGTTAGGATTACTTACCTTGAAGATGAACTCATTGAGCCTCAATCTCTCCCTTGGCCAATGGTTTTTTTAAATAGGTTTTGGTTCATAAAGATAATAAATATAAGTCAGATTTAGGCTACAAGACTTCTCCTATGCATCTAAAATACTTTTCCCACAAGACAATATTCTTCCTCCAAAAGAAGTATGAACCCTAAGTAATGACTCCTCAAGTAGAATTGTAGATAAGCATATAAATGTGTGAAAATGAATGATTCTCTTTATTATAAATAGGGTAAAGGATGTGTTTATATATCTATGTCTAACCCTAAACCCTTTTGATAATTTTAGCTGATGTCGTTGACCTAGTTATTTAAGAAATAGAGCAGTTAGGTCTTGAACTAAGTTGATTGGGCTGACTTAGTCCTATGACTTTCTCAATTGCAAGAACATGATCAACCCATTTGATTATGTTCAAAGGATGGTAAAAAGAGGGTTGGCTTAGGTATGGGCCATTTAAGGTGGTGAATTACTTCGAAGAATGTGTAAGGGAAGTCTAAAAGATTAGGAAAATGTCTAGGAGGATGTTGGTTATAAGTGGTGGTATAGGGAACAACAATCTTTTGAAGACCAATGGTCTACCCAGCCATTTCTTGATGCACCCTTAAAGGCATGCACTATGAGAGATTGAAACTTGATAGGTTATTATAAGAGATAAAGCATCAAAATTGATCGAGTTTAAAAATATTGTGTGTATACATATACCCCACTTGAAACTCATCATGTGTCATTTAGTTTCAAAATGGGATGGTGCTTTGGGAAAAGAACATAAAAACACACAATGTTGAGATAAATAAATTATAGTATTTTGAAACATAAAATAACTAAAATTAAATGACTTAAAGGAAATAACTAAAATGAACAAGTAATATATGCATAGATTGACTTATCTTTATCATTAAATTGTTGTTTGTTGTGTTTGTAGTTTTGATTGTAGAGGACATAAAGACTATTTTTGACAAACCCTAAGGATACAAAACTAAAGATCAAAGACATAAACATGTAATAAAGTAAAAATAAATGAAATATGTAGACATGATGTACTTGAAAATTTGGTAATCTATGGTAATAAATGCTAAGTTAGGACCAAATAACCAAATCAAAATTTTAGAGTAAATTGGGTAACCAAAAAGCCAAGGATACTAAATGACCAAAAAAGGCAATGAAAAAAAAAACATTCCTTAGGTAAGAAAATTGGAAAACTAAATCAGACTAAATATTCATGAAAATGAAAATCTAACATCAATGTGTAAGTAGTAACAATCCTCACTTACAAAAAGATGGAAAAGAAACATAAAGTAAGACAACATTAATGAATGAGAAGTAATAATCCAAACTCAAACATCAATGGAAAAAGTAAAAGAAAGGGAAAACAACATTGGTGAGTCATAAGTAATAATCCAACCTCAATAATGGAAAATTTTTGTAAGTAAAAACAACATTGGTGAGTGAAAAATAATAATCCAAACTCACTCAATAATGGAAAAAGTATAAAAATATAGAAATGGACGCAATTGTCTAAAAAAAAGGAATGATTTTTAATGTTTAAAATTTTTAAATGAAATTGATGAAATTATATAAATGTAAATCAATGGTTTAAAAAGAATAATATATAGTCACTCAAGCATATTGTTTTGTTATAAAGATAGATAGAACTAAAACAAAGTAGTGCTAGCACGTTTTAAAATATGAAGAAGAGGGAATGTAGAAGTGGGGAAACATATTTAGAATAAAACTTGCCTATCAATGGGGGAATGAAATGGGTGGTGGGGTATATTAAGGAAAAATCAAGGTAGAGAGACTCTTTATCAAAGTCAAGACACTAATATTATGTTTATCCAAACAAGAATACTTCCAACCTTAAGGACTCTGAAGAACTTCTTCTAACCACACAAATCTTGGGTTATTAAAATGAAGTATTAATATAATCCCATGAAGGATATATACATGAAAATTAAAATGGACTACCTTCCCACAATGTGTTTCCCATTCCTCGGGACCCCTTATAGAGTCACCAGTCTACTATAAAGATTAGGTGCTTATGTGAAAAAGTAGTTATCATTGTAGATAATTTTGAATTCCCCTATCCCAATCTACTGGCCTATTGCACCCTAATGGACCTTAAATCTATTATGAGGCCAAATATGGAGTTTGAGATTTGATTGGCGATAGGATATGTGCTATGAATCACATCTTTTATTGTGATGTTAACATTTTGATTTTATATTACCTTTTGATCATTAGATTTTGTCTAAAGGATTTGAATTTTAACTTTTTTATGGTTTTATATACTGTTCCTCCATATAGATTTAGATAACCAAACATGAGTTCTAAAAATGACTATCATTTGAAAACTTGGAACTTGATTACTAAGAAAGAGGACTTAGAGAGCATGGTGTCTAAGATTCTTATTTATTCATGTTAAATAAAAGTGTTATATTGAATTTGACCTTGTTTTATCTAAAGTGGAATGAAAGGAATGGAAATCAAGGGGAAATAAACATTGAATGATTTGAATTACCTCAAATCACAAAAAATGTGACAATGTGAAAGGGGTACAATGATAGTTAAGTATGATTCTTATCATAAGGATGCATGTAAGTGTAGGGAAACATGATAACATAGTTTGTTATGAAATTTGTATCCAAAAAATAAACAAAACCCAAGGCTAAGAATATATAATCACAAAATTTTAACCATTTCTTAACATTCTAAAAAGAACACTCAGTTTGTAAATTTTTTTTGAAAGAATATATATATATATATATATATATATATATATATATATATATATATATATATATATATATATATATATATAATGAGGAGAGCCTAGTCCTATCCATGGTTTTACACTACAAATCATAAAATAAAAACCCAAGTGGGTGTAAAAAGTGAAAAATGGTATTTGTGAGGAATGCTTGGTCTTATCCATGGTCTTACACTGTAACTCACAGAAGAAAGAAGAGAAAAGGGTTTGTAAAATAACAAACTTATGATTAAAGAGAAAAGGAATGAATAATAGATGTATGACATAAAAATATATTCATGAGGAAAATTGGATCATATCCATGGTATTAAAATGAAACTCCAAAATTAAATGAAAGGTAGAAACCAAAGGACCAAATAAGGGGACTAAGGTTTGTGTATAAAAATAGATTATTGAAAAGGTGAGATCATTAGAGAAGTCCTACAATAATTGTTAGTAGGATAGTATATAGAATTAGGAAAATAAGGGAGATATTTAATATTTCTTAAAATATTGTGCATCGGTGGGTTCTTTGAAGACATGGCCTTTATTAGTTTTTAGTCGATAAGTACTAGGACCAAGTATGTCTACTACTAAAGGCCCCACCATTTTTGGGCATATTTTCCTTCTTTGTAATATGTGTAATCTAATTTAAGGACTAAGTCACCAACATTAAATGTGTGGATTTTGACCTTTATATTATGTTTTTTCACAATGTGAGCCTTGTATTAGTGGTTATATTATAAAGCGGCCAAAAGGTGTTCATCAAGAAAGTCTAAAGCATGAAAATGAGCTTCATGGTATAATTAATTAGTAATTATACCATGAAGAGATATAAGTAAATATCAGAGCTTAAATTCTAATGGTAATACTAATTTGTAACAATGTACTAGTGAGAATAGTGTTACCACAATGGTAGTGCATATGTTAGTATAGTAAGCCCAAAGTGCAAGATATTGATGAAGGTTCCAATCAATACAAGTTTCTCAATTGGTATTTTAAAATATTTTATTTATAATTTTGTTAGTAGCCTCTACTTGGCCATTACATTGAGGATGGTAAGGTGTGGAAAATATATGGGAAAATTTTAATTTAGCACATAATTGTTTCATGTCCTTGTTTTTAAAATTGCCACCATTATCAGAGATGATAGTATGGGGAAATTCAAAATGACAAATGATTTGGTTAAGGGTAAATTTTGAAATAGTGGTTCCCATAAAATTGAAAAGAGGCATGGATTCTACCCATTTGATAAAATATTAAGTAGTAGTAATGATAAAGACATGGCCATCTTGTGATCAAGATAATTTACCAATGAGATCTAATCCCCACATAGAGAATGGCCAAGGAGACTCCACTATTTGTATCCTAGCCAATGGTGAGTGGATTATATCATCATATATTAATAAGGATTACACTTTTTAGCAAAATTAATAGCATCTTTTTCTATATAATTCCAAATGTAACCAATACATAATCATTTACGAGTTGTAGCATGTTGGTTACAATGATCATCATAAAATGCCCTATGTGAATATTCTAGGAGAGTATGAACCTTTTATTACATTAAAAAATGGAGTGGGGTGACTTATACATTATGGTATTAAATGGTGTTTTATCAAAATACATACTTAAAATTTTCACAAGAATCTATGTCTAGAGGGTAGGTTTGAGTTTCAATAAATTAGATCATGTTTTTATGCCATAAGATTTGTCAAATAGTGACAACCTTAATGTGACAAATGAGTGAATCATTTGGTTTGATATAATAAGGTTATTTTACTGTTTAGATAATAAATTGGGAATCATTAATTACTTGATGAGGGTGAAATATAGATATTGATGAAACCAATGAATCAATTATGGTATTTTGATCTCTTTGAATTGGCTCAATGGTAAAAGAGGAAAAATCTTTGGCAATTATGGTAGCCATTTAATGTTATGTGATGAAATTTTCACTTTTTAATTGATAATCACCATTGACCTAGTGGTGAATTAGTTGTGAGTCACCCAAAGCATGTAAATATGGGATATCTAAGTCAAGTGTTACTTTCATGCCTAATATTAGAGCTTCATATTTAGGCATGTTATTGGTGACATCAAAAGTTGATCGAAATGCCAAAAGTATGATCTTACCATGTGGTTTTGTAAGTATACATCCTAACCTAGATACTTGGAGGAATTTGGCACCATCAAAGTGGAGGGTTCAGGTGTCTTCATATAAATAAATGGTAATTTTAGGAATTTATTTGATAACTACTTCGGATTTATTAGTATCAGGAGTGATATTGGTATCTTCTTGACTATTTATTTCTAGATCAGCATTGAAATTATGAAAATGATCTTTGAGAGAGATAGCTTGGTTAAGAATTTAAATATAAATAATGTTATCATCATGGAGATTATCTTAAAGGTGATTTGTGGCTAGTAAAGGTGCCACCCAAATTTTATAGTGATGACTTGCCTTTGATATATTTTTGTGTAATAGTTCAAAGGTCAATTTTCATTAAGAGGATCATCCATTTCCTAATTTTATCTCTAGGTAATAATGCTTTGGATAAGAAATGATGAAGTGGATCAGAGTAAATAATGGCATAAGTGGTCTAATAGAGCATATAATGACAAAGTTTTTTAGCTACAAAATATATAGCAAGGCAATCACATTCTAATTTGGTACAAAAATCTTCATAATCAATGAGTCCTTGACTAATGTAATAAATAGTGTACTTGTTGAGCACTTTCTATCCTTAGGCCTAGAAATGCCAATTGAGTATTGGGATCTTTGGTCTATTATGAAAACCTCATAATTGTCATCTATTTTGAGGAATCAGGGAAATGCAAAGGGTGTTTATTGACTATCAATTCAAGGGCATGGGTTTCAATGTCTTGTCATGGTCATGTCTCAGTTTCAACTTATGTTAAGTGTCCTCAAGGTGTGTGAGCATCTTTATATGTCTTTAACAATAGATTGAAGTGTTTTTATGATCTAGAGTGCCTTAAACTAAGATGGTTAAAGATGGTAGTTGATGACTCATTATGAGATTCTTTGATGATTTAATATATGCAAGGTATGTGGACTATAAACCTTGAGAGGGTGATAAAAGACATAGAGGCTTATTTCAAACCTTTAAGAAAGCTATATGGTATTATTTTGTGATATTCATTAGCATTTATTCCTATGAAGATATGTATGTTGTCTAAAAGTGAAGGTTTTGGCCTTTAAATGACAAACTTTAACCTCAAAAGGCCACTAAAGCATTCATAACATCTTTAAATCACCCTTATAGTCATGTTATCACTCTAGTCAAATGGGTTATGCTTTGAAAATGTCTTTCTATGAGCCTAAAAGGTTGTTTTGTCATCAAAAGAGCTCCTACATATGAAATATCCCTCTTTTTTGCTCTCCTTGATGTGTTCCTTGCTTTGAGATGCCTCTTTGACCCGTATTTTTCTTTATGTTGCCCTAAAATGGTGGGTTGAAGTTGAAACAAGAGGAAATGAAGGAGACTTTATAGATTTCAATAGTGTTTTGAAGTAGTACAAATCCATACTATATGAATTTACTCACGAGGAGTTTTAGATATGTAAGGAGGTCTTATTATAGACACATAGTGAAGAGATTGGAATGTTTTAAGGCTTAAGAAAACAAAAATTGATGTGTTTTCCATGGATTGTTCATTGGTAGATAGTAAGAGCACCTTAAGTTTGTGCTCAGTTCATATTGTAGAGGGAGAGAGGAGATCTAAGCTCTTAACTAGAGAAACTAGACCTTATGACCTTTCAATCATGGGTATTGGTTGATAGTTTTATCTTCTTAACTTTATGAAAAAAGGCTAAGAACTTAAGGGTTTTGATTACCTTTTACATCTGAATAAGGTAAGAGAAGTGGTATAGTTTTGTGGAGTTTCTAATTATTTTGGCCAAACTAGTGTTTATTCCTAATTCTTTAGGTCTTGAAGAGACCTTTCATGGTTTCCCTAATATTTTTATATACATGAGTGAGTAGCTAGAGTTCAAGAAGACATTAGCTACCAAATTTTTAGTCTGTAGGCAAGTTTGAGGAAAATGTATAGTATAATGGGTGATTCAAGTTGTCAAGCATAACATTTTCTATCTGAGATGTTATATTCATGATCATGTGTCTTTATTGAAGGTGTCTCAAAGTTTCATCAAGGTATCATGGTTTATAAACCATCAATCTTACCTCAACACCCTCATAGTTTCAGTTTATCATATGTTAAGGTATTTTAGCATATGTTAAGGTAATTCATTAAATCCTAGGTTTCATTTTTCATTGTCTATACTTTATAAATAGCTACCAAAATGGAATATCCTATTGATGTATATGTTATAGTTTAACCTATTATCTTTAAGGAATATCTAGATGTTAGATTCATGTTTGATTTCATTCCCTATGTTTCATTTCATCTCATAAAATTTCACACTACCATTTCACCTTTGATATAAGCTTATCACTTCATCTTCATTCCCCCATATACTCCATTATCACCACACATAAAATCACATCTACCTATCCATATTCACCTCATGGATCCACTATTTTAGAGGAGTCAAGAGTGTTAGAAACTATTATGGTCATGAAGATAAGTTATGCAGCCTTACACCTACTAAAAGGGATGAATCATCACCTACAACCAAGTAAAACTATAGTCAAGGATATGCTTCATGGAAGTGGTATATATAAGAGGCTAGAGGACATCCAATAAAAGGACTTTGTTTGAACTATCTCCCTAAGTTATTCTTAATAAATGAGAGGTTCATAAACCATGTTTTTTAAAAGGGTTCATGCTTATTTAGGGTGCTACTCCCAAGAATATATTCCAAGGATGGAAATTACACATTTATACTTCCACAAACCTTCAAAAACCATTTTTGGTCACCTAACTAGATGGGGACATCATTGATGGAGACATATATATGAATATAGAGGTGGCCAGCCTAAGGGATCAACCCTGACACCTCTCACTTGTAGCATAGTTATCCCAACCTAATGAGATATCCCATTGGGCTAGATTAATAAACCATGTTATTTACCTCCTCAAAGTCTTATCCTATTTCAATCCATATAAGTAATTCAGTGAATTATCACTTACAGTCACACTAGGACATAGTCAACCTACCTCTTCTAAGAAGGCTATGTGTATGAGGTTTGGTAAGCATAGAAAACATGGTTTTAGTTTTGTGATTGAAGTAAAAAAGGTCCATATGGTGATCCAAAGAGACACTATCTACATTCAGTCATAAATAAGGACTTACAATCAATACCCCACTTCCACCTATAAGCCTTTTAGAGAGATAAACAAGTTGGCTTCAAATAAAAGATAGATTTTGTATGAGGAAATGAATATAATTCAATTAAAATATTAATATAAGCTCAAAAATGTGGTGCTAAGGTATTAGACCCTAATGAGACAACCAAGGTGAACCTACAGCCAGCTTAGTGGAGTTATGTAGCCAGGTGAACAAACTCAGTCTTAACAAAAGAGTGAAGGTTGCAATTGTTAGGTATGAAACATCAAGATATGTTTGAATATTCTTAAATCCAATGAGGTAGAGATAGTTAAGGTTTTATGAGCCTAAATATATAATAGTCAACTATTCCAAAGACACCTATAGGTGCAATACTGTGAATGATGAGTAAGATAGTAGGTCAACAGTATTGGTATGAACATTAAAAGGTGGTTAAGACCTATCTAGGATTTAAATTATATTCAAAGTGAATATATAAATCTTAATAACCATGTAATGGTCCTAAAACATATAAACACATTCAAAAGAAGCTATTGTATGCTTGTTCTCTAAATGATCTTATTTAGATTAAAGGCAGAGGCAGAGTGTGGCATGTTGATAAGATTGAGATCCATTTATGGATGATGCCTAAAATTATTTAGACCACTTATATCATTCATACAAATTTATTTTAAGATGAACTAATCAAAAAATGGACTAAACATATTGAAAACTAAGGAAAACTATAGTCACAGTCAATGCCATAGCCAGTTTTGAGGAGTTTTATATTTTTAAAGCCTCTATAGGTGGATTTAGGTTCTCAAACATGGTAAAAATGGTATCCATGACTATACTAATACATTAATTCTATCTTCAAGGTCACATAACTGGTGGAAACATCCACTATTTTGTCACAAATAGACCTCAGTTTGTTGACAGTCATTGAAGAAACCGACTAGACTATTTGGAAGTTTTGTGTATGAGACATGGGGTTTTAAATTAATGAAGAGGTTTTTGAGTTTGATAAAATGTAATGATAATTATTCATACATCTTTTGAGATTTATCACACTCAATTTTTCAAGTCAAATATGCCCTTGAGGGCTAGCAAATGCAAACAAACCTTAAAACCTAAGAGACCCTGCCACCATATTGAAGTTGATCCAAGTGTTATTTCACATTGATGGTAATAATAATGAAGTTTAAAATCAATTAAATTCTTGAAGTAAGTTTTGGAGTGAGGGGTTTTTAACAAACTTGTCATTTTGGCCCTTAAACCTTCCTTTTGCTTGCACAGTCTAGATAGTTAGTTCAAAGCACTTTTTCACTACGTACATATCTTGATGCATATTATGCATGGGAACTCTAGATATTAATAAAATTTGAAGGGGTTAGAGTACTTTAAATCCATGGAAAGAGGTTTTTCATTATGTTTTCATACATTATGAATCATTTGCTAAGAATTTTGAACATCTAAAACCCTTACAAAACCTTGAAATACACCTGATGAAATAAATATGCCTCAAGGTAAATTATAATGAAGAATTTGAGCCATGTAATTATTTTTATGGTATTATTAACTCTCCTAAGCATCACAACAACCTATTGGTTTGTATGTTTAGAATTCATGTTGTATGGACTAGGCCTGAGAAGGCTAATTTGAGCTTGTAAGGAAATGATTGGGATTTGAATATATAATGAAATAAAAAAGCAATAATGTGTCCTAAAATCCTTGTAAAACCTTGTAATTGCCATGTATAGGGGTCTTTATGATATTTTCTATAGGAAGATAGGTCTAGGTGTTCAAATAAGAGATTGTGTGCATGCAGATAGAGGGTGAATGGCTCATTCAAGACAATACCATTAATCCAAAGGAATTCATAGAGTTTATTCATGTTTTATAAAGTGTATAAGATATTTTAAACTCACAATGAGGTCAAAATTATAAGAACCCTACATATACATATGCTTGTATATTGGCTTCATTAAATAGTACCATCAAGAAGGGGCAACAGAAAGATAAAATGACATCATGAGGGCACCTCCAATCTCTATGAACAACATAATCATGTTTTTATAGGGGTGTATGTTAGATATGATCTATAGGAAAGATGATATCACTATTCATTTAGGCTATAAGACACCAAACACTACTAAAAAATCTTCTTTCTTCCCCTAGAGGGGACTTCATATGCTCACCATGGTATAGAGCTTTTACATGGGATGTTGGACACTTTGGGAGAGGTGGAGGGATTAGTCTACTAGTGTTTTGTGTAATTTTTTTAGAGATTTAATGCCTAAACTTTATAAATACATTGTTAATATTCCTAATCACTCTTAAACTTCTCTAAAACCCTAGTTAAAACCTGACTGGGAAGATTTGAAGGAAAAGGCATCCAAATATATTAAAATCACCTAATTATCACCTAGATCATCTATTAAACTTAGAGAGGCTCATGACCATGGCACTTTATTGTATGGATGGTATACTGACCTGTCACAAAATAGGGGTTTTTAAGGGAAATTTTTCAAAAAGAGAGGTACAAGGTAGTTTAAAAATATGCCAATAATTGGAAGAGGAATTTTAGGACATTTTTCACTACATCAATTCATTATAAGATTAAAAAAATTCATGTAAGTATCTCTATAACTCTCTTCTAATTAGCAGTCTGTGAGACCTAGTCAAAATGGCCTAATTGATCAAATAAGACTAAGTTGCAAATGAAGGATATCTTGTGTATATAAAGAATATTTTTGGAGTTAATGTACTATCTAGATACATCCATTATTACCCATTAATAAATGAAGATCCATAGTTGTGATCATTCTTGAACATTTCATGGGGGTTGTGTGGATATGGTCAACCCACAAAGAGAGGTGGTTAGTTGATGCTTTATTAAAGATGGTTGTTAAGACTATTTAATGTTTTTAATATATTAAGGAGAATTAATTAAATTAATGTGGTGTGTATAGACATTTCATGGGTCAAAGGTTACTAAAAATAGGATTTGACTATCTTAAGTACCCTTTGAAAACACTTTAATGCATAGAGGACTATTGTAACTATCATGAAGGGTAGTTATGGTCTTTTGACTTCTTAAAATACTAATATTCCACTCTTCCTCTTTATCTCTTGATTTAATTCTAATTTTTTAGTTGTAAATGCCTAATTTGGGCATCCCTTAGGATGGTATAACAAAATTTTGCAAAAATTGTAACTTACAACTTAACTTAATGAAAAATATTGTTGCAAACTTCTTCATTGTTATTAGTGTGTATTTTTATTATTGACTTGTATAAAAGTATGAGATTAACCTTATTTTTCAGGTCTTCTCCTTCACCTAATGCTATTTTTTCATCCTCTACATGTCATATGAAGTGTTTAGATATAGAAGGTGTGTTGAAGAGTGAGTTAGTTTGTAGTGTCTTATATAGACTCGCATTCCTTTACCTTCAAGTTGTAGACCCTTTATATAACCTTCATCTAAAATACTCATGTTTAGGATTGTATCAATAAATTCTAGTTGATAATCTATTTCTTCCTTTTGATTCACAAGTGTGCTTAAGGACAAGGTTAAGAGAGAATCATTAAAGAATTGGTGCATCACCATCACCAGTATAGGTTTTCCTTTTCAGTTGTCTTTCTAACTCTTTTCACCCTCAAAGCAAAATAGGTTTTAGGAAAAGGATTAAAATTTGATACATCAAAGGATCTAGCCTTATAATCTATAAGTTTAGTCCAACTATAGGTAACCCACAACTTATACACCAATCCAATGTTAGTCCAAGTTTGAAGAAGTGAATAATCTACTTCACATGGTGTAAATTGGGTTGCAAAAATTTATAGCACACCCAGTGGGATTGGTCATAGAAGGTATTTAGAGCATATAATTGCATATTTGAGTACATTAGTAATTTTATAGTGTTTTAGAAGTAGATATCTAGACATTTCATGCCAAGAGTGGTTACAAGATCTTCCTCAAAAGTTAAGGAGACTAAATTTATTGAGTTTTATTTGGATACATTTAAGAAAAAGAAATATTATAAGTCTAATACACATCCTATACGTCCTAATTCTCCTAATTTTTATTTAAAAAGTACTTTCATCCAAGAAAAGACTATTCAAACAAATACTATTATAAATTCCACACTTCAAATGGCTATTCTTAAAAAACAAGATTTTGTGCCTTTTAATGGTGGAAACCCATTAAACCTCTATCATTTTGATGACATACTTGTTTTTTGCCTTAAATATACTTCCTTATTTCATAGTATAAAACTCAAATACTCCTATTGAGCATATTGTAGACATTGCCAATCTGTGTTCAATGCATAATGTAACCCAAGAGAATGTGGCTATCAAATTGTTGGCAACTTCCTTTAAAGGTAAGGCACTCCAATGGTATAGGGATTTATCACCTGTATCCATTAACACCTGGGATGAGTTTGGAGAACTCTTTTGTAAACATTTTGAAGACAAGAGTAACCATCTTTCCTTGGTGTAACAACTTACTATAATTAAGAAAAACCCCTAGGAGTTCATGGTAGACTTTAACTATAGGTTTCAAAAAACCTGGGATAAAATCCCTACTATTATCAAACCTAACTTAACTATGTATTCTTGTATTACTTGAAATCTCTAAATTCATATGTGGTGGTTATGATATAATCAATGGGGGGAAATACCTTGCTAGAAGCCGATGAAGTAGCCATAAGGGTTGAGAATTTCCTAATCTAAATAGGTAAACTCACCCCTAGACCACCCATGCCTTTGTTTGTATATATTCACCCCCCTTTGCCTACCATTGCTCCAATACCATCCCTAACTAACCTTGATCAAATAGATGGTAACCAAGTAGATAGATTGGGTAAGATAGAGGGGTTACTTAAGGCCCAAAATAATAAGCTAGTGGCTTTAAAAAAGCAGTAATTTCCATCTCACAGGCCTTATCAAGCACCTTAATAAGCTCTTAACCAATCTTATTAGTATAATAGGCCTCCTTACCAACCCAAATACCAATATCAAGGGAAAGTTACACAAGTAAAACCACATAATGCTTATAACCCCAATACTGCTAGTAGTTCTAGAGATTTGGTTCTAACTTAGAATAATTATGCTCAAGAAGGTAAATGGCATAATCAATGGGAGAAATAAAACACTATGGTAATAACTCTAAGTGGTGATTTGAGTCAACAATCTTTCATGCAATAAGGTATATATCTTCCACCACATGATAATAAACTACCTTCACAACACAAGGAAGATTCTCTATCACATGAAGATGTTCCTTCTATGACTCAAGCTAAGGTACCATGTAAACAAGGAGAAAGTGGAATCAAAACACCTTATAAAACTACATTTTCCAATTTCCAATAAGGTGAAAATTCTTTTGATTAGGTGGAAGCTAATTAGGGTTAGAATATAACAAATATAGACAACTCTATTATAGCTCACACAAGGTCCAAAAGAAGGGTAGTTGGTGATGGTTTGGGTTTTAAAAAGGAATCCACTCTACCTTCTCAATAACCTCAAAATATTATCAATCAATATTCACCTCAAAAGTCATCATCAACTCAAGGGTATAATTAGAAAGGTCTTTTCATACCATAGTTTACACAAGCTTCAAGCAACACTTTTACTCCTAAATTACATCCCAAGATAGCTAATCATCCTCTTATCATTTTTTATCAGATGAAAAATGTCCATGTATCCATTCTTATGTGGGACACATTAATTATTCTAGGATAAAAGGATCTACAAGAAGAGATCTCTAAGATTCATGTTTTAAATAAGCAAGTAGAAAAGGTAGGTGTTGTTTTAATAAAATCTACTCAATTTTTTTAGCCTCAATCACCAAAGGTAATTAAACCACCTCCCTTATATATTTTATTTATTATAGGTGATTACCTTGTACATAATTTCATGATTTATAGTGGGGGTAGTACCTCTATCATGCTTAAATCCATAGTTGATAAGTTAGGACTTCAATATGAGCCGCATGAGAAGGGAGTTTTACAGCTGGATGGGTCTTATACTAAGACCATAGTTGTTGTTAGGGATATTAAAGTAATTTTATTTCTTTTCCTAATTTTACTATCTCTCAAGATGTGGTAGTATTTTATCTTCCCCCATATTTTGCTTTATGCTTGTCTAGGAAATTCACTACTAAAATAGTGGGTATATTTATTCTTATTGGTCATACATGGTTTTTAGAACTAGGTATGGGAAAAAGGTCACCATAAGGTCTAAACATATATCTATGTTTCATTTAGAACCTTATATTCCCAAATTATCAAATGTCAATTGCATGATCTCAAAGGAGGATGAACACTTCAATAAGCAAGAACCTTTTTAACCACTTGAAGGTATATCAGATTTGCTCCTTGATGAATGGGAAGATGATAATTATGGATATGATCCTTATAAAATAATTTAAGATTTAGGCTTGGGTGTTTATTTCATGCATGAATAAGGTGCCTTAATGCCAAGTCTCACTAGCACAACATAATATCATGAAGGAGTTTAGAAGTTGTTCTTTGATGGGTCTGGATCAAAGAAGGGGAGTGGGGTAGGTGTCATGATTTTTTCCCCTCTCAATAAAATTTATTATTATACTATAATATTCCAATTTATTTTTACCTTTAATACTATATAATATGAGGACCTTATTCATGGTCTACAATGGGCAAGGAAGAGGGGTATTAAGCTTCTACAAGTTAAGGGAGACTGTGAATTAGTAGTACAAAAAATAAGAGGTTTGAGTGCAACAAATAATCCAATATTTAAGTCCTAAAAACATAGGGTTGGGACCTTATGTAAGACTTCTAGGCTTTTGACATTTTTTCCATCTTTATAAGAGCCAATCAACATGCAGACTGGTTAACTGTTATTGGAGCATAATATGGCATAGTTGATGGGATAAAGGACACCAAGGATTAGTCCTAAATTAAATAGGTATGTATGCCTTTATTCATTTATAATGAGGTAAGTTGGAAACTATTTTATAGTGATAAATAACTTACCTATTTCCTATAACATGGGGTAGAATTTTGCTCAAAGAACCAGGATAAGTTACAATGTCAATATGAGGACCAAATTATCCAATTGAATTCAAATAAGTTACCTAAGGGCTTGGTAACTTTGGAGATAATATTTAATTAATATTATTAGATTATAAAATATAAGGTAAACATATTTACTAAAAAATAACATTATGAACAAATTGCCATTGTTGAAAATAAACTACTCACGTTAGGAAAAGTGAATACTAAGGAGGGGAGGGAAGCCTTCATAGCATTGTGAAAAGAGTTTGTGGATGTTTTTTCATGGGAATATCATGATTTTAATGTATTTTATCCTAGGTTGGCACAACATGACATAGAGATAGAAGTAAATGCCAAACCTGTGACACAAAAGCAAAGACCAATCAACCCCAAGGTTGAGATCCTTATGGGTATAGAACTAACAAATCTTATTGAATCCAACATAATATTTCCCATCAAAAATTATATATAGGTGGAAAATATTTTACCAATGATGAAAAATAATGGGGAGATAAGGTTTTGTGTATATTTTAGAGATCTCAAAAGGGTGTCATTGAGAGATCACTATCCTCTTCCATCCATGGATCAAATTTTACAAAGAGTTTTAGGTTCACAAATATTTTCCCTACTTGATGGATAATCAAGGTATAATTAGATATTGGTGAATTAGAAATACCAATATAAAAATACCTTCACAACAAAGTGGGGTACCTATACATATAAGAAAATGCCTTTTGGACTCTCTAATGTTAGGGTTACTTTCCAAAGGGAAATGGATGTGGCTTTCCAAGGGCTTATAAGTGAAATGATACTCATTTATCTTAATGATATTACTATGTTTTCTAAAGATCCTAAAGATCATTTGACATACTTGAGATTGGTGTTTGATAGGTGTAGATATTTTGTGGTTTCTTTGAACTCTAAAAAGTGTATCTTTGCAGTGCATGAAGGAAGGCTTCTAGGACATGTTGTATCCAAGGGTGGACTTTCTATTTATCCTAAAATAATAGAGTAAATCATTTCTTTATCTTTGCCTAAACATAATAAAGGATTATAAATTGTTTTGGGTAAAATTAATTTCATTAGGAGGTTCATACCTGGATTTATAGAATTAGTGAGACCACTAACTCACATGCTCAAGAAACATCAAGAGTTATCATGGAGCAAAGAAGGTAAAAGAAGTTTTGAGGCCATTATTCAAGATCCTACCCTACTCAAAACCTGATTTTAATAAATATTTCTTCATGTATGCCTTCTCCATATGTGACACAATTTATGCCATGCTCATGCAATAAAATAGTGAAGGATTAGAGCAACCTATTACTTTTTTCAGTCAAGGATTGGAATGGTATGAGGAGAAATATACATTTTTTAAAAATAATTTTATTTTTTTCATAAGGGGCTTAAATAAGTTTATACATTGGGTCTCTAAAAATAATATCTTTGTGATGGTGATTCATCCTAGTGTAAAGGATTTTATCCTTAATAGAGACCTAAGTGAAAATAGGGTTGGTTGGGTGAAAAAATGCATGGAATATGATATAGAAGTGAAGGTTACAAAGTTGGTAAAAGATAAGAAAATTTTTTATCACCTTTAATCATATGTTAAAGATAATAAAGAATTGGTTTTGATAGCCCAATATAGTCAACATGCAGCTGTAACTATCTTTCTTTTCAGCTAGACACGAGACATAACAAGATTACTCCAAATAGGAGAGTTTCCTATAGTCTTAGATGGGGAAAATAGGAGAAATTTTAGGCTGAAATCTATCCCTTGCATCTTGATTTAAGGATTAATATTTAAGAGGGACATTATAGGTATGTTTCTAAGATGTGTATAAACTATCCAAGTAGACAAGTTGTTAGAACAATTACATGATGGGCCTATAGGAGGCCACTTTGAAGCAAAGAATACAATTAAAAAATCATAAGAGCTAGATATTTTGTGCCTAATTTTTTTAAAGACTCACATTCTTGGGTTAGCATATGTTCTAATTGTGCAATGTTTACCAATAAGTATAGGCTAGCTGCCATGCCTTTGAAACCTATTCAAGTTGAATATCCCTTTATACAATGGGGCTTAGACTTCATTATCATGATTAATCATCCATAAAGTGTTGGAAATAAGTGGGTTATGATAGCCACTGATTATTTTACCAAGAGGGTGGAGGAAGTTGCACTCAAGGAAGAAAATTAGAACTTAGTTTTAGAGTTTTATGACAGTCTAATGACTTGATTTGGGGTCCTTTCAACCATTATATCATACAATGCTTTGGCTTTAAATAGTTAAAAAATGTGTGATTGGGACTTTGATCATGGCATTTATCTCAATTATTCATCAAATTACTATCCTCAATGCAATGGACTAGCAGATTCCACCAATAAGAATTTCATTATGATCATTAAGAGAACAATGGAGGATAATTAAAGAGGATGGCTTACCAAGTTAAATATTTCCTTGTGGGTAGATATAATTACTCAAAAGAAGGATATTAGTCACTCTCCTTACCTCTTAGTTTATGGTAGAGAAGCAAATCTACCCATTTCATTAGAACTACCAGCATTGTAACTTGCACATTAGTTGGAGCTCATGGAGAATGATGCAATAGAGGTAAGGATGAATGAGTTGAGAGAGTTGGAAGAAAAAAGGGAAAATTTTATCCATACTATGTGGTTAAACCAAGAACAAGTCAAAAGATATTTTGAAAAAAAAACTTAATCCAAAATCTTTCAACAAGGTGATATTGTGCTCAAGTGGGATGAAGGTCATGCCAAACCAGGTAAACATTCCAAATTTGAGAGTCTTTAGAGTGGTCCATATGTTATTACTAATTTTAAGGATAGTAATGCTTTCTAGTTGTCTAACTTGAGTGTTGAGGAGATCCCTATTCCTATCAATGTAATGTTCCTCAAATATTTCTATTAGAGTAACTAATCCTCTTGTACATAGTGGTAGTTTCCTTCCTCTTAGTGTTGTTGCACATGTTTGTTATTATTATTATTTATTTGTTTGTTATTTTTTTCAACTTTATGTCTTGTTTGTTTGATTTGTGTTCAGGTCTGTAAGGTTGATTAGTTTTAGATAGTAGTCATGTTTTGTGTAACTATGAGTTGTAAGCAAGATATTCTAGATTCTTTTGACCAGAAATTTTGTCAAACTAATTGAGTCACCAAAAATGTTGACCATTTTATATCCTTAGGCCTATAAAGGTGTCAAATTGAGTATTGGGATCTTTGGTATATTATGAAAACCTCATATTTTTCATGTATTTTGAGGAATCAAGAAAATATAAAGGGTTTTTATTGACTATCAAGTCAAGGGAATGGTTTTCAATGTCTTATATGGTCATGTCTTAGCTTCAACTTGTGTTAAGTGTCATCATGGTGTGTGAGCATATTTATACACATTTAACAATGGATTTAAGTGGTTTTGTGATCTAGAGTTCCTTAAACAAAGATGGTTGAATATGGCAGCTGATAATCCACTATGAGATTCTTTGATGATTCAATATATGCAAGGTACGTGGACTATAAACCTTGAGAGGGTGATGAAATACATAAAGTCTTAATTCAATCCTTTAATAAAGCTATATGGTACTATTTTGTTATATTCATTAGCGTTTATTCCTATGAAGCTATGTATGCTATCTAAAAGTAAAGGTTTTAGCCTTTAAATGACAAATTTTGACCTCAAAAGGCCACTAAAGCATTCATAACATCTTTAAATCACACTTATAGTCATGATATTTCTCTAGTCAAATGGGTTATACTTTGAAAATGTCTCTTCTATGAGCCTAAAAGGTTGTGTTGCCATCAAAATATCTCCCATGTGTGAAATGTCCCTCTTTTTTGCTCTCCTTAACATGTTCCTTAATTTGAGATGCCTTTTTGACCTATATATTCCTCCATATTACCCTAAAACAAGATGAAATGAAGGATATTTTACATATTTCAATAGTGTTTTGAAGTAGTATGGATACATATTGTACAGATTTTCTTAGGAGTTTTGGTTATGTAAGTAGGTCTTGTTATAGACACATGAAGAATATATTGGAATGTTTTAAGGCTTGAAAATACAAAAAATTATGTGTTTAACATGGCTTCTTCTTTGGTAGATAGTAAGAGTACCTCAGGTTTGTGCTCAGTTGGTACAATACACACACACACACACACACACACACACACACACACACACACACACACACACACACACACACACACACACACACACAGAGAGAGAGAGAGAGAGAGAGAGAGAGAGAGAGAGAGAGAGAGAGAGAGAGGAGATATAAGATATTGACCAAATAAACTAGACCTCATGACCTTTCAATCATGGATATTGGTTTCTAGTTTTTTCTTCTTAACTTTATAAACAAAGATTAAGAATTTAAGGGTTCTGATTATATTTTGCATCTGAAAAAGGCAAGAGAAGTAGTATAATATTGTGGAGTTTATGAATGTTTTGGCCAAATTGGTGTTTTTTCCTAATTATTAGGTCTTAAAGAGACCTTTCATGTCTTCCCCAATATTTTGATACACATGAGTGAGTACATAGAGTTCAATAAGATGTTAGTTTCCATATCTGTAGTCTGTAGGCAAGTTTGAGGAAAGTGTACAGTTTAATGGGTGATTCAAGTTATTAGGAAAAATGTTTTATATTCGAGATGTTATATTCATGATCATGTGTCTTTATAAAAGGTGTTTCAGATTTTCATCAAGGTTTCATGGCTTATAAACCATCAATCTGGTCTCAACACCCTCCCAGTCTTAGTTTAGCATATGTTAAGGTAGTTTGTAGAATCCTAAGTTTTATTTTTCACTGTATATGCTTCATAAAGAGCCTCCAAAATGGTATATCCTATTAATTCATATGATATAGTTTCACCTAAGATCATTCAAGACTATCTATATGTTATATTCATGTTTCATTTCACTCCCTATATTTCATTTCATCTCACAGACTTTCACACTACCATTTCACCATTGATATAAGCTTACCACTCAATATTCATTCCCCTATATACTCCATTATCAACACACACTTATACCTATCAAAATTAACCTCATGGATACAATATTTTAAATGATTCAAGAGTTTTAGAAAACCATCACTTATACCTATCAAAATTAACCTCATGGATACAATATTTTAAATGATTCAAGAGTTTTAGAAACCATTATGGTCATGAATATAAGTTATGCAACCTTACACTCTACTAAAAGGGATGAATCATCACCTAAAACTAAGTTAAAATAAATTCAAGGATTTGCTTCATGGAAGTGGTGTATAGAAGAGGCTAGAGGATATCTCATTGAAAGTAATTTGTTTTAACTATCTCCATAAGTTATTCTTAATGGGTGAGAGGTTCATAAACCATGTTATTGACCTCCTCAAGGTCATATCCTATCTCAGTCCGTATAAGCAATATAGTGAATTATCACTTACAATCATACTAGGACATAGTCAAGCTACCTATTCCAAGAAGGTTATGTGTATGAGGATTGGTAATGATAAAAAACATGGTTTTTGTTTTGTGATAAAAGTAAAAACTATATATATGGTGATCCAAGGAGACATTATCTACAATCATTCCTGAATAAAGACTTACATTCAATATCCCACTTCCACCTACAGGCCTTTTAAAGAGATCAACAAGTTGGTTTCAAATAAAAGATAGAGTTTGTATGAGGAAAGGGTTCTAGGTCAATTGAAATAATAATATAATCTCAAGGATGTGGTTATAAGGTCTTATATCCTAATCAAACAACAAAATTGAAGCTATAACCATCTTAGTAGATTTGTATAGCTAGGTGAACAAACTCAATCTTAACAAAGGAGTGAAGGTTGCATTTTTAAGATATGAAACATTAAGATATGTTTAAATCTTCTTAAATAAATTAATTTAGAGATATTTAATATGTTATAAACCTAAATATACAATAATCAACTTTTCCAAGGACACCTATAGGTACAATACTATGCATGATGAGTAAGATATTAGGTCAATAGTGTTAGTATGAACATTAAGAAGTGGTTGAGACCTATCTAGGATTTAGGTAAGATTAAAATTAATGTATAAAGTATAATAATCATGTTAATGGTCCTAAAACATATAAACATAGTCAAAAGAAGCTATCGTATGCTTGTTCTCTAAATGGTCTTGTTTGGATTGAAGGAAGAGGTAGACTTTGGTCAACATGAAGAATGAGATCCATTTATGGATGCTGATTATAATTATTTAACCCACTTATAACATTCATAAACATTTTTTTAAATATTAAATTATCATAAAATGGCCTAAACCTATTGAAAACCAAGGAAAATTGTAGTCACAGTCAACACCATAGCTAGTTTTAAGGAGTTTTATGGTTTTGAAGCCTTTGTAGGTGGAGTTAGGTTTTCAAACTTGGTAAAAATGTTCTCCATTATTGTAATAATAAATTAATTCTATACTAAATATCACAAAACTAGTGAAAACATTCATTGTTTTATCTCAGATAAACCTTAATATGTTGATAGTCATTAAAGAGACCAACTAGACTATTTAGAAGTTTTGTGGATAAGACATGGGGTTTTAACTTAATGAAGAGGTTTTTGATATTAAAAAAGGTAATTTTAATTATTTATACATATTTTTATATTGATCAAACTCTGATTTTCAAGTAAAATATGCCTTTGAGGGCTTGCAGATGCAGATAGACCTTAAACCCTAAGAGACACTACCACCATATTGAAGATGATCCAAGTATTTTTTAAAATTTATGGTCATAATAATGGTGTGGAGAAAAAATTAAAGTCTTTATGTAATTTTTGGAGTGATTTGGATTCAACAAACTTGTCATTTTGGCCCTTAAGCCTTCACTTTGCTTGTACAATTTGGACAGTTAGTTTGAAGCACTTTTTCACTATGTACATATCTTGATGCATATTTTTCATGGTAATTTGAGATGGTTAGATAATTTTAAGGGGTAAATTTAATTTAAATCCATGGTAATATGTTTTTAATTAAGGGTTCATATGCTATGAAACATTGCTAAGAATTTTGGACCTCTTAAACCCTTGTAATACCCTAAAATACATCTGATGAAGGAAATATGCCTCAAGGTGCATTATAAAAAAGTGTATGAGACATTAAATGATGTTTATGGTATTCATAAATCTCTTGACCATCACAAAATCCTATTTTTTGGTACATACAAAAGTCATGTTATACAGACTAGGCTTGAAAAAGCTAATTTGAGCCTGTACGCAAGGAAATGATTAGGATTTGAATATATAATGAACTAAAGTAGGAATAACGGGTCATAAAATACCTAAAAAATCTTTAAATAACCATATACATAGGTTTTTATGATAGTTTATATAGGAAAATAGGTTTGGGTGTTCAGACAAGAGACTATGTGCATGCAAATAGAAGGTGAATAGCTCATTCAAGCCAATAGCATTGATCCAAAGGACTTCATATAGGTTATTCATATTATATACAATGGATAAGATATTTTCAACTCATAATTAGGTCAAAATTATAAGGAAATTGCATATACATATGCTTATCTATTTGCATCATTAGATAATACCATCAAGAAGGGGTATCAAAAGATAAAATGAGGTCATGAGGGCACTATAATATTAACTAAAAACATCATTAGGTTATTATAGGGGTGTATGTTAGATATTAGCTACATGAAAGATGATATGGATAGTCATTTAGGCCTTGAAACACCAAATACTGATCAAAAAGCTTATTTCTTCCCTGAGAGGTGACTTCACATGCTCACCATGATACGAAGATTTTGCATGGGAGGTTGGGAACTTTTGAAGAGGTGGAGGGATTATTATACTAGTGTTTTATGTAATTGGTTTAGATATTTATTACCTAACATTTATGATTCATTTTTAAGAGTCTTGAGCACTCTTAAAGCTCTCTAAAACCCTAGTTAAGACCTGGCTAGGAAAATTTGAAGGAAAAGGCATCCAAATAGATTTAAAAAACCTAATTATCACCTAGATCATGTATTAAACTTAGAGATTCTCATGACCATGGAAATTTGTTGTACATATGGTTTATGAACATGTAATAAAATAGTTTTTTTGGGGGGGAAAGTGCATAAAGAGAGGTACAAGGTAGTTTAATAAGATAAAAATCATTAGAATAGGAATTTTGGGACTTTTTTCACTTATTCAAGTCATTAGAAGATAAAAAATATGAATTAATTTATCTCTACAACTATCTTCTAATTGGCCAGTCTATGAGACCTAGTCAAAATGGCCTAATTAATCAAATAAGACTAAGTAACATATGAAGGAGATTTTAGGTGTATAAAGACTATTTTTGGAGTTAATGTACCATATAGAGACATCCGTTATTACCCATAAAGAAATCAAGTTCCATAGTTATGATCATTAATGAAGGTTTCTTGGTGGTTGTATGGATATGGTCAACCCACAAAGAGAGGCAGTTAGTTGATGCTTTATTGAAGATGGTTGTTATGACTATTCAATGTTTGTAATAGATTAAGGAGATGGAATTAAATTAATGTGGCATGTATATACCTTTCATGGGTCAAAGGTTACTAAAATAAGGCTTTGAATATCTTAAGCACCCTTTGAAAGCAATCTAATGCATAGAGGATTGTTGTAACTATCAAAAAGGGTAGTTATGGTCTTTTGACTTCTTTAAAGATTGCTATGCCACTATCCCTTTTTCTCTCTTGATGTAATTATATTTATTAAGTTGGAAATTCCTAATTTGGGCATCCCTGATGCTAGTATAACAAAAAAATTCTAAAATTATAACTTACACCTTGAGTTAATGAAAAAGATTGTTGCAAAGTTATTCATTATTGTTAGTGTGTATTTTGATTGTTAACTTGCAGAATAGTATGAGATTCATCTTATTTTTTAGGTTTTATCATTCACCTAATGATATTTTTTCATCCTTTATAGGTCATATAAAGTGTTAAGAGATAGAAGTTGTGTTGAAGAGTGAGTTAGTTTGTAGTGCCTTATATAGACCTCCATTCCTTTACCTTCAAGTTGTAGACCCTTTATCTAACCTTCATCTGAAATAATAATTTTTAGGATTTTATTAAGAAATTATGTTTGATAATCTATTTCCTTTTGATTCACAAGTGTGCTTAAGGATAAGGTTAAGAGAGGATCATTAAATAATTGGTGCATCACCATCACTAGTATATGTTTTCCTTTTAAATTGCCTCTCTAACTCTTTTCACCGCCAAAGTATAATAGGTTTTAGGAAAATGATTCAAATTTGATACATCAGAGGATATACACTCATAATATATAGGTTTGGTCTAGATATGTTAACCCACAACTTGTAGACCAATCTAATATTAGTCCAAGTTTGAATGAGATGTGAATAATCTACTTCACAGGGTGTAACTTGGGTTGCTAATAATACTCTCTACCAGTATCATCTTTTTTGGAAAGCATTGACCCAACTGATATGGGGTTAGAGGAGGTATATAAGATAAAGGTATGGTCATTTTAATGTGTTCTAAGATTAGGAGTATGGAGCAAAGATTATTTTAGGTTATCAAAAAAAATTGCATGAATCTGTCTATTTTAAAACATTACCTTTTTTTAGAAGGGAATTGATAGAGTATATGATAAGCCATTTATAGGATGAATCATCAATTTTCCCCAAGCTTTCTAAGGTAAGTGCATATGTTAGGAATATAAAAAATGATAGGCATGTTGACTATGGCATTTATTTTTTCCAAATCAATATCAATGCCTAAAAGAGACACTAAGAACCTTAAAATTTTACCAGATTTAACTCCAAATACACATTTGTATGGGTTAAGTCTAAATTTATATTTGATTAGTAAAAATGATAGATATATTGGTGAAGTGCATTGTGAAAATTTTAAATTTGGAAATGAGATCATGGACAAGGTTTCTATCATATTATGTGTAAGATCATGTAAAATATGGGTCATTCCACATTGATAGGTTACTCTAGTATTTTTAAGATCAAAGGCATTTTTACGTAACAATATGTGCCCCATTATATGGTAAATTTTGTTTTATGTTAGTTTTCAAGAGTTATGTGAATTTGGTTAAACCCTGAGAAACTATCCATAAGTGATAACATTTCATATATAGTAGTGGAATCGACTATAAAATCTATTGAAGGCAAGGGGAAGTCATATTTTGGACATGCTAAGTTAAGATTACAAAAATCAATTCATATACAATTAAACATGGTGATTTTTTATGAATTTGAATTATTTTTTATACCCATTCTAAACATCCAATAGATTTGATGAATTTAGCATCCAAAATTTTAATAATTTCTTTGTGACATAAGGTAAAAAATTTATGTGGAAATTTTCACTATTTTTGCCTATAGGTTTTGCATATGGGTAAGTGATGATATTATGTACGATAATGTGAGGATAAATACCTAGCATATCTTCATGTGACCAAGAGAATGTTTCATGATAATTATCAAATAATAGGCTAAATTTATCATGATCTATTGGTATGAGTTCTTTAGAGATAGTGATAGTTCAAGGACATGTTGGTGTACCATATTTTATTCTTATGGTTTCTTAAATGAGCATAACTTTTTTAGTCTTGGAAATGATATGGATCATGAGGAAGAGAAGAAATAGGATTTTTTTTATGATCCACAGTAGCAATAAAATTATTAAAATAAGGATCTTTCCATGTCAAGTTTCTAAGTTTATGATGTTGTCAGGGAAGCTGAGATTCTCTAGCATGGAATAGTTTAAGTATAGCTTCATCACTAGGGATCTTGGGTAATTATCCATAGTATTCTACATCTACTTTGAAATCATTTTTTTTACCATTACAATCCTATTCGATATATTTTTTTTTACATCTATGGCTTTAGCGTCTAAGGTAATTTTGGGTGTAGCTTTGATTTTAGGTTGAGGTTGAGTGGAGTTAACCAGATTGGTGATAGGTGAGTTAGGTTGTGTTAAATATGGAGGTTCAATTTAATTGAGGTGAGTAGACTTAGTGGTTTCTATGTATTCATGATAAGGAATAAAATTTGATAGATTGATTGGTTGTGTACAAGGTGTATAAGGGTCAAAGTTTTTGAATTTTCTAGAGTTGAGATTTGTTCAAGTACCCACAAGGTGTCTAGTAGTGGAGTATTAATGGGAGAAACATGACCTTCAAGTTCTAATTCAATATAATCTCATATGTGAATGACATGGACATCATGGTTGAAGTCATGTATTTTGGCTAATGCTTATTGATATTTTTTTACATCTAAGTCTCATAATTGATCTTGGGCCATGATATAATTATCATCATATGTGTGGGAAATACTACATGAATTTATTTCTAAGGGAGAATAAAAGTTGGATGCACCTAAATCACTAAATTTATGGGGAGACATTGTTAAAAAAACTTGAAATAACTTAGCCACTCTATACTCATCACATGTGAAGTCATCCTTTATGTAAGAATCTTCATGTGCATTATATGGAGGAGGAATTTTAGTGATATCATCAACTAGAAGGATGATACAAACATGTGGAAGTAAAGAAGAAGGAAGCCACTCCAAAATGTAAGGAGGTAATTTAGTGTTATTACAAGTATTTTATAAGTTTTTAGGTTTGTCATCATCTAAATTGGTAAGAGTGACATGTAAATCTGGATTCTTGTCAACAAATTCAGGTAGAGGTGTATTGTTAATGCATGGAATGGTTAGAATATGATATTGAGATTTGGGGTTTGGTATTTATATAGTCCATGAGTTAGGATTGGCTTCATGTTTGTAATGTTTGCTATTATGGATGAATTTAATATATTGAATACCTATGGAGGTAATAGCGCTCATACAATGGATCCATGGGTGACCTAGAAGTATGTTATAAGATAGTGGTAAATCAAAGACCATGAGCTTGGTATGTATGGCCTTAGGTCCAATAGTGATAGGGAGCAACAACCAAGTGGTTTTTGATTTATATTATCAAATATTCAACATGTGAGATGAGCTTTTTTAAGGTGATATTTTCTATATCCAAGTTGTTGAATTAACCAAAGGGAGGTAACATTAATTCTTGATCTTTCATCTACTAAGAGTTTTTGGATAAGAGTGTTATTAATAACAATTTTAATGAAGAGCAGTGGATCATCGGATCAAAAAATAATTTCATCATTAATCATGTCTCTTCAATAAGTCTATGGAAGGTTTAGAATAATTACAAATAGTTTATGTACTTCTATAGGGGAAGGGTCTTGAGGAGGTTTTTCCACATTAAGGGATGGTGGTTCTTCAATGTCTTGTAATTTTTTCATTATAAATTTATGATGATATGGATAAGTAAAAACTAACTCCACAAGGGGTATGTCACATGGCATTGAATATATTTCTTCCAAGAAATTCCAATGAGATCTAAAAGATGAATAACCAACACAAGGTTTGGGAGGTAAAATGTGTTTTTTAAGAATAGGTGAAGTAGATTGAGGTTCTAGTTATGGGAGTGTTTCTTCATTTATTTTAGAAGGTATGGTAATGGTAGTTGTTTTGTCTTTAAGTAATTTTTCTTTGGTTGATGGTTTTTTCGGATTACTGATAGGATCTTTTTGGACCAGTTTACATCTATAATTGACTTTGGTTGTATTCACATATTGAGAATTGGTATAATATTGGTCATAATAATCATCAATTTCATATTTATCTTCATTTGAATGTTTTGGGTTAAAATTATAAATGAGGTTTAGATGATGAAGGTTTGGTAACTTGTTTCTTTTGAGAGGCTTTGACATAATCATGATTGCGTATTTTAATCATAGCATCATGGTTGAATGTATCTCCTAACAAAAAAGAAATAGCAAATTTGAGGAACCCATGACATGTTTCTTGAGAATGACTCACATTGGCATAATACCAACAAAATTTGTTAGTATCATACCATGTAGGTGGATTATTTGTATAGGTGAAAATTTTAGAGGGAGATAGTAATTGCTTCATTTGTTGAATTATTAATGGTGTATGGGAAGCAAGGGGGTTATCCACTTTGTCCACTCCTATTTTTATTTTAAGAGGATTTCTAGTAATTGCATTAGTGGATCTTTTAAAATATCCCTTGATGGATTTATGGTTGGGATCAAATTGTTTCATAATAAAGTCTTATCTTTTAGCTTGATCAATTGCATCATTTAGAGTTTATGGAGAGAAATTTTGAACCTTATAATAAAGGGAAGGTGTTAAGGTGGGTATAAATAGTTTAAATAAGTTATCATCATTCATGTTATGATTGGATTTATGAGACAAATATTTCCATCATTCCATGAAATCATGAGCTGATTCAGAAGGGGATTGTTTAGCATTGATAAAGTGACTAAGATAATTTTTAAGAAGATCATTGTGTTGACATTATTTTACTAGAGGATTGACTAAATCATATAGTTTCTATATGAAATGTTGAGGGATTTGATTATCCATTCTAATACATCTCCTATAATTTTTTTGAATATAAGTATAGTGGTATCAAAGGTATTTGTTTAAATCCACTCTTTGTAGAGATTACCGAATGCTTTAAGAAAATATGTAGGGTCCTTAGTCCCATCATATTTAATTTTTGGAGAGATATTTCCAATATCAGTATAAATAATAAATGGAGCTAAAGGTTAATTTTGGATGTTTTAAATCATATTGTTATGCATAAGGGGTTGGGGAATGATATTTATCATCATATCTCTAAGAGGTGGGGGGATAAAATTTTGATTATTTTGAGGTAAGAGAATAGGAGGTTGATTATCCATGTTTAATAAATGATGTTGCATTTGCATCATTTGATAAGTATTAGATTTTTTCATAATTTTCATTTATTGAACTATTTATGCAAGAATTTGAGTGCTGTCAATTAGTGGATTTGGATTATGAGTGTTTAAAGATGGATTGTTAGTGTTGGTAGGAAGATCATTCCCTATATTGGTATTAGGGGATGGATTTTTGGGTAGAGGATTATTTGGTGGAGGGTTATTGGTGTTTAAAATATTTCTTATAGGGTTATTGATTAAGCTTGTGTCAATTTCCCCTACAGTGTACTAAGGTAATTTAGAGAGAGAAATGTCTTGAGAAGTGTGAAATGGATCTGATCCATCAGTGTCATTAGTTTGGGTAATCTAAACCATACTGCAGTCTAAAGAGAAGGGTGAGAGAAGGTGCACTAAGAGTGAGCATATTCTTAGGTGATTAAGGTAGCAAGGAAAGAATACCCCATGTATCATCTAAATAGATTAAGGTTATCCCAAAAGGATTATAATAGGTGATTTTGTGATGTTTGGAATGAGGATCTAAGACTAAGGAGAAAAGGTGAAGAATTGTAGTAAAGTCAGCCAAATACTGAACTAGATTGGGTAAGTAGGATTTAAAGAAAAAGAACTATATTAGATAAGAGGTATAGAATTGACTACCTTGACTGAATTTGGAAGGAAAACCAATAGAATTTCTAGGAAAGGATATAATCGATTGGGTTGATTATGTTTTATGGGAAAGCATTGAATACCAACCTATGAAAGAGTAGGTCAAATAGAATAATTATGTTTTATATTAAGGTGAAAATAAAATCCTATCTAAGACTAGGTTGAAAAAAATTACTATGTTCTATAGAAAAGAAAATTGACCAGCATGTGAGAGACTAAGTTGAACATGATGACTATCTTATGGAAGGAAAAACTATAAGAGACACGATCAAGTGGGTCAATTATGTTCTAAAGTTAAAGATAGGTTTTGATGGTTATGACTCTATATAATCTAATGTTAATTATCATAGAAATTAAAATAGACATAGGTAACTAGGTTGACCCAATTGATCTAGTTTTAGCACATAACACAAACCTGGTACCAATGTTGGCCAATACAAGTTTTTCAATACTCATCTAAAAAATCATGTCAGCTTCCCCCTTGGTGATAAAATACAAGTAGGTAGACCTTGGGATTATTTAATGTTTTTTGATATTTTTTAATTTATAAGTGTGTAAATAAAAGAAAAGTAGTGTGACTAAATCGATAAATTAAACCTTCTTAGTTAGACTATATGTGCTACTCTAAGTAAGAAAATAGAAAAATGAAAGATGAAAGGAGAATTAATTACTAGAAATGTGAGTTAATACATTTTACTTGAAGAGTATTGGGTTGATTGGGTGGATCGAGTATGAAAATGTAAAGAATAGAATCAACTTGATTGATCCTATGTATTAAATAAAAATCCAAAGAAACATAGTCAAACAAGTCAACTGAGTCTCTTGGGAAAGAATAAACTATAAATTAAGTTGATATAGTCAACTTAATTTATTTTAGGGTGATAGTTATAGAACTAAAAACTATGAAAAATATGACTAAAATGAAGCAAAATAAATGACTAAGCTGGTGAGAATTATCTTGATGATTTTAATAATGTCAAATTGTTATTTTTATACCATGTCATCCAGATGAAGATTTTTAACTTGTTAACAAAGTTGACTATGTCAATTGAGTCTGAAAACTTGTTTGTGAAAAAATAAAATTGATTCAATCATATCAATATAGTTATTTTTAGTTGAAGATTCCCTGCACAAATCTAAATAGAGTTGATCGAATCAAGTGTGTGTTAAACCTATGCAAAAAATGTTAGATAGAGTTGATAGATTAGATCCAATGATATAAAAATGAAATAAATAAGAAATGAAAATAAATAAAAGTGTGAAATAAAACCTGTAAGGGTTATTTCATGTTGGGTTCATTAGAATATATACAATGAAAAGTGAATCTAATCCATAAATCAATCCTAGCTCATAGAATATAAATCAAACTAGCCATTTCACTTGTTGGTATATTTAGACAATTGAGGACATGACCAATATGGGTCTGATAGACATAACTAAGTGGTCTCTTATCACATAATTTCATTAGAGAGGGTTTAAAATCCTCTAGTTGAGAAATACCACATAATAACCTTAGCTAGGTCCTATGGTTTCTAACAAAGTAAAAGTAAATCTAATCTAGTGCTCACCAAAGCTTGTGGCAAAAATGAAAGATAATAAACATAAATAATAAACATGAAAATAATAACTTTACTCAATAAAATTTATCTTTAATCTTAAGCATGGAGAGATAAATACATTCATAATGCAATACATGTAAATCTATCTACTAATAAAAGAGGAGTAAGAATTACGAATACTTAACTTGAAGATGAACCCAGCAAGCCTCAATATCTCCCTTGACCAGTGGTGTTTTTAAAGTGGTTTTTTTGGTTTTTAAGGAAAAAAAAGATAGGTTAAATCTAGGATAAAAGATATATCCTATACATCCAAAATACTTTTCCCAAAAGATAAGATTTTTCTTTCTAAAGGAAGTATGAAACCCTAAGTAATGGCTCCTCAAGTAGAATAACAAAAAAGTAGATAAAGATGGGAAAATGAATTATTATCTCTATTATAAATGGGTTAAATGATTTATTTATATATATTTATCTAACCCTAGACCCTTCTAAAATTTTCACCAACATGGTCAACCTAGTTAACCTAGTTGTTTAGGAAATAAAATAGTTAGGTCCCAGACTAAGTCGGTTGGGCTAACTTAGTCCCATAACATGCTCAATTCCCATAATAGGGTATACCCATTTGATTATGTTTGGATGATGGTAAAAATAGGTTTGGCTTAGGTAGGGTCCATTTGAGGTGGTGAATTATTTAGAAGAGTGTGTAATGGAGGTGTCAAAGCTTAGGTAAACACTAAGAGGGACTTGTGTTAGTTGTAAGTAGTGGTATAGGGAACAACAATCTTGAAAATCACAAATGGTCAATGCACCCCTTTCCTACTGAACCCTTTTAGTCATTCACTCAGATAAATTGAGACTCAATGGGTTATTGCAAGAGATAAAGTATTAGTAATTGATAAAGTTTAAAAATATTATGTGCATACAAATACAAAATAAAGTAACAAAATGTAAGAGGTGAGAGAGAATTAAAAAAAGTGTAAGTATGATAACTTATAGTCATGACCACTATTTTAATTACAAGGTAATACACAAAAAATACATTTTATTACAATGATAAGTTTGAACTAAATCTTTCATAATAGCAATTAAGATTTAGATTCATTTTACAATAATGCAAGGACTTAGAGGCTAAAGGAATTAATTTTGTTCTCCAATGAAATCATATAATATATATAAGAAGAGAAGAAAAAGAAGAGGAAGATAAATATTTATTTGGAGACTACCAAAAGCATATGAGATTTTACTTCAAAATCTATAATTTTTCCTTACCTTTGCTTGTTGTAGTTTCTTTTTTTTAGTGGCTAAATAAATCTTCCTTATTTTTCCCATGATGTCAGTGCTTGATTTTTTACTTTATGGTTGGGTTGACTTTTTGCTTGCTAAGTTTATACTTATACAAAGAAGAGGAATCTTTTTTTTATATTTAATTTTTTTAATATTTAAATAATGGTGGGATCCCCTTTTCCTTTCTCATAGCTTCTTTTCTTTTACAAGAAAATTATTAGAACATGGGATAACTTACTTTAATAAAAATAAAATATTTTAAAATAATTACAAGCTCCCCACATCATTACTTTTAGTCAGTTTCATTTTCAATATATAAGATTTTTATTTAAAGTAGTCAAGTAAGCCCAATATTTAAACAAGTTTAGCATATTAAATTAATCTCTTTTACATTTTTAGATAGTTATAGAAGCTTTAGCCTAGAGGATGATTTTCTATAAATAAATTGAAGCCTAATAAATAAATGGTGCCTAGTGTGGAATTTTTAATATTTTGGTGGCTCTTAAGGGAATTTTTCCTACTAAGTGTCATTTATAATAGTATCTTCACCCATTGGGCATAAGAGTCAAGAAGGTAGTAACTCTATAAGACATGATTCTCCCACCAATTTTTTTTTGGATTTAAATTTAGAGGTGAGGTTTTGGGTGTGATAACCCCCAGTAGAGTCAAGGGACAACACCCGTTGTAGGTTCTCAAGGTGGAATACCTTAGTGGGGACAAGGGGAAATTCCCTTTTTTTAATTCTCAGCCTCTGAATTTCCTCTCACACAATCATTTTTTATTATTTTTTAATCTCTAAGTTATTCTAAAATTGTTGAATTTTCCCCATTTCATTGTCATTTATAGCTCAAACTCTTTATTCATAACTCAAACTTTGTATTTTTATATAGTTTCATGTTGTTTAAATTTCAAATTTCATATACTTTTTAATACGGAAGCCAATTTTGTGATCTATTGACTGTAATTTCCTTTTTTGATTAGACAACTAAATATTAATATTTTAGATCACAATATAATATCTAGAGGCATTTTAAAATGTGACATCATCATGGAACTCCAAAAATAGATCATGTCATTGGATTTGTGTGAGGGGATTCTTTTATTTTAACTTATATCCTCTACTAAATAGGCCCTAGCTCTTGAAAGTTCATGCTTTCTTTTATCTCATTTATAATTTTAAGATTGTGAAAGAGGATCTATCGATGTGAGATATTCTTAATTTATTAAAATAGGTCATGCATAGCATGTGTCATTTTAGTTTTTCACTTGGATCATGAATTTATTATAATTCATTTATCTATTTAATAAAATATCTTGTATCCTGCTTCATATCAATGGCTAGTTGGGTTCCTTTTGATCTCATGACACTTAGGGTTTTAACTATTGAAATCATATTTAACTTTTAAAAATATCTCACACCATTGATTCTAAGTTATATCAAAGTTTTTGATTTTGGAAAATCATTCGAATGAATAATTATGTTCTCTACCATTTCACTTTGAATTAGATCTTACATTCCAAGTGTCTCTTTGAATTTATAGCTCAAATCATGGCCTAAAATTTTTAATTAATCTTGATCCATTTAAGCTTAGCTTTGAAGATCAATATTTGGATGAGCTTATTTTAATATGATAGCATGAGATATTTTCCTAAGTGACATAATAAATATTTCTCTTAAACATCTCCTACTATAAATTATAAATAAGATAAATGGCTTGAGGGGACTCTTCACTTTTAAATAAAAAGACTTAGCTATTTGAAGCATTTTTCTCATGGAAACATACATCTTTAGATATTAAATTCCCCTTAATTTTAACATCTTTGGTTATTCAAATTAACCAAGTTTATCCTTCACCATATCTCAATAAATCTAAGCCTTTAATTTTAGCCCAAAATGTTTCTCCTCAAATATGTTCAATTTTTAATTACCAATACGACCCATATTTAGTGCAGCTCTACATACAAAATCATTACCCGTGAGCATGAATTCCTCACTCCAACCATAATTATTATGTTTTTACTCTTATTTTCTCTACAATGTGAGGTTTTTGTTGAATTTTTAGGACACTTGGATTTAGTATTAGACATTTTGATAACATCAACTTTGACATATTTTGACACTATGAATAATGCACATTAATTTGACTCTTACACATTCTTTCCCTCTATGTGTCTACCCATATGTTTTCTTTACCACGTCTATTATATAGATACATATTTTTAGGGTCAACATAGTATATATAATAATATCTTATAATCTAAAACATACCTTTCCCACATCTTATATTAATGTTTTACACTTCTAAGACACTAAAAGTAATCCCTGGATAATGTTAGTTATCATAGGGTTATATCTCTACTAAAAGTATTTAGGCCCACTCAATGGATATTTTTAAAAAAATTAACCTTCCATTAGGTCATCCTAAACTAATTTCATGTGTTAGTTATAAGGGGAATTCAATGAAAAGTCATCTATTAATAAAAACAGTCATAAGGTTATATTCACTTGGTCACATCTTGTAAATAACTTGGAAACTTAAGGAATTAATTAACACTCCCATGAATAATCATAAAAAAGCATACAAGTCTCAAAAAAAATATTAGCCATAAATCAATCCATAGAACCAATTCTAAATACATAAATTCAAAGTTGCATGGTACTAAGTTTTGAAGATCAAAACATTGTGTTGAATTCTAGATCATTCATAATGTTACACACACACACACAAGTGTAAGAACATGGTTTGATCCCTCTTTATATTATTCAAACATCAAAAAATATCAACCATCTATCAAGGATTGTTTGAAGTTATCTAACCCAAAATAATAACCCATTTTAAGGCATCTTTTGGTCAAAAGTATAAATTAGGGTTTGGATTAAAAAAAGGAAAACAAACATTATTGCACAAGACCACATGCATGTGAACACACAAGAACTATTTTTAGGTTCAAGCATGGGGGTATCGATAGTTAAAAACCCACACAATTCATAGATACATTTCTATTATTCTCTAGATAGTGCCAACTGCTGAAAGGGTCAAACCCTACTAATAACATCCAAAGAGGTCTTCAACCTTTATTTCAAATCTAAGCAGTTGTTTAAGTAATTACAGATCATTTCCAAGTATATATACACCTTTTTTGAGTGAAAAATAGTGATTATAAATTAATTAAATTATCTTTATCTTGATTTTTGAAATTTAAATTGAAACAGTGCAATATCTATTTATCTATTTGAATTCATATTAGTATATTTATTATCATATTTTCTATATCTGAATTAATGCATAGTTTGCATTATTTTATATAAATCAAAAAACAATTTGGTGAACCCAATCTTTACTTTGAACATGAAGATACCTAAGACTCCTGTTACATTAGGGTTCATATTTCTCCCATATTGGGGTTTGATTTTAAATTTAATGTTTGATTGGCCATGGGTTTGAATTATTTATATCTAGAATTTATAGCCATGGTATTGAAAAAAAATTATTTTATTTTTCTATTGTATAATATTCATATCTAATAGGTAAAAAATATGAATCCAAATGCAATAAATTTAGGGATTTTATTATACACGAAGAATGTTTATCTTCCTTACATAACACATATTGTATGAATATGTAATTCGAAATGATTTTGGTTACTACTTGAAAGGAAAGGTAATGTATGACTCCTTTCATTCCTCCTCCCTTAATATATTATGGTTGAGATATCTATCACCCCTCCCATATTATTTTTCATAGGCTTATATTATACATGGAATTCAATGTTCTCATAATATAATAGGATATAAAATCTTGTAGTGAAAGTAGAGGTAACCCAAATATCCCTCATAATCTTCTTATACTACCTAAATTATCAACCAATATAACTATACGTTATGAAATCATATATCAACTTAGTAATACTCAAGTAAAAACTCTCTATATTATAAATGCTTAATATATTCACTATTCATAAGGACATTATTTATGCAACACTACATGATACATCCTTACCAAATAATGTAAATCCAACTTAATTTACATATATTTTCAATAAATTATAGTGAAGTGACTATATTATTTATTTTGAAAAATATATTTACCTCCTAAAAATATTATCAACCGACACCTCTCATTATATATTCAAGTAAAATTCTAGGTAAAGGGGTTAAGTGTGTTCTAGTAGATAATGGATCATGACTAAATATCAATAATATATAATTTCTTTATATACATGGCATAGGATCAAAATACTTCACCTACTATGATATTATCATTCAAGGATTTGATAACATACTAGTGAATACATTAAATATAATTGTAGGTTCAAGAAAAATAGCAATAATTTTTCAAGTTATGGCTAACGATCTTAACTATAATATTTGTCAAGAATCTAGAACAACAAACATGCTCTGACTCCACTGTTAGCATCTAGGAAGCATAATTGATTACCATGTACAAGCAACTTAACATGCAAAATTAAACCAGAAGTAACAAGTAACTAGAATTCAGAAACAACACAGAATATGAGAGACAATACCCAATTGTATTAATACTCTTCTAGAAAGAAATACAACAAAGAAGATGCCACAGTCTTCTTCCTTACACACCTCTAGGGCTCCCACACCTCTAGGGCATAAATAGTAAATCTCTTCAAGAGCTCAGTCTCTCTCTTACGGTCCCAACACACAACTCAAACACAGAGTTGGTGTTCACCTCCAACCAGTCAGTATCACTACTACTAGTACCACCAGTCAGTATCACTACTGCCAGTACACAAGTGCTCCATGCACTCCAAATTTGAGTACTCCATGCACTCCAAGTACTCAACATACTCCAAGTAGATCTCTCCTGATCTTGCTACCTATTATGTTGTTGTCAGCTTTGATCATGTTGCCCCGCAGATCACCTTTGACCTCGCACACACACACACCTGCAAATCAATGATCTTACTTACCCATGTAGATCTCTCTACACCCTGAAGAACCCTTGTCCTTGCCTCACCAAGTCCTTATGATTCTCCAAACCAGTACCCCGGTGGATCTTCTCCCTGATCTTGTACACCTACAGACCAACCTGATCATACACACTCGGCACCCCTATGGAACTAGGAGGAGCTACCCTTGCTCTCTTCACTCTCAGAAGGAGCTAACCAAGCTCAACTCAAACTAGCACAAATTACAATACAGCCCATGAGTCTCTTAAATAAATCTCATGTAAATAATAATTAGACATCCAATTACAATAATTAGATCCATAGCTCAAGACTAAAATTAGCCTTTTATCATGCAAACAATCGGTTCGTTAACAAACTATCTGTGAAACTCGCAGTTTCAAACTGCACAGGCAACCGACGTTGGTCCCTATTAGTCTAGAGGTGACCAACGTCAGCTGACTCCTATCGATGTCGATTGCCTTCCTGTCTACCCTTGATCGATGTTGATTGGCCTGACCGATGCCGGTGACTATGACACTCAACAACCTCCTTCCATGTCTGCATTAGTGAAGCTTTTAGCTCTATAACCTAATAATATTTTACTAAGAAGACCTTATATTCATGATATGAATTTAATTCATGCTACCTTGCATGCATATGTTAAATGTATCCATTAAGGAAACAAGTACACTTGTCATATGGATTAGTAACCCTTACAACATTGTGCAATGACTTAACCTACTAAAAATTACATAACCTACATAGATGTAGTGTAACCCTCAATGGTTTCTCAAACAAAACATAATAATAATGGTATAGATCATAAATCTCATGAACCTATAGTTAAATCAACATAATACAAGCCAAATGATTATGATCTACCATAATTACATTATTATCCTAAAAAATGTGGGCACCCCATTGTGTTCATTGACATAAAATCATCAACGCATAATCAAATTAATTCTCCTCTAGCAAAAACATTAGACTTAAATAAATATAGTTTTAGATTTAAACATATGCAAAAATGAAACAACCCCAACAAATTTAGGAATTATTATATATAATACTTAATAAAACTATGTGTAGATCCTGCTACATAACCTTACGATACATTATGCATCATCTTTGATCTACAAAAAGATGAGTAGACAACCCATAAATGGATTGGGTCACATAGACGTTTATGTAAGTATGAATGTCTCTAGAGGATTCCATAGAGAAGAATGTTGCCTAGAAGATGGTATACCATTCAAGGGGTCTTAATGTGAAGGTTCACACTGATAACCTCCAAACCTTATAGAAGGCATTTGTCTTCCCTATAAGACCACCTATAAATCCTGAACCCTATCTAAGTATCTGATTACCCTATGTGTTTACATCTTGGTAACTTAAAAAGCTACAATGATTTATTCATGCCTCGAATATCCTTAATGTCATAGTTAGTGTCTAGTTTAGTTCAATAAACAAGGTTAAAGACCAAAAGGATAATATTTAGCATACTAAAGAATTATCTTATTAGATATTTGTTAAGCATACAAATATGATAATAAGGGAGTACCACAATAAGCATGGCTAGTCATAAAATAATAATAGTAGAATCATCATACCAAGCCTTTACTTACGTAAGCTTTGCAATAATTTCAAATTAGCTAGGAGATGTCATTGGACTATTTTCAAGACAATGTGACATAATTCCTTAAAACATATAACCTTTATGATCACATAAATGAAGACCAGTTATGGTTCTACCCCATTGGATCATCATACCATGATCCATAGTCCTAGGGGTCATTATACCCATATTCCTTCACTTAGAAAATGTCATCATATCACATATAACTCCATCATATAAGAACTAATTATCATTGGGAATTAGATAACCACATTCCTATTTACCAACATGAATTATTTAATATTCACCATGTAATAATGTGCACACTGAAAATGAGCATAACATCCCTAAAAATATCATCATACAAGCAAGAACTCATCTATTTGGGGCTATCACCCAATATAAAATGAATACAAAAAATATGATGAACCCACAACAATAGTGCTACCAAGTTGGGATTGTATGAATAAATTCTTGATCTTAAGTTCCTTGAATTAAATGGATATTTTAACTCCTTTATATTATAACAAGTAATGACTTAACCAACCACATGAAAAACAACATATTAAATGACCAATACTGACATTAGGCCATTAGTAAAATCATGAACTAGGCTAGCTATGGTATATAGTTATGAATAACCAGCTACCACATTAAATTTTGATTGTACATGGTCTCAAGATGGTCAACCATGCATCCAAAATAATAATTTATCAAAATAGTTAACACATTGAGCTTGAAGCTTCAACCCAAAATTCCTACTAATAACCACTTGATCTTGGTTGATTTCATACAATCACAAATCAAGAATAAATCTTTTATTAACTTTCCAATTGCCTAAAAGTTTTCATGCATGTACTAACAAATATAATAAGATTGGTTCAACATCCATTATTAATAAGGGGTGGTGGTAGCAAGTGAAAATAACATCATTTAAGCTTGATCCAAAAATCAATATGGAAATATGAACAGCTACAATATTATCTTGATAACAAATTCTACCATACCATGATGTAATGCAACAAAAATACATTTTTTAGCACTTCCTAAAATATTTTGGCATAGCCAACACATATATACATATATAAAATTGACCCTATACACTTGATTAATTGAGCAATAAAATGTACACAAGATTAAGTTCATAATATCTAAAAAGAATAACTCTAAGCACCTCACTGTTAAGACCAACAGGAAGGAGAATATCATAAATAACTTGATTTAATAACCTAATGCTACCAAAATAACCTTAATATAAGGATATCTATTATGATTTCAATACAAAATACTACAAAAATGCAAAAATATTATTTACATATAATCATCCACACTTCCAAGTCTTAATATCAAATGATTAAGATTGATACAAGTATTTTGAATAATCTTCTATTGACTGGTAGTTCCATAATATATATAAGTCAAATTCCATATGCATAAGGAAACAATTATACTATAATATAGGTATTAAATTTAGAAATAGGGTATTCTCTAAAGAGGTAAATCAAACTATAATATCAATGCAATATAAATAGACTCAACAAATTTGACTTTATCATCTTGAATTCCATCTTGGGTTATCATTGACAAGAAAAACACTTTAATCAAGTGACAAGATAATCAGGTAATCAATTTTAAAAAATTAAAGGCCAACTATATCATAACCCTTGTACTAGATATGAATCTAGGAATTTGACTCAAGAGAGGATGGTTAGTATGGTGTTAGTTTCAAAATGAAAACAAAATGAAAGAAACACACTAACTAGCATAACATCTCTAGGCCTAGACACTAGGGATAGCTTAGTTAACAAACATAAATAAAATGCACAACTAAAATGCAAAAAAAATCCTCTTTTAGCTTCTTTATATGCTCCAAAATTCTTATTGTAGTGGCTTGCTTTGTTTGTGCTAATGAAGTCTTCATCAAAGGAGGCTTGGCTATCTCCTCTTCTCTTTGACACCTTTGGCTTGTGGCTTAGCTTAGATTGGAATAAATTTGGCATGGTAACAATAATTTCAATGGTTTTTGGAATAATTTGTGCATTATAACTTTGCATTATCAAGACTTAAAATTCATGTGGTGAGGCCTCTTATTTATAGATTTTTGAGAATGTCTAAAATCAACCTAAACCATCCAACCTAAGATTGAGATGTGTGGTTGAGGATTAATTCAATTTTTGAAATTAAGTTTATAATTATCCTCATCATGACATTAGAAGAAGGGAAAATTAAGAGGCATGGAGGGCATCACAGAAGGCATTGATGAGACATGGAGGGCATGAATCTTGATATTTATGGCATTTATGGCCTAGGGATGTCTTCCCAAGAAATGAGGTCACCTGATGATGTAGATATTCAATATTCATTTCCAAAAATAATTTTTCAACAAGTTTCCAAGGAATTATTAATTAGGCCTTAATTTGGTTTAACAAGATCTTAAGCATGATTAAGCACTTTGTGCACAAACTACTCAAATTGATTAGAATGCCTTGTTATTGGGCCAAAATTTGATTGGAATAGAATTAGAAGGTGATGTCAGATGCATTGCATCTGTTATCCCATTTAGGATGTTATTGAAAAAAATTAACAAAGGCATACATCTCATGTAAGATAATTTATAGGAAAGAGCAATCTAGAGCACCCAGGTACAAAATTGGCTTTTTGACTCAAAATGATTTGATCAAAGTTAGCTGGCCCATAAATTTAATTACCCCATTTAATGATACTTTATCCAAAATTGGCACTTTAATATGTCATTATAACATCATTTAATTCATTTTAGTGTTTTTAGACCAAATTGTGCATTTTGGGTGGAAATTGGCCAAAATCTTGATTAGAGGTTATTAGTGGCCAGATTTAGGTGTTTATAGTTTACCCCTATTTGAGAAGGCATTACAAGATATAAGCATAGTAATATCTTATCAAATAATGAAAAGGTATTGTATGCCTACAACTGTAATGATGATAAATTAATTATATGTTGTTCCCTCGATGGAATGGTTGGCACAAGTAGGTTGGCAAACGGTCCCTCGAAAAGAAAGAAACAAAATGAGGGGACCAAAGAAAGGAAAGATGATGGGGTGAAAACACAATGATCTTGAAAAAGTATTAAAAATAATTGATAATTCAAGTGGGATGGTGTATAATGGTTTACCCAAAGGTGTTTATAAGCATTGTACCTCGATAGTGGCAACGTGGTATGATAACACAATGATTTGTCTAAAGGTGGTTATAATCATTAAGAAGATGAAGCTGCCCCAGTTAAGATAGATAAACAAGATAATAACATGCCCCTATATGGGCAAAAAAATTAAAGTGGTGACAACACAATGATTTTCCCAAAGGTGGTTATAATCATTGAGAAATGTAGGTGGAATGGTGTGTAATAATTTGCCCATAGGTGGTTATAATCATTAGACCCTGATTATGGCAAACAGGATAAACTTGGCCGAGGATGATGACAACTTAACATAGAGGGTAATGATGAATTAGAACAACCTACTAGTAGGGAGATGCTTGTCTAAACTAATAAAGGTTGAAATTATTTCATGGTTAATTACTCTATTTGGGATATGATTGGGATGGAATCAAGATGTCAGTGCTAAAGAAATGCCACCATTACTGAATAGACTTCTTGAAGATGAATTTTATTGTATCACATGTCGATAGGCATCATGGTGTAACATCATGAGTACTTGGCTTAAATATTCATAAAGACTAACTCCCATAATCCAATACTCAATATAAAATAATTCACCAATGATAGAAACCATGATGATAATGTAAACATATGAATATGGATAGATTCAAGTATAAGTGTGGGAAAGGAATCACCCAATGAACACACATAAATTGAATCAATAAAATAGTGCTAAAAGCAAATAAATAGACACACAAACAAAACAATAAAGAAACACTCTAAAAAAACCATACAAATAGTGCCCCTAGAAAATAGGTGACAACCTTAACAAATGAAAAAAATGGGGGAAATAGAAGAAAATGAAGGGGGTGGCTGATTTGTCTCCATATGCACTAGGCAAGTAGACGTTGCCTACATAGTTTCATGGATGTAATATCCAACTAAAAACTTTAGGCTAAATGTAGTTCTCCCAAGGAATGGGAAGAATGTGATAATTGATAAAAACAAATAGAATGGATGTGATATAAGAAGAGGAATGGTCTTTCAAAACAAGTGCATGAGAGAAAAGGCTAAAAAGGATGGGGAAACTAAATGACAAGTGATTTGCTTGTAACTTAGTAAGGGTTCTCAGAATCTTTAAGGCAAAGAAGTGGTCAATGTTTTTTTATTTTTTTTAATGATTTTTCAAATGTTTTTGGAATTTTTTGAAGTATCTCAACTCGATCAAGAATGACGAAACTCTTAAATGGTTCAAACTCATAAAATGGCAAGAGTGTTTAAACTAAGGTTACTCATAAAATGGAAAGAGTGTGGCTTAGGTTGCTCACAAAATGGTAAGAGCATGGCTTAGGTTTCTCATAAAATTGTGAGAGCATGGCTTAGATCACTCACAAAATGGTGAGAGTATGGCTTAGGTTGCTCACAAAATGGTGAGAGTATGGCTTAGGTTACTCACAAAATGGTGAGAGTATGGCTTAGGTTGCTCACAAAACAATGAGAGCATGGCTTAGGGTGACTGAGCTAACCTCAAAAAGTATCAAGCACTACCTACATAGTCCCAAAGTAAGACCTCAAGTCACTGTAGTTTCACCCTTTTAGTGGAGGAATTTGACTAGTGTAGCAATCAATTCAAACAAAATAGGCATAGTTGGTAAATAAGCATAGTACGACATAGGAAGTGGTAAGTTGGTATGTCAAGAATTAATGTTGCCCCTAGTTTACCCATAGGAATTTATAAGTAAGACATAATGTCATAGATCAATAGTACTAATTTTCCTAAAGGTGGTTATAATTAGTAGCAAAACTGGTGGTAAGAAAGGAATAACAAACAAAGGATGCAACTATTGAAAATTCTATCACACTATTCCAAAATACAATCTCTATGTGAATTACTTGAACCAACTAATGAAACTGATCAGATATCTTGATACTAAAAATGTGTAATGAATGGAAAAAATCAAGGTCAAACAAGCTAGGCTTTAGAACACACTGGGTCGATAGGTCAGAAGTAGAAAGTAGATATGGCTAAGAGGATAGATAAACATGATATTTGTACAAAGAAGAATAGTGATAAAATGGAATAAATTAAATGGTCCTTATAGACAATACATGTTAGCACTCAAGCATAATACCACTTTAGATGAATAATATTCATTAGCTTAGGAAGTTCATCTCTATCTAGTGTGGCAAGCCTATATGCTCTTGATCCATAATCTACACTAATGATGAAAGGCTCTATCTAGTTTGGTTTGAATTTTCCTTTATGCTTCTTCTTAGCCATGGTATGCTTTTGGTTTTCCTTAATAATAAGATCACAAAGTTCAAATGTTATATATTTAACACACTAATTATATTAGCCTTTGAGTCAGTTCTGATATGCTTAAAGATTGTTGAGTGTAGTTGTGCATTTCTCATCAAGTAGGTCTAGCTCTTGTAGGTGAGCTACTTGATAGTCATGATCATCCAGGACATGCTTGAAAGATATGCATAATGAAGGAAATTCAACCTCAATGGGAAGGATGGATTCAATACCATAAACAAGTGAGTATGGAGTAGCTCTTTTAGGGGTATGATGATTTGTATGGTATGCCTAAAGGGAAGGGAATATCTACAAGTGTTAATCATGATCGACATCACTGACAATCTTTTTGAGAATATTGATAATGGTTTTGTTAGATTCCTCATCTTGGCCATTACCTTGAGGGTAATATGATGTAAAAAATGTTGTGTGATGTTATATTCAGTACATAGCTGGTCTACATCCTTATTCTTGAATGATCTTCTATTATCAGATATAATGTTAGAGGGGATACCACAGTGGTAAATTAGATGGTTGAAGATGAATTTAGAAATTTGATTTTCAGTCATATAAGTGAGGGGTATAACTTCAACCCCCTTAGTGAAATATTTAGTGGTCGTAAGGATATGTTTATGGTCATTAGATGAAGTGGGGTTTATTTTCTCAATGAGTTCAAGTCCCCATGTAGAAAATGGCCATGGTGTCAACATCAGTTTTAGATTTTTTGTTGGGGCATGAATCAGATTAGCATATCGTTGACATTTGTCACACTTTTTTACATATGTAGTGGCATCTACATCCATTATGGGCCAATAATAACCAGTATGCAAGATATTTTTGGATATTAATACCCCATTATAATGATCTCCACATACTCCATGAACTTCTCTTAATACTAGTGTAGATTCTACTGAAGTTAAACAATGAAGCAAATTTCCATCAAAAATATGATGGTAAAGGGTGGATCCAAGTAGAGTATGGTGAGTGGAATGATGAATGAAGGCTTTGGTTTGTTTTTTAGAGAGGTTAGGTGAGATAACTTGGTCATGAAGGTAGTTTTAATGGTCTGAGTACTAGATAGAATTAGGACCAATAATATTACAAATCATTGCAACAGTTGAAGGTTCACGAGCTGGTGCTGACAAATTCTTGATGAGGGATTGATACTCTCTAGATTTATCTATTTGTCAAACTAGAAAGCCAATAGTAGCCATGGCATCTACAATTTTGCTACTAGCCCTTGCTATGTGCTTAAACTAAATGTTGGCAATTTGTTACTTAAGAGTGTCAACCATGGCTTTATATGGAACCATCATGTCATCTTTGGTCTAAAAATGATTTGTGACATGATTGATGATTAACTAAGAATCACCATAAACTTGGAGATGATATATATTCTAATGCACTACCTATTGAAGTCCTGAAATAAGTGCTTCATACTCAACCATGTTATTTGTACAAGAAAAGCTGATTTTGAATGATTTAGGGATTAAATCCCCTTGTGGTGTAATAAAAAATAGGCCTGCCCTTGATCCATGTGCAATAAATTAACCATAAAAATACATCTTCTAGGGTTGTTCCTCAAGGGGTGTGTCAATGATTATCATCATGGATTCATTAAGAAATTGAAATGTGAGTGGTTGTGTGTCTGTGAGAGGTGTTTATGTAAGTTGATTTGTAAGAACTTGTCCTTTGATTTCCTTCTGATTGGCATACTTTATATCAAACTCACTGAGAATCATGATCCATTTAGCCATTCTACCTTGCAAAGTTGTTTTAGATAGTAGATACTTGAGTGGATCTACTTTTGAAATAACCATGGTCTTATTATTCAACATGTAATGACAAGTTTTTCAGTTGTGAAGACCATGGCTAGATAAGCTTTTTCAATAGGTGCATATATATGTTCATATGTAACCAAGGTAAAACTTAGGTAGTATACAACATGCTCTTTTTTATTATCATTATGTTGAGCCAAGAGTGCCCCCAGAGCATGGTCGTTAGCTGATAGGTATAATAATAATGGATTTCCTGGCATAGGAGGTAATAAAATAGGTGGATTAACAAGATAGTCTTTGAGTTGTTGAAAAGTTGTTTGGTAGTAATCATCCTAGTGAAATGCAACTTCCTTTTTCAAAAGGTGTGTAAATGGATGGAACTTGTTTGTTAACTGAGAGATGAAGCATCAGATTGATTGGATCTTACCCTACAAACTATGAAGTTGCTTTAAATTGGTTGGTGGTGACATCTCAGTTATAACATGGACTTTATCTAGATTGAATTCAATACCTCTATGAGACATGATGAAGCCAAGTAATTTGCCTAAAGTTACACCAAACACACATTTATTTGTATTGATTCTAACTTTGTACTCCCATAATCTTTGAAATATCTTACATAACATTGTTGGATGGTCAGCCCTAGTTTTGGATTTTCCTAATATGCCATTGACACAATCCTCAACAATATCATACATCATATCATGGAATATGATAGTCATGGCCCTTTGATATGTATCTCTAACATTCTTAAGGCTAAATGGCATTACTTGATAATAAAATGTTCTCCATGGAGTGGTGAATGTTGTTTTATGTTGGTCTTCTAGTACTATTCTAATCTGGTTGTATCTTAAAAAACCATCCATGAGTGAAAGCATTGCATAACCTATCATGGAGTTGATGATCATGTCGATATTCAGTAATGGAAAATAATATTTAGGACAAGCTTTGTTGATGTCTCAAAAATCAGTATAAATTCTAATCCCTTTAGGATAGTTACTAATAGGTAACACATTAGAGACCTATTCTGAGTAGTTAATGGATTGGATACATCCTGCTTCTAAGAGTTTTTCCAACTCTTTCTTTACCAATACAACAATGTGAGGATGCATATTACATAGATTTTGTTTTACCAATTTGGCATCAAGATTAACCATAAGGTGGTGTAAAACTAAGGTGGGGTCTAAACTTGGCATGTCAAAATAGGCCCATGTGAATATATCTACAAATTCTCTCAATAGAGCTATAAATACATCATGTTCCTTCTCAGTGAGGGATGTGCTTAATTTTATCCATTTTAGGTCTGATGGAGTCTTGATATTTACCACTATTGTATCTTTGACTAGAAGGTTTGAACTATCTTCTAAGATAGTAAGTAATGATTTGAACTATTGGATTATGTCAGGGTCCTCTGTTAGGACCTACTCTTCAACTTATCCTAGGCATGATGAATATGAGTCCTCTAATGGGAGATCTGGCCATGTGACAAAAATAGTCATAAATTCTTGAAGAATTTGATCAAATACTTGTTTTTATTAAAATCTGAACTTAGATCTATAGGCAAGTTCATTGTTGGTGGTATCCTAGTCTAAATTCGAAGAAGAATGAACACTCCCATCTAATGGCACCTAAAATATGTTTTCACCATTATACTAGCCTTTATCATTACTTTTTCCCTAGTTAGAAAGCACCTCAAAGAGGTTTTCACTTTGGAACCTCAATATTTTACTTATTTATTTTTGGCTAAGGGTGTTCACTCACTCGTCAAATTAGGCTACTATATCCAATGTAATTGAGAATCCTGATTTGTGATCTCCCAATAAAACATTATCTCTAAGACCTAAAAAGTCATAAAATTCCTCATCATTCTGAAACTCATCAATCGATAAACTAGACTCTTATTGGTCTCAATCTATCAGTTGGGGATAATATAATGGTAATGGGTTATGATGAATGGCCAAGGTAAGGGTACAAATGGCATTGTTATCAAATAGGTTGGTTTTAGCTAGGTCATCAAAGTTGAGGCTATGATCGGACTCTGCTTCACTATCAGCATCATCATCACTAGTCATTGGTGATGGAGTTTGAATAAGATATGTGGGGTCACCCTTAAGCAATTTAAATCCAAGCCCATAAGGTCTTTCATACTTGGTCATTAAAATTGGCTCGATGGTTCCTTGTTGATTCAGTCTGAGGCCTCTTCCTTCATAATTGGGATTAAGAATAGGATAATTTGTAATTTTATAACAATCAACTTGGTTGTCATTGTATAACCATGATTCATCCCCTTCAAGAGGGTCAGGTTCTAGGCTAGATGCTGGTAAAAATGTGGTAGGTCTCTTATCTTTATTCTTGTGTTGCCAATGCATATGTGGAGTGACTTTAGGTCACCCAAAGGTTTTCAAATTCTGAGTAAGATTAGTAATATGAAATGTATCATGGGTCACATACTCTCCCAATCTATTATCTGAAATGGTGAAATGATTAGAAGCTTCAAGAGGTGGCATGTGGAAAATGGAATCCAAGGTATTAAGATCTATGCAATTATTTGGTGAAGGGTCAATAAGTATAGCCTTTCCTTTATCCTACTTAGAACTTGGATTCATGCCATACTGATATTATAGCTTTGAAATTCAGCCTCAAGATGTTTGCAGTGTTCATATGGGTGTAAATCTCTTGGATTATTCACTTCCATCCCTGAGTGGGAAAACTTGATACATTGGTGTAGCATTGATGGGACTACATAAATATCATGCTACCAAGGCTTGCCTAGAAGCATATTATATGATAACTCAAGATCAAGCACATGATAAAGTGTATCATGGGTCAAAGGCCCAATGATAGATGGAAAACTAATGGTGCCTTGTGATTCTTTTTCCTGATTATCATAAGCTTTGATGGTTATCATTTCTAGTTAGAGATCTATCATTATGTACCCAAGAAGCTTGATGATCTTTAGAGACACTATGTTGATGCTTGATCCATTGTCTATAAGGACACATTTCACTTTATGCCACTTTATATTAAATTCTATGTATAATGGGTTATTATGGAGCGGGCTAAGGGAAGACATATCGCTTTGGTTGAATGTGACTTGTTGGGTTGGAGCTAGGTGTCCAACTAAAGATTGAAATTTATTAGGAATTATATCGCTATAAATAGTGGATTAGGTCAAAAAATCATTCAAGATGTTCTTGTGGATTATTGATGCTCACAAAAAATCTAAAATAGAAATTTGTGCTAGTGTCTTTTGCAATTGTTACACAATATCAAACTTGTTGTCTTAGTCAAGAGTGAATGGTTTATTCTAAGTCTAAATGGTTGGTTGGATGATAGGTAAAGTGGCAAATGGTTGTGGGCCTAAGGTAGTAATCTTAAACATTTGATTTATGATTTTATAATTGAGATTAAATACCAGACCATTATTGCTAACAAATGTTGGGAATGGTGTGGGACCAGCTAAGATAAGTCTTGACTGCTAGTGCACTTGTATGTGGTCATGTGATAAGGACAAGTTGTCAATATAAGGTCCAAAAGGGGAAGTCCTAGTTTTTTGGTTTATTTGTATGCACTCCTAGGTCAAAGAAGGGTTATCCATATAATTTGGCTAAACATTGGTTTTTAGTAACAATCTAGACTGATTAGTGTTTTATCTAGGATTAATGGAGATGGTATTAATGTTACCCCTTGTAATATGACCTACAACCCTATTGTAGTCATGTATAAATACATGGTAGGTTTATTTTTTATTACCATTCTAATCCTAGTTTTGTCCATTGTTCTATCATTGTGGGTTTTATTACTAATTTTGTTGATTCTGTTGGTTCATCTTTTGATTTTGATATTATTGATTTTGTTGTTGCACTAGCCATTGTTGTTGTTGTTGATTGTTATGTTAGGGAAAGGGGTTTTGATAAATCCCAAGATTTTTATTATAAGTGGATGTACCATTATCCAATGTTACCTCCCCATTCTCCAACATATTGTCAATTAAATTCTTGATTTGGACATATCTTCATAGATTATGCCCATTGACCCAATGATAGTCATAGAATTCATTTTCACAATACCAATCAATATAAGGAATACCTTACAGATAATTATTTGGTATAGGCAAAATAATCAAATTATTAGTAGCAAACTTGTGAAATACAGACTCAATATATTCTCCTAAGTCACTAAAGACATGACATGCAGGCACGGTTCTCCTAGGAGGAGGGGTTTGCAATGTTAAAGGCTATTGTATGTGTTGTATAGGTCTTAGTTGGAGAGGTTGTTGGGTAGGAGTAAGATGAAAATGTGATGTAGATGATGTTTGCACAATTTTGACATGATGGTATTTGGTTACTCCATTTCTCACAACATTCCTATTGCGGTTGAATTGCTTCGATCTTTCTTGGTTATTAGCCTATGCCGATTGTGATACTTGCATTTGAATGGGATGTTGATGTTGGATATTTCCCTAATTGGTACCTTGATTTTAATTAGTTGAATTAAGCTTGATGACTCCTTTATTGATGATAACTCACTTGATCAACAAACCTTTATTAATGATCTCTTTGAAAGTATGTGCACATTGTAGTTCTAGATGATAAGCTATCTCACTATGCAAATTTTGGGTAAACACATTAGCTAATTATTTATCTAGTAAACTATGGGTGAAACAACTTACAAGGGATCTCTATCACTGTAGATAACTTACAAAACTCTTTCCATCCTTTTTCTTTGCTTTCATTAAGTCCACTAATGAAATATCATGCTCGAGATTATAGGAAAAGTGCTACACAAACTTATCAAAAAGATATCAAAATTTGTTACTAAAGTTTTTGGCAACTTTAAAAACCACTCCAAGGCTTGTCTATCCAAGCTCCTTGGAAACAATATCAAAAGGTATATGTCACTATATGCCACTGGTTGACATGTGACAAAGAATTTAGTTAAATGGGCCTTAGAGTCACCTTTCTCTTTGTATTTGTAAAATTTTAGTGGTTCATATCCTGGAGGAAATTGTATCTACAAATACTCCATGTTGAATGGATAGGAACACATGTCATCCAATTTGAACTGTTTAGTCTACTTCCCAACTTGAATGATAGCAATTTCATCCTTCATCTTTTACAATTCTTGGGATAGGAAACTGGAAGGAATATTGGTTTGGGTAGATGGTTGGGAGGTCACAAGTGGGACACTTTGACTAGGGTATGATGGAAATACCTATTGGGGTATATTTGTTTGGTTTGGGAATGGACTAAGAATATGCATACATGGATTATGATGTACTTGAAATTGCACATTTGGTTGTGTGATATTCTAGTTTGGGTTTGTGATAAAGGTTTGACTTGGAGGATTTTGTGGTTGGGACAAAGGGATATATCTATAATATGCCTATTGTGGTTGAAAAGGGACATGATACCGACTAATCAGACCTTACTATTGAGTGGGAACTTGTGGACCAAGACCTTGTCTCTAGATTTATGGCACATTTTAAACCAATGGTTGTCTAGTAGGTACTTCAGAAACATGAGGACCTCCTTATTGCATGAATCCCTATGGAAAATTGAAAATAGGTTATAGATTTGGCATCTATCACTAACCAATATTCACACATTATTGACTAGTCATTATTTGGTTTTGGATTGGCATATTAGTCTGTGACTAAAGATATATGTTTGTCATTACCTGGTGAGGTGGAACATTAGTTGCCCCTGATTGAGGTGGCAATGTATTTGTCCTCTGTTGTATTGATACACTAGATTATGCCCAATGTTGTGGAATACTACTCATTACTTATTGAGGAGGAGTAGGATTCATCACATTTTGTCATTGAGGTGTGCTATTGGCCATTGTTTGATTACTTAATCCCATAGGTTGTACACTTGAGGAAGTAGTTAGTTGAAGTTGGGATGTAGAAACTCCTATTCCCTAGTATGATGATCTACTCATGGGATTAACTACAAACACATGTTGTTGGCTATTTGTTTGCATGTTAGTACCACTTTGATCAAGATTGGATGTTGTTTTCATATTATCCACTATGTTTATCTCACTATTTTATGTAGAGGCCGAAGACACTTCTCTAATAACGGGCATATGCATCAAGTTATCTATCAAAGTAGTTTATATGAATAGGTCATAACTTATATTCTCTTGTCCAGTTAACTCTATGAACACTCCTATTGAAGGAACTAGGTTAATAATAGGCTTACTCACCATATTCATTTAATTAAAATTATGTGATAAATTTAGGTAGGTTTGATATGCTATCTGCATTTGGTTAAAGTTATATTCCATGATTTTTTTTCCTCAATTAGATATATTACGGTCTTGTTATGTTATTTGGATTAGAGCCATAGGATTTCTAGAAGAATCTTTTTGATCATAAATGATATTGTGGGGCACTCTTACTAGACTTGGTAAATTTTCATGGGGTAAGTCTACTATAAACATATCCCCTACCTCTATGGCTCTAACCAAAATCTTGTCTTTGTTTTCTAATGAATATCACTCAAAAAAAAATGGATCATACGTGGAATCCATATTAGTATAATATGACTATTGAAAAATTGGCTCATCCATTATGGGTATTGTAGGTAGGTATTATGTGGTTTGTTCTTGGTATTATTCTAAATAGGGTGGTGTGTTAACTAAATATTTAGCCAATGGATCTTGTCTTTGTGCCCCTAATTGAGTATTATAAGAGGGACAAGAATCTATCTCATAAGGAATATTATCCACATAGGGGTCTTGCACCATTTCTTCTTACACAACTACATTACCAATCCCTAGATTATACATAAGTCCACTATGAGTGTAGGAATACATGTTGGGATCCATAGTCAATGCTTTGCGATAAAAGGTCAAAGAGTTCTACAAACTCTAAAAAGAACAAAATCTAAAACAGATGATGTTCTAACTTGGTCTAGATTCATCAAAAGGATCAAAAAGTTTATGCAAATATTTGTGAGGAAACAAGATAGCATGAAGTATCTAACATTTCATTATTCACAAATAGATAAGAAAGTAAATAGACTAAAAATTGAAATGCCAAACTCTAAGGTTGAAGTATTTAAAATCAGTCTAATCTAGAAATTTAAAATTTGCTAGGTCTTTTGGCCAAATGTGGCATCAAAATCTAGGCTCAAACAAGGCATGCACTAGGACTCTTAGCCAAACGATGTTGAAAACTAGACTTTGAAATAGATGAAAGTTTTGATCTAAAAGATAAACACTTCTAACAAACACTAGGCATTGATTCTTGGATATGAACTTGATCAACTAGGTATAAAGTATGAAACAAAAGGTACTTTAGATTTAGTTTATTTTATCATAAATAATGGTATAAAACTCGGTTCTTTTTACAAATAAGCTAGACAAAAGTTAATGGTATAACTGCACTAGACAAAAGATCACAAAAGTACACTTAGATTGGTCTAAAAATGTAAGAAAATTTTTTAATTCTATGTAAGAGGGTCTATGAAACAATATTTGAAATGTTTTGGGTAGTGTAATAATGCTACACTACCCAAAAGGTGTGACAAAAAAGTTTGTTTCAAAAACTCTCTAAGGCAAAGATAGTTTCCAACAATTTTGATAGCATAACACTACTTTTCTTGACTCAAAATGTTGTGGTGCATAGACTCAAAGTGCAAGTGTTTAGCACAAAATATCTTAAATCTATCAATTGGTGATAATGATCTTAAGTCTAAACAACCTTCAACCCAAATTGCAATTTGAACCTAAGTTACCTCAAGTTTAGTGCAAATGGTGAACCCACTTAACACATCAACCCCATGAACTTATTAAAGGTGAAATTTTGAATTTAGATTATAATTGAAGGACTTAAACAACTTTGGTAAAGGTATAGACTCAATTGGGTAGCATAATTGCACCAAAGTGGATGATATGACTCCCAAGCTCTTGATGAACTTTGAACAAAGAAAATTAATGATCTCATGTCGGTAGCATAATTCCTCTTTATTAAAATAAAAAAGAGGACCGTGTGTTTTGGTTTTAATTGTTTGTTTACACCAATTTTTGACTCCAAATAAGATTATAATCTAGGACAAGACTACACTGATTAATCACTCTTAGATCCTAAACTGATAAGGTTGCTTGGTATTGTTGGAATCTATCAATATACATCATTTGAGAGGATTTTAAGTGTTCATCCAAAATTAAATGCACATTATATAGTAGGGTTTTTACACCCCCCTTCTATCAAATGATAGTACTGCGACATGGACCTTGAGGCACACCTTGCACCAACAATACTTTCATGGTAAGTGGGGATTTGTCTAAGATCTAACAAGTTTCTGAATGTTCTATGGGAATCAATTGTACAATGACTTTCATGCCAAATAATGCAATAGAAAAGAATAAATTTTGGGTTCATATCATTTGGCTTGTTGTAAAAAGGTCTAGTCCTTTTTGCATCCACTACATCCTGTTGTTCTCTCAGTGTAGTGCGATGTCCAAAGTGCCACTACGTCCTATGTGCAACTCTAATTAGAAGCTAAATAAATTCAATGTTGGGAGGTGAAACCCTAGGTCAAAGCTTCCCTAAAGAGCTCATGGGAGGTAATGAAGTCCCCCTTGCAAACCAAGTTTGCATAAAAATAAAGAAAGCATTAAAATAAAAAGACTTTAGGGTCATTTTCAAATTCACCCAAACTTTGAAGAGTTTATGGGGATTTATTTAGATGACTTTATTTCTAATACTTGGACTAGGCTAATTTCAATAGGAATGGTGCTTTTGATTGCAAGGGTTCCCTAAAGGGGACAAATGGAAGAGCATACATGCAACACCCCTCTTTTTGCCAAATAAATATTTAACTTAAACAACTAAGTAAATACAAAAACTTAGAAAGGTGAGTTCATTTTTAAGCCCAAATGGAAAATGAGGTGGTTTTCATTTGACCCCTTGGTCTTAGTTGTAACTTTGAAAATATTCACCATAAACATCTAATTTTTTTGTTAAACACCAAAACAAGGTTCTTAATTGATTTTTGAGAATGAAAAAGGTGATCTAAAACATGTTTTTATAAAATGTCAAGCTTGTTCCTACAAAAAATTGTTAGCATGTCCTTTAGCCTTAAAGCTATTTTGGGTTTGAAATAATGAACTTTAGGAAAAGAGCTCTCAAATTTGTGTTTTAAGAAAAACACAGTGACTGACATCAGTTATATAATCAATGATAGTTACATTTACTAACTAATGATGGTTATCTAACTGACATCGATTATAAAAATGTGACTGATGATGGTTATCGAATTAATGTCAATTTTACTAACTGACGTCAGTTATTATGTAAAACCTGTGGCAAATGAAAATGGCAAAAAAAAGTTAGAAAATCAATTTTCAAGAGTTTTAATGATCCAAATGAAGATTTTAAAGCTAAAAAATGATCTTATTCATATGTGGGATGCATCTAATCCCACTAGGCACGCCATATGTGAATCTAGGAATTTGACTCAAGAGAGGATGGCTAGTATGGTGTTAGTTTCAAAATGAAAACAAAATGAAAGAAACACACCAACTAGCATAACATATCTAGACATAGACACTAGGAAGAGATTAGTTAATAAACATGAATAAAACACACTACTAAAATGCAAAATAAATCCTCTTTTACCTTCCTTAGATACTCCAAAATGCTTGTTGTAGTGGCTTACTCAGCGTATGCTAATGAAGTCTTCATCAAAGGAGGCTTAGCTATCTCCTCTTCTCCTTGGCACCTTTGGATTATGGTTTGGCTTGGATTAGAATCAATTTGGCATGGTAACACTAATTTCAATGGATTTTGGAATCATTTTTGCATTATAATTCTGCATTATCAAGACTTAAAATTCATGTGGTGAGGCCTCTTATTTATATATTTTTGAGAATGTCTAGAATCAACCCAAACCATCCATCCTAAAATTAAGATGTGTGGTTGAATATCAATTCAATTTTCTGAATTAAGTTTATAATTATCCTCATCATGACATTGTAATAAGGAGCAATTAAGAGGCATGAAGGGCATGAATCCTAATATTTGTGGCATATATGGCCTATGGATGTCTTCCCAAGAAATAAGGCCACCTGATGATGAAGATATTCAATATTCATTTCCAAAAATATTTTTTTAACAAGTTTATATGGAATTCATAATTAGGCTTTAATTTGGTTTAACAAGCTCTTAAGCATGATTAATCACTCTGTGCACAAATTACTCAAATTGATCAGAATGCCTTGTTATTGGTCCAAAATTTGAATGGATTGGAATTGGAAGGTGATGTCAAATGTGTTAGATCTATTATCTCATTTAGGATGTTACTGAAAACAATTAACAAAGGCATATATTTTGTTCAAGATATTTGATAGGAAAGAGCAATCCAGAGCACCCAAGTGCAAAATTGGTATTTTGACTCAAAATGATCTGATCAAAGTTAGCTGGCCCATAAATTATACTGCCCTATTTAATGATACTTTAGACAGAATTAGAACTTTAATATGTCATTTTCACATCATTTAATGCATTTTAGTGTTTTTAGGCCAAATTGTGCATTTTGGGTGGAAATTTAGCTAAAAGCCTGATTGGAAGTTATTGGTGACCAAATTTCAGTGTCTACATAGAATGGGTGCAATAAGTATGTCAGATTAAAGTTGGAAATGTGAATTCCTTTCTAGTCAATATTCTGAGAGTTAAATTCTATTTTAATAAATCAAGTTTGGAAAGAGCAAAATAATTCAAACTAAATTCCACAAAAAATAAATTTAGGTAGCCTTGTAATTCTTACTATTGTAACATTTTCCTTTTCATAAAGGTAAATAATTAATGAAATTATTATATAAACCTCCCCAAAAAAATAGTAGAGTAATGTATACTCAAATAGATCCTATTAAATAACATCAACAATGCACTTAACAAGCATATGATAGTCTACAATAGCAAGGAGTATTCTAACTCTCTCCTAGTCTATCTATTTTATTACTTAAAACAATTTTATTCTTTATTATTGATTATAACATCTAAGGTAGAATAAAAATAGTTAAAATTCATATAGTAATTTATTGATTCTTGCAAATAATTATGTTTCAAAACATATAACATCTCGTTTGCTAAAATTAATATCTCATAGCAATAAGTTCACAAAATAACCAAAATTAGATTTATTTCCACTTAGCAAAATTAGATGTGTGAACATCTAGATGATAGTAAGCCTTTCAAAAATAATGAAATAAGCATAAAAAATATTGTCTTAGTCATTTATATAAACCTTCATTTACTAATAAACAATCAAATGTCATATGCAAAAACAACTAGTAGATCAAGATTTATCTTCCACAACAGAGTGATCAAAAATCATTTGTTTTGGATCTTGATTTTAGAACAGTTTGGGAATAAATCCAAAATATCAAACTCAAAATATAATAAACCAATGTCATTGCCAATAGAAAAACATGGGTTTTAACATAGGTCTAATCATTCAAAAAGCAATCAATAAATAATATTTTTTTCCCTCTATTGTAAGATCAAATTGCCATCATGATTACATAAAGCAACCAACTAAACTAAGAAGATACATTTCACATATTTTAATAACCTAGCAGCCATGTAAAAATATAACTAAGTGGTTTTGTTTGTCATTATGTAGAAACACATCAAGTCAACATACAGGTTTTGAGGTTATACACTATTGAATTACCACAAAATGAACTTTGTTTTCAATCTGAGTAATTAGAACACCTAGAATAGTCTATCAAACACATAGACCCATATTTAGCATAAAATTAAGGTAATGTAATTACCAACTAATAGTAGTAAATTCCATACAAATTGGGTAGTTCCAAAATTTAGGTAAATTTGCCAAAATCCTTAGCATATACAAAAATACATATCATAACATTCAACCTAAAATATGAAATAATTAAGATAATTTTCAAAATCAAACAAATCCAAATCCATTATAACCATTTTTTATATAATCCACTATGGCGTGACATAGCCAAAAAAAAACAATTGACTCCATTAATGAAATAAAAGCATTGTCTAGGGTTATACTTTGATTTTCATTATAACACCATAAATAAGAAATTTCCAAACAACACTCCATGCTCAAGCCCTGCTAATGCCATGGACATGGCATAGGCCCAAGTGAGTATATCATAATATACCCACATGATTATATACCCCAATAGGGTTCTAAACATAGCTTACAATTATTAATACAAGATTTAAATTGTAGAATTTTAATTGAAAAAGGAAACACATGCATGTTTAATTGTAATTAGGGTTTTGTTTCTCCTTCACAATGGCTCCATAACCATTATCATCAACCCAAATGTCCCTATCTACATCACCCCATACACCCATTTCTCTACATCCTTTTATTTCTTCCTCATTGTCTAGCTCCTTCCTCCCCTTTCTCTCCCTTCCTTCTGCATCCCCCTCTGTTGTTCATCTTCCTCACCCCATCATGGTGGTGGCCAAAACATAAACCTAGAAACCTTATTTTCTCCATACTCTCCTCACTCTTATTTTCCTCCTTCAAATTCAAAACCAAAAATTATAACCAATCAAACACTATCCAAACAAAACCTTAAAATCAAATGATTTTGTCTCAAATTAAATTCCAATGTCATGACAAGCTCATGACCCCATCATGGTCAAAGACCTTTTTACCACAAGAAGACTGTGAGCCTAGTCATTAACCCCTTTTACCATAAATTCACTAAGACATTTAAAACAAATAAAAATTCCTTTATTTATGCATGCCCAAAACATTACCATAGCTCATAAGCTTTTATAAACAACTAATACAATCTTATGGTTCATAGAAATAATTTTAGATTATATTGCCTAAGTGAACAACTCAATGGGCCCACCTTAGAGTATATACATATATGCATAAGTATACAAACCAATTTTCATTCTAGGCATAACCAATGTGATCCCACTTGAACATAAATATATATTTATATATATGTAAACCTCAAGATTTGTATCTAAAATAAATAGACAAATTCCAATGTAATCCAATAAAATAAGCTATTGCATTTTATATAGTAGTTATATAAATGTTCTAATTGGTGAGGTTATGACATCCTCCCCTCCTTAAAGAGGATCCATCCTAGTGACTAAATAACAATCCTGAATCATGCGACATCAAAAAGAGGCTTTATCACTCTTTTCAAAAAATATTTACACACTACAAGAAACTAATAGATAAGCTCAAGAATTGATTTAACCAAATTGATAAGTCTATAAGTTATTACCAAAATAAAATTCATGCCTACTACATACTTACGTATTCTATTATTAAAATAAAGGGATATTTCCTTACACTTACCTTTTTGGTATAAAAAGTAGATTTATCACTCTCTTATCATGATTATATATATATATATATATATATATATATATATATATATATATATACAACCTTACCTTGATGAATTTCACATACTACCCTTAGGACAACCATGTCCTTCATTTAACTAGACTATAAAATTGCCCTTTCATTTTGGTTTCCTTTTGTAAGGCCAAGGTGAGCAAAATGGGGTGTTATAGGCACCTTTACAATTATAATATTCTACAATATTTGAACTTAGATATATATAAATTCTATTTTTATGCCTCATAAGGCTATTTTTTTACTCAGGAAGTCATTAACACTTTTTACAAATAGTTTTTTAGCTTAACCATGCCCTTACCTTGGCAAGTTTATCGATAAAAGATGATATTTTTAGTGTAATACTATTGAATTTTTACCTGATTTCCAGTCACCTATACAGTTATAAAATTAAATATTTCTTTCCAAAGTATGCATTCTAGGCTATATTCACCAAATTCACTTCAATATTTACTAATAAAAGAACTTCCAAAAAATTTCAAATCATAAATTTACAATTGTTAGCTCATACACAAAAGTATTTAGAAATTTTCATCTTAATCATGAATTTATGATCAAAATTTTGATAGTAAAATAGTTTTAAGATAATATTTCCTCTCATTATGAGAAAATATTATCACATAAATCTACAATTTCATAACAATTGCCAAAAATCCAATCCAACCAGATTTTAAAAAAAAAATAGAATTGAGATGTCTTCTCACAACATTTTAATTTATACATTACTCATAACTTTATATCATTTCCACAGAATGTTAAACAATACAACATTCATACATATATGTATTATTTCCAATACTTTTAAGTATACTTCACACATAAATTATATCATTCATTTCATAATGAAACTAATAACAATCATACTACTATGGTTTCCATAACATGCATTATACTTTTACATCTTCTTGGTAACACTCATCACAGAATGTCAATAAGGATATAGATCCATAATTCTATGGTTACTATCTTCCACCATTCATCATTCATGGGTTAGTGTAGCATCCTAAACCAACCATAATGAACATTGGAGAAGTAATACCAGGTATTCACATGCAACCCCAAGGTTTTTAGCATGTTCTCCTTAAATTTATGATCTCACATGATGGTTTCAAGGATTATAATCCCACCATATTACTGCACTTACTTCTTGGTAGTTTTATAAAGTACATAAAATTTTAAAATATGTCTGATTAGGACTTTGCATTGCTCCTTTCGAGTATAAGATCAACATACATTCTAATCATGCTTTAACAAATTAGAATATTAATTTTAGGTATACACAAAATAATACCTTGTTCACAACATAATTTTACTTACCAATTAACACACACTTATAAATTAAAACATTTATTCTATAACATTCATTTTAGGTAAAACAACTATTACCTCATTTGTATCACATTTTATTTTTACAAACCAATACGTGTCTATATTTCAGCAAGTTCAGTCTTGCTTTTTTTACATAAAAGTCTAATTTTTAGGACCAATTAGTGCTCACAAGGCCAAATCAATGAATTTCACAAGGTTGTTTTTACAAAAACATCCAAGAGGTGGTTAAATAAACACTCGATCCACAAGGTGACCATTATGCACGAAGATCTCATGGCCAACTTATGGTGTTAGTGGTGCACAACCTGAATGAATCAGGTGGCTACTTCATGCAAAGGAGAAAAGTGATTTTTTAGCCTACAAGAGACTTCACTCCATAGCTCATACCCATTCTAATCCTTATAGATATATTTTTTCTTCACCCTAAAACTCATACTTGCATCAATGTTCCTTGATAGAGCAGTAATGAGGGATCACACCACACAATACATTCACTATACCTTGGAAGATTTTATTAAATAAAGGTTGATTTAGGGAAGGTAAGATACATCACAAAGTGGTTTATTATCATTCACATGTCTCATAGTTACATCATTGAATCATATATATAACAATGTTGATATCAGGGAGCAATTGTGGAAGTTCACAAGTTAACTACGTTCACACAAAATGGAGAAGTTAAAATTTTATATGATTTAATATAACTAACAAAATGTAAAAGGTTTACACAACATACAATGGTTTTACATGCACTAAAGGAACCACAATACTATGACACACATTTTGATCTAAAGGTTTGATCATTTGTGCCAAGGTATTTTCACATCACACTAATTAAACACACTAGTAAGTGAAGCACAAGGGTCCATGATTCTCTTCGATCCAACCAATATCCAAATGCCATCCCAGATGACATAAAATATCCATTATAAACATCATGCTTAGTTTCATATATCTTGAGTCAACCAACACCTTCTTTCAAGGAAGGGTGTGTTCCAATAAAGCCCATAAATCTATATCCATGAGTCTCAGGACACTACCAATAATATTCATGCCTCATGGATTAGATGGCTCATGATACCTATTACTAATAAGAGATCCAAAAAAAAAAATCACTTTCCTAAAAAATTAAGTCACATTCACCCCATTAGGCCTTCTAAGCTTAAGTTATACCCTTGGACCTCCCAAAAATATTATACCTCAACATCAAAACATGGCTCACCCATGCAATCTATCAATGATCACCAAGTATTATTTCTTGATTCCAATAATAAGCTTTTATCCCTATCCTTATAATTTACTTGTTTCAACAAGTCAAAGGTTGAATAACAATGCTTTCTTTGATGTAATGTAATCTCGATAAATGGTGAACTTAGCCAAGGCTCTAGGTGAATATCATATTATCATCATGGGAGTTACAGTTTCCCACAATCATTAAATTTAGATGAAATTCATAAAAGGCATCCTCATAGATGTAAAATATATCCATGATCATCATAAAATCTTTATGGAATTTAAACATATCCATGATCAAAATAAACATCACCATGGAATCAAAACATACTCACACACTTAATAGCTTATAGCCTATTAGAGTTATGAAGCCATAGGTTTCTTCATTCAAATTAAAGGCACATAAATGCTTATAACAAGATCAAGCCTTAATTTAGTTGAAATTCTTATATTTTATATCACATCAGTATTATGATACATAATACCTATTCACTTTCAGGTTACATAATGGTTGCAATTAGCCAACCATACCTAAGTTTACAACCAATAAAACCTACCCAATCTTTGCTTATAAGTCTACTACTTGGAACAAAAGAGTGTTCCCAAATCATTAGACACATTACTTTAAAATGTTTTCATTGTTGTAACCAGTCATGTATGGTGACACATAAGCCAAGTGAGAAATTACAATTGCTCTCCCCAGTGGTCAATAAAATACAACTATGTGAAATTTCTATTTGTCCACAACAAGTTCTAATAAATTTTAGAAAAAGAGGTAAGGAGTAGTCCTTGACATTTATACCAATATATAGAGAATCTAACCAACATTACCTTTGTCAAGGTCTACTAACACATCTCCTAAAGGCAAACTTGTCTTGGAATAGCCTTGTTCAACCATGAAAAACTTAAACCTATGGAGACATTCTTACTCCACTTACAACCATTCATCTTAAAAAGTGGCATGTTAGTTCCATAATTTTAGTATTTAAGCTCTTTTCAACAATTTAACCTAGAAATTTAGTTTACTAAATAATAAATTATATCAGACTTATATAATACTAACACCAATTATCACAACCATTCATGCTTCATAATTTCTTAATGGCTCAAGACACTCACTCTACAAGTGGAAAGTTTAAGATCAACTAAGTTACCCAAGTAGATCATCTCTTTTCACCCAAATTAGCCTTTTAGATTTGATTTAAACCATTGGTCTTTCCTAGGTCATAATGTTCCAAGAACCTAGTGATGGTTTTCCCATACAACCTATCAATAGATATTGAACACTATTTCCCTTGATTCTAAGAGTGAAGCCTTTACCGCTTATCTCCCATTGACTTGCCCATATAAGTCAATGGTCAATAAGTGAGGCTTTCCTAGATGCAATTGAAATCAAGAAGGGTTAACACAACCAAAGCCAAGGTAGAGAGAAATTTCCATCACAAAAATTAGACTTTCATCATCCCAATGTTATGTAATAACATTATCTTACTCACATTAGCTATCATACCTTATAGGTTAATATACTTATGTGTACACACAATCAGGCATCAGCTACACCATCATATTTTTCACCCATATAAGTAGGTGATGGTAACTTCTTGAGATCCTTGATGCTTGGGTCAACTAAAATCAACACCCTTTCTTGAAACCCAAGTCCATTTGCTTAACCAATTTTTTAGATTGGGGCAAATCTCTAGGAAAACATTCTCGGGATTATTCAATCCATGTTCCTATTTTCCAATCATGCCTTGAATGGATTCTCAAGTTATTAAAGACCATTTAGGACTTCTTCATTATTATCAAGCCACCCATTGGCTTGGATTTTCTCAACATGAGCACTACCAAATCTGAATCTATCTTTATTTTTGAGAATCATAGAAAAACATTTTAGGCATATTGTAATTTTTAAACATCTCTTGGAGTATCAACTGGTAAGAACCCAACAGTAAGTATAACTTGATTCAATTATAAATTGAATTAATATTGATCTTAATTTATAGGGAATAATATAAATAAACATTATTCTCAATAATATTTATAGCAAGACTTTGATACCAGATGAAACAACCCCCAAAAAAATTAGTAATTATTATAAAAAGTATGTAACAAAACTATGTGTAGATCCTGCTAGATAACCTTACGATGCATGATGCATCATCTTGAGTCTGGATGAAGATCATTAAACAACCCATAAATGGATTAAGTCACATAAACACTTATGTAAGGATGAACATCTCTAGATAATTTCATAGAGAAGAATGTTGCCTAGAGGATGGTATATCATTCGAGGGGTATTAATGTGTGGGTTTACGTTGATAACCTCCAAACCTTATATAAGGCACGCATCTTCCCTATCAAAATGCCTAGGTATCCTCAATCCTATCTAAGTATCCAATTACCCCATTCAATTATGGCTTGGTAACTCAATAAGCTAGAAGGATTCATTCATGTCTCGAGTATTCTTATTGTAATAGTCAGTGTCTATTTTAGTTCAATAGACAAGGTTAAAAACCAAAAGGATAAGATTTAGCATAGTAGAGAATTATCTTATTGGCCATTTATTAAACATACAAATTTGATAATAAGGGAGTACCATAATAATCATGGCCGGTAATAAAACAAAAATAGTCGAATCATCATACTAAGACTTTGCTTATGTAAGATTTGTAATAATTTCAAATCAACTAGGAGATACCACTAGACCAATTCCAAGACAATGTGACATAACTCCTTAAAACATATAACCTTTATGATTGCATAAGTGAAGACCAATTCTAGTTCTACCCCCATGAGATCATTATACCATGATCCATAGTCCTAGGGGTCATTATACACATATTGCTTCATTTGGTGAATGCCACCATATCACATATATCTCCATCATATGGGAAGTGATTATCATCAAGAATTAGATAAACAAAATACTATTTGCCAACATGAATTATTTAATGTTCAACATGCAATAATGCATAGACTAAAAATGAAAATATCATCCCTAACAATCTCATCATAAAAGCAAGAACTCATCCATTTGGGGCTATCACCCAATATAAAATGAATACCAAAAATATGATGAACCCCAACAATAGTGCTATCAGGTCAGGATTATATGAATAAATCCATGACCTTAAGTTCCTTGCACTAAATGGCTCTTTCAACTCCTTTATATTAGAACAAGTAATAACTTAACCAACCACATGAATAAAAACTTATTAAATGACTAATACTACCATTAGGCCATTAGCAACATCATGAACTAGGCCAGCTATGGGCTATAATTATGAATAGCCAACTGCCACATATATTGATTGCACATGGTCTCAATATGTTCAACCATGCTTCCAAAATAGTAATTTGTCAAAATAGTTAACATATTAAGATTGAAGCTTCAACCCAAAAGTCCTGCTAACAACCACTTGATCTTGGTTGATTTCATATAATCACAAGTCAAGAATAAATTATTTATTAACTTGCCAATTACCTAAAAGATTTCATGCTTGTACTACCAAATTGAATATGATTGGATCATCATCCATTATTAATAAGGGGTAGTAGAAAGTGGAAATAACATCATTCAAGCCTGATCCAAAAATCAATATGGAAATATGAATAGCTTCAATATTATCTTGATAACAAGTTTCACCATAACATGATGCAATGCAGAAAAAAAACATTTTACAGTACTTGCTAGAATATATTGGCATATCCAACACACATACATATATAAAATTGACCCTCTACACTTAATTGCTTGAGAAATAAAGTGTACACAAGATTAAGTTCATAATATATAAAAAGAATAACTCCAAGCACCTCATTCCTAAGACCAACAAGAAAGAGAACAACATAAACAACTTCCAAAACATGATTTAATAACCTGATGCTACCAAAATAACCTTAATATAAGGATATCTATCATGAGTTCAATATGAGATACTGTAAAAATTCAAAAATAATATTTTCATACAATAGTCCACACTTCCAAGTCTTAATACCAAATGATTAAAATTGATACAAGTAGTTTGAATAATCTTCTATTGACTGGTAGTTCCATCATATATATAAGCTAGAAACCATATGCACAAGGAAACAATTATACTACCATATAGGTATTAAATTAGAAATAGATCATCCTCTAAAGAGGTAAATCAAACTACAATATTAATGAAGTATAAATACAATCAAACATTTGAATTCCATCTTGGGTTATCATTGGTGAGCACAACACTTTAAGCAAGCAACAAGATAATCAAGTAATCAATTTAACAAAAGTAAAGGTCAACTATGTCATAACCCATACACTATAAAGGGTGAAATAAGTGTGTCAACTTAAATCTGGCAATTTGAATTCCTTTCTAATCAATATTCTATGAGTTAAATTATATTTTAATAAATCAAGATAAAAAAGAGCAACACAATTAAAAATAACGTAATTCCACATAAAATGAATTTAGGTAGCCTCATAATGCTTCTAATATAATGTTTTCTTTTTTATAAAGGTAAATCATTAATGAAACTATTGTATAAACCTCCAAAAAACTATCAGGGTAATGTATACTCAAATAGCTCCTATAAAATAACATCATCAATGCACTTAACAAGCATATGATAGTCTACAATAGCAAGGAGTATTACAACTCTCTCCTAGTCTATATGTTTTGTTACTTAAAACAATTTGATTCTTTCGTATTGATTATAAAATCTAAGGTATAATAAAAATAGTTAAAAATGTGTATAGTAACTGAGTGATTCTTTCAAATAATTGTGTTGAAAAACATATAACATCTTATTTGCTAAAATTAATATCTCATAGCAGCAAGTTCATAAAATAACCAAAATCATATTTATTTCCACTCAGTAGAATTAGATGTATGAACATCTAGATAATAGTAAGCCTTTCAAAAATAATAAATTAAGTGTACAAAATCCTAACTTGGTCATTTATACAAACCTTCATTTACTAATAAACAATCAAATGTCATATGTAAATATAACTAGCAGATCAAGATTTGTTTTCCACAACAGAGTGATAAAAAATCATTTATTTTGGATCTTATTTTTAGAATAGTTTGGGAATACATCCAAATTTTCAAACTCAAAAGATAATAAACCAACGCCCTTTCTAATAGCAAAACATGGGTTTTAACTTGGGTGGTCTAAGGTTCAATTAAATCATTTGAAATGTAATCAATAAATAACAACTTTTTCCCTCTCTTGTAAGATCAAATTTACATCATGATTGCATAAATCAGCCAACTAAACTAAGCAAATAATTTCACATTTTTTAATAACCTAATAGCCATGTAAACATACAACTAAGTGGTTTCATTTGTCATTATGGAGAAACACATCTTGTCAGCATATAGGTTTTAAGGTTATACACTATTGAATTACCATAAAATGAACTTTGTTTTCAATCTAAATAATTAGAATGCCCAGAATAGTCTATCAAACACATTGACCCAAATTTACAACAAAATTAGGGTAATATAATTACCAACTAATGGTAGTAAATTCCATACTAAGTGGGTGGTGCCAAAATTTAGGGAAATTCACCACATTCTTTAGCATATAAAAAATACATATCATAAAATTTAGCCTAAAATATGCAATAATTAAGATAATTCTCAAAATCATACAAATCTAAATTCATTATAACCAAATGTTATTTAATCCACTATGACATAACAGAACCAAAACAAATAGTTGAGTCCATTAATGAAATAAAACCATCATCCAAGTTTCCACCCTAATTTTCATTATAACACCATAAACAAGAAATTTCCACATATCACTCCATGCTCAATCCCTACTACTACTCTGGCTATGGCATAGGCCTAGGTGGGTATAGTAAAATATACCCACATTAGTATATACCCCAGCAAGGTTTTTAACAAAACTTGCAATTATTAATATAGGATTTAAATTGTAGAATTTTAACTATAAAAAGGGAACACATACATACTTAAATGCAAGCAAGGTTTTATTTCTCCTTCATAATGGCACCACAACTATCAACATTGACCCAAATGTCTAGCTCTACATCACCCCATACACCTAGCTCTATTTATCCTTTTCTTTCTTCCTCATCAACCAGCTCCTTCCTCTCCTTTCTCTCTCTTCTTTCTATGTCCCCATGTATCATTCATTTTCCTTTCCCCATCATGGTGATGACCAAAACATAGACCTTAAAATCCTATTTTCTCCATACTCTCCTCACTCTTCTTTTCCTCCTTCAAAGTCAATGACCAAATTTATAACCAATCAAACATTATCTAAATAAAACCTTAAAATCAAATGATTTTATCTCAAACTAAATTCCAATGTCATGACAAGCTCATGGCCCCATTGTGGTCAAAGACCTTTTTACTAAAATAATACCACAAGATAAGTCATTAACCCCTTTTACCATCAACTCACCAAGACTTTTAAAATAAATCAAAAGTCTTTTATTTACGCATGCCCAAAACATTTACCATAGCTCATAAGCTTTTATAAATAAATAATACAATATTATGGTCTGTAGCAATAATTTCAAGATTATATTACCCAAACTAACAAATCAATGGTCCCAACCTTTGAGTATATACATATATGTGCATAAATATACAAGCCACTTAGAATTCTAGACATAATCAATGTACACCCCATTTGAACATATATGTGTGTGTATGCGTGTGCATGTGCATATGTATGTAAATGTGTGTGTGTGTGTGCATGCATGTATGTGTGTGTGTAAACCAAAATATTTGTATCTAAAATAAATAGACAAATTCCAATGTAATCCAATAAAATAGGATACTATACTTTATCTAGTAGTTATATAAATGTGCCAATTGGTGAGGTTATGACTAAAAATTAGGATACAATGGGTAAGGACTGGGAAATCATGATCAAGGTATTGTTAACCCTATTCCTCCATCCAATCATAGAGATAAATAAGGGATAATATATAATAATGACTCAAATATTCCTTTCAAAACAAACCATCAATCCCTTAATACTAAAAATAAGGAGGGAAATATATAAAATGTTGTTATTTATATGCAATTCCATATATCAAAATTGAACCCTATGTAAGAAGTCAATCACATATAAAAACTAAATTTAATACACCTAATCTAAGTGATGATATAGTCTCCTAATAAATCTAGGAATCATATTAATTTCCTAATGATAAGACTCTCCTAGAATGTTTGGGGACATATGAAGATCTCCTTTCCTTCTATCATAAGAAAAAGTTTTATTCCAAAATAAATCCCTGTGCATATTATGAAGAGACTAAACCCTCATGTTATTAATATGTCCAATTATATTTCCATAATGCAATCCCTACCAGACCATATGAAGAAGATCTTCATCACTATTAAATGAAGTAATAGTCAAATTTAATTATGGCACCACCAAAGACCCATGATCAGTCCTTTTCATATAAATGTTAAGGGTTGAAGAAGACAAATCCTTTAGAGATATATGACATAATTTCCATAAATTACTTTTTTGGTCTTTTTTGGATATGTCAATCATAGATCCTTAGATAGCATTACATAATATCATTCTCCACCCTGATGTGAAACTAGTAAAGTAAAAATTTAGAAAGATGCATTTGAAGGTGGCCCTAGTAGTCAAATATGAGATTAAAAAGTTACTCAATGTAAGGTGTATCAAACCCAATTATTATTATTATTATTATTTTAAAATCCTGGTAAACTTTTTAACGTGATCAGTGCCGCTGGCTAGACACGACTAATACTGGTACCACGGGGCCAGGGAGGGACTCGAACACTGGTGGGCAGCGCCGCAACGAAAGTGCCCGTCCAACTGACTACACCCCCCGACCCATATCAAACCCAATTATTACTCCCCTTGGGTTTATAATATTATTTATGTTAGTAATTATAAAGGAAAATTTATGTTTTGTATGGAATTTTAGGATTTGAATAAGGCTTTTCCTAAGGATGAGTTTTCATTACTTAACATTGATATGATTTTTTAGTGCACATCTATCTGGTTATAAAATATTCTCATTCATGGATGGTTTATTGGGGTAAATCAAATAAAGATTAATCTTGCAAACCAAAACAAAATAGCCTTTAAAATGTTATAGGGTACATTTTATTACATGATCATGCCCTTCAAATTTAATAATGTTGGAGCCACCTTTCAAAGGGCCATGATGCATAATTTCACGATGTCATAGATAAAATGATGAAAGATTATGATGAATAATTACTTGTAAAATATAATCATCAACATGATCATGCTAAATATTTATGACATATATTTAAATTCTTAAAAAAAAATACAAATTATGCTTAAACCCAAAAAATGTATTTGGAGTATCTTCAAGAAAACAAATAGGCTATATCATATCCCAACAAGGTATGGAAGTCAATTCAAAAAAAATCAATGTTATTGTTGAGATGCCTGCACTCAAGTGATTAAAACAATTAATATGTCTAAAAGGGAAAATTCAAAAAATTAAATTATTTATGGCCCTATTAATTTATAAAATGCAACCATTTAAGCAATTACTAAGGAAAGATACAAATTTTTATTAAGATGAATGTTATCAAAATAGTTTTAATGAAATCAAATAATATATTCTTAATCATCCAATCATTATGCCTCCAATCCAATATAATCCCTTATTACTATACATTGATGCCACATAACATGAATTAAGAGACTTTTTTGCATAATACATTGATGTTCATAGAGAATGTGCAATTTATTACATTAGTCATACACTTTTAAATTATGGGGAAAAAATGTCAAGAATATAATTTTATAACTTATATTACATGGTTTTTATATTAGTTAATATTTTTTGAATTAATCCACCAAAAATTCCAAGAATATGTAAAATAATATGTGCAATGTCAGTGATATAGATATTTAAGCCATGCACCTTCCTAAGAGTTACAACCTATTAATTCATCTTGGACATTTTTAATTTATGGATTTGATCTAGTAGGAAAGACAAACCCACTATTATCATAAGGTCATAAGCTCATCATCATAGCTACTGAATATTTTATAAAATGAGTCGAGCTAGTCCCTTTAGAATCCACTACAGGAGAAGACATTTGTATATTTATAATTCCTAATATCAACTCATAATTCAGGCTTAACTTGGCCATCATTATAGATAATGAGTTTTCCTTAAAAAATAATACAATTAAAATTTTGAGATAATTATAAAAACTATCACACATCTTCTACTACTTATCATCCATAAAGAAACGGACAAGCAAATGTAATAAAAAAATTTGTTAAAAATTTAAGTAAAATAGTTGTAAAACATGGAAAATATTAGCATACTCAAATTATCTATGCCTTATAAGATTATCTCACAAGTTTTTTCACCCCTAAAAATTCCACTCATTTTCCCTCATCTGTGGTATTGAATTTGTATTACCTTTGGAACTAGAAATACCATCCTTATGGGTGTCTCTTAAAAATATCTTTAGAAAAATAAATATGACAAAAATATATTACATCAATTATAAATATTGGATGAAATGCCTTTACATGATCTCAAACATCTATGAATTTACTAAATTACATTAAAAATCATATAATAAAAATATTAGAGCAAGAGATTTTTATATTAGTGCCTTGTTACTAAAATCAAATCAAATAAGCACTAATGCAGTTAAAAAAAGTAAAGGCAAATTCCAATCAAATTAGCTACTACCTTTGTTATTATATAAAATATCATCACATGGGATTATCATTTGGTTTTATTTGAAAAAAAAAATTATGAAAAAACCTATAAATAATATGCACTTACATCTATTCTACACATAAATATTAAAATATTAAAAAATCAAATATTTAAAAAAAAAATATATATATATATATATATATATAACCAAAATTAAAAATAAAAAAACTACGATCTATGTATGAATTGATTTGCTAGAACATGTATTTGATTGATGTTATTCATCATCTACATGGTGTGTTACATATCCAATCTCTATGCACATGTTTTTCATGGTACACATGAGTTGAATGCTAGACATTTAAGTTACATGTGATACATGGAGTCATGAGCATATGTGCGATATTTTTCACACCCATAAGAAACCTTTATACATTGGGGGCATGTGAATACTATGGGAATATTAATAAATTTTATAGGTTATGTATTTTTATACTAGTCCGTTAATCATATTATAATATTGTACATCACTTTCTCTTGTTCACACTTATTAGAGTGTTATTTTTTAGGGATATTTTGCTTTATTACACTACATCATGACATTAATTGATTATGTGGAATAACATTTATTGCTCTGTGCATTATTTTCACATTTTTTTTATCATTGATGTGTGTTATATTTATTGTTCTTTGGGTACATTGGTTTTATTATCCTATCATGTGTCACTTGTCTCATAAAATCATCTAGTCCATGTCATGGCCATGTCGTATCCATGTTGTGTTAGATTCATGTCATGTCTTGTATGTTTGTGTGTTTATTGATCATGATATTTTATGTGTGTGGTTACATTTGTTTTATATGGAAAACATTAACTGTTACTATGAGCTTGGTACCTATCACACATATTTCTATTGTGGGTAATTTATTGACTTTTCTATGATCTATATCATATATATACTAAGATGATTATCATTGTGTGCCTATCTGATAAATTTATTTGACATTGAAACTTGTATGAACATTTCATTGCATTACATATTTCATATGTTTTTAAATGATCAAATTAATCTATGAGGACATATCTTATCATGTGTGTGTGTGTAATCTACATGATCATACTTTTATATATAACACATGATGCACATAACTCTTTATTTTGAGTTGAGTATTCATAGACTTCATCCCTCATATAAAAATGGGGGTATACAAGTAGCAAGTTTTATATATTTATGCCATGATAGATACACATTTCACATTTTGAGATAGATTACAAGGTTCAAATTGGTCAAATTAAGCATATTAACACATATGTGGGTTATTTTACATGATTATGACAAAAAAATGAGACATTATATGACATTTTGGTAGATATATGTTAACATTACATATCACTTTGAGAGATATATGGATCATTTTGTGGCATGGACTTTGTTCATGGTAACACTATTCTATTTTCTATATTTAGAACCAGTGGGTAACAATGATACTACATAAGCATTTTTGGTCTATATATGTCTATAATGATTGATCATTTTACATATGAACCTATTTCAAAGTTCTATTTTTACATATGAACCTGATTTCAAGATTTAATTTTGACATATGAACCTAATTTTAGGGTTCTAAAAAAGACTTACTATGATATTTAGAGTGTCTTGGTTGAGGTTACTATTCACTCAACTTATAGAACTCCATCTCAAGTGGTAGTTAGTAATTTTACACTCATCAACTCATGATTTTAATAGTTACATCTCCTCAGGGCATGATCACCCCATGCTATTATTTAAATGAGTTCAACAAGTGGTATATTGGCTTGCATACCATCAAGTGTATTCATTCATTTATGTTTTTCAAGTAATTCAATGATTTAGATAATTTCATATTTATTAACATGAGAAGACATTGATCTACGTATGTTTTATTCCAAGTTTCACATGGAACAAATGGTACATTATACTAATACCTATCAACACAAAGTTTAGTTATCATGAGTACCAAATTTCTTCTTTTATCCTTTTAATTTGGTATTTTCAATATTAGATAAAAAGGGGGTTATCTACTTGAGTTTGGTATTGGACACTTTGGAAACATTAAATTTGACATAATTTGACACCCTTGAATAGTTCACATACATTTGGGTCTTGACCACACTTTTGTTGTGACCAACATGACCCTATTTATTCATCAAAAAATAGGGACCTTATTTCATCTTGAATGGATACCATAAATTCATTTTCACAAAGCATTTGAAGTATATTTCATAATATAATATTTAAATTGAAATTACATTGATCAAAAATTCTACCATGGTCACACTATAAAACTCCTAAGGTTCAATTTATATTACAAAATTTGTGATTTCATTATATACTTTGAAACCAAATGGTCACACACATATCACATATATCAAAATAATCACTTGGTAGCCACTTTATTATCAACTTAGGTCTAAGATCCCAATTTTAAAATTTTCATGACCTCTTTAAAATATAAATGTAAATCCTAGTGAGTATACAACCCTTGCAACTCCATTACCTAGACCTGACTATAAAATTAAACCAAAAATATAAAAAAGTATGGGTCCATAGACTCTTAATTTATAGATTGTCAACACTATTCCCCATACTTTGTTATGATGGGATTCTACCATGTGTCCCCTCCAATTCCATGACTATTGTGTACTTTTTTTTAATCCCATAGAATCATGTGGAATATTATCCCATGGAATATAATCATATATACTATGACCCCATGATAGTCACTTTGGTCATTTTATTATTAATATGATTTGGTAATATGTTTATATGTTACAAATATGATACACGTCTATAAATTGTTTTAATTGGCATCACTTTGTTTATTATTTGTAGATTAAAATAAAATACACATGTACATTATAAAATAAACTGAATATTTCTAATGGGTCCATGTGGATATCATTTTGAAGTGATAAATAAAGTCAGTGATCACATGATTTTGAAGTAGTTATAACACACCATGTGTCACCTAATATCCTACCACATGTCACATCCTCATTCAACTTAGGTCACAATAAATCAACTATAGTGGGGTTTGTGGTCTCATAAAGTAGTATGAGCATAGATTTATCGCCAATGAGTGACCACCACTTGTCACATGTTATAAAAAATAATCCTTACATGGAAAAATTAAAATCAACAAGGACTAAAATTAGATGCATTGGTGCAACAAAACATATTTAAGCAATGCAAACAATCCATGGGGTGGACAGTGAACCTAGTTAACTATGTGGACTTGACATTCAATGATCATTCCATTTGGATGATGACCATGGTGAATCCACATATATGTTGTAAGTGCTCCATTAATTTCTCAATAAACTTGATGCCCATAACTACCTATCAAACTGTCACAAGTTCACAAATTTTATGGTAATTAACATAATTCTCCAGCATTGAAAGGATGAATAAATTGATCACATATAGACCTTTTGAGTTAAAAATAATATAAAATTAGGTGAGTAATGACCATTCAAATTCATAGGAAAATTTCACATAAAAGATCAAAATGGAAATTTCATAGTCACTTATGATGATTATACAAAGCATGCATCAAGGATAGAACAAATCCATAACATTCAGATTATTCATTAAATGTTTTGATAGTGATAGTGAATTGTAAATTCCATTTCACTACAAGAGTCTAATTATGAATGTAGTCATTTATAGGTCAAAATTAATAACCATGCATGGATATCTAGAGACTCACTTTGCATTATTGACAATGATCAATGAGTGCCAAATTTCAGTCAAGGGGTTAAGTCTAAATGACCCTAAATAGGATAGTATTTCTCATTATTATTTTTAAATCTAGATTTAAAGCTTTAGTTTTATTTTTAGCTACTTTAGAATATATATTTTAAATAAGTGATAACATGCAATATTTTCAAAAATCAAGGCAGTGACCATCATACTATTATAAATACATTGTATTTTGAACCATTTTTATTAGGAGATAAATTTAGAGGACTACACACTTAATAAATCATTGTGGATATTTTGGGAATTTTTTCTTCTTTCCCCTTTCTCAAAATCATATTGTTAATGTGTTTTGTTAGTTAAAATTTATAATTTTATGAAGTTTATTTTCTTTATTATGAGTATGTCAGATTGAGTATTTTTTCTATTCTAGTTATTTCTTTAGTTGATCTTTGATCTCATATCACTATAGATGGATGTGTAAATTTATTATTTTTTGTAATAAACTTTGATCTTCATCAAATTATGATAGATGAATGTGTTATTATTATTCTTTGTGATTAATTTATCATGCCAATATATGCTTCTAGAATTTACTCATAATTGATTAATCCTTATACTCTCACACCATGTTTAGTAAACTTTGAGTGAATGTTGGATTTGATTAGTGTTGGTTATTTGTAGTAAATATTAGAAAATGTTCACTTTAATAAAATAATATCTTTGTGGTAATCTAAGACCTTTTTTCATCTACCCTTCCCTCACTTTTTAACTTATATTATGATCATATTATTGTAACATCACTATGAATTATGGTTAGTTTTAGGTGTTATATTAGGTGTCACTTGGAAGAACGTGGGGGAGTTTTAGAGAAACATCTTATGTCACATTGATAAAATATACTTTGATGGGTTGTAGGTCACATGCCACATTATTCCACCATGACTACATAGGAGACTCACAACTTATAGCTCTCGACTTGGGCTACATCCTGAGATCCTAAAATAAGAGGGTGAAACCCCATTAACTATGGTGTGCATAAAACCCACATCAATATATTTAGGCACTATAAGGAGGGATATTTGTGGAAAATTTTACCCAACATGGTTTAATTTCATTTTTGTCAAATATTTCAAAAATCTATAAAAAATATAAAATCATAAATGTCATATCCTAATTTTTATCTTTTAATAATGTGGTTACATGCACTATTGTAATCAAACTTATTTATTGTTTTTTGATGGATTATTATTTAAGTACCATGATGTACTTTTTTTTTATTCGATAAAATTATTGTTTAATACTTCAAGTAGTACAATTATTTATTCTCAATTATTATTTTAGTTTATATATATATATATATATATATATATATATATATATATATATATATATATATATATCAAGTAGTACTAATAGTGTTTTATTTTTTAAGGTTATATGTGATGAGCTAAGTGTGATGGCAAAGGGGTCAAAAAGTAGATAGAGATGCACCATACAAGTATATACATGAATAAATTTCATTAAGAGAAATACTTTTCCACCTTGAATATATGTTTTTATTTTTGATTAATGTGTTTGACTAGTATTATGTCTACTTATTAATATTTTTATTATACTAGGGTGGTTGTGGTCATTAATTGATATGTAAGTTGGTTACCATGTTGATGCCTTTATTCTTAATATTTAATGCATTTCTAGTACATTTTTTGTTACATACAAGGTATCACATTTGGACTTATTCCATAGTGAGAATGAATAAGGGAGAATTATCTTAACAGTAGTCTAGTACCAATTACATTGTTGTGTTTTATATTCTTTCATTGTTTAATACACTAATAAGTGATAGCATTTGTTAGAGTGTAAATATTTAACCATGTTTGATTATGAACCTTAATAAGTAACACTTAGTTTTAGACTCTTTTTATTTATTTTATATACCATTTGGAAGGTAGGCAAATTAAAGTGCTTGGTTATCATAATAACTCAAGACCACATCTCAATCATCAGCATTAACATCATGATGGTCATACAAACTCGAGTGGTATTGTTGTATTTCACTAATTACATAAAACATAAGATGTAATGAATGTTAGGGAGTCACCCCTCAATCAATAATTAACTTTAATACTTAAATTATTGTTTGTAAGAGGTGATTTTTATTGGTTAAAAGGTTTCAATTATTATTAGAATATTTTCAAATCCTTAACTAGGTGTTGACTTGGAAAAATGAAATGAGAATAAATAGTGAAGGTAAGAAATAAAGTAGAGAAGAGGATGGAAAATAAGTTAGGGTAGAGCTTTATTTCATTGCCTAAGGAGTTGGAGGAGTTGGAGAATGAAGGATTAATGGAAAAACTACCAACCTCCATTTTCACTACATGTTTTTGTTCATGGGGTGTTACTGAAAGTGGTGGAGGATATTTTATGGTGTCTTTGGTAAGAATAATAACACACAATAGAATAATAAGGAAGAGAGGAGATAGAGAAGTGTCATGGGAATTCAATATGACAACTAACATTCTATTTTTTTCAAGATTATAGCAAGAAATTAAGTTATGCATTTATACTAATTTAGTTATGAGCATGAATTTGACATTACTATGGCATTGAGTTTTACTTCTATTCATTCAGGTTATGTGCATGGTTTTACTTTTTATGTGAAAGAGTATTGTTAAGGGTATACCGTACCCTTGTTCAACTCTATATTCTTCTATTTTTTCAATCAACACCTATTGAATAACTTGGATTGATAGTTTTGATTCTTTGTTATAATTTTTCTCTAATGATTATGTTTATATTGTGTTTTTTGAGATAACAAGTGAAAAAATCCTAGGTGACCTCCTCAAGGACATAAATGAGAGGAATGGGTTTAATCTTGATTGGTACCCCTAGATGGTTACATGAATATAAAATTATTTAATTCCCTTAGATGGTTTCCATTTGATGGTGGTCTTGTTTACCCTAGAACATCATTATCTCATTTTGTTGTGTTTTCTTTATGTTTTTTTCCCTATTATTTGACTTTTACCCTATTAAATGTTTACTTAGTAGATAAACTGTATCTCTTTATCTAGTTTATTTTCATGTGTATAGTTTTATTTTTCTATCTTTCTCTCCATGGGGAAAAACTTCATCCTTGAGGTGATGGTTGGGGTGGTAAGGTCCATTGATGGGTGGGCTCATATTAGTCACATTCTTTTCCATCATAAGTTACACCAGTCATTTCCATTTTTGGAGTTGTTTCAGTTGCAAAATTCATTCCTGATTGAGGTGTGAAAAATTGACTTACTAGTAGTTGTATTGTAAACTTTCACAACATTATGGTTGTGTTGTACTATTTCACTTATAAACCATATTGAGTTTTTGTAACAAAGGATGTTTTCATATTTGATTTTAAAATCTCTTAGTTTGAATAAATCAATAAAAGTATACTTTTTATCATTCTTGTGATTGTTATTGGGTTAACTCAAAGTTTATGACTAAGGTATATTACTTCAAGATTTAGATCTATTAAAAGATATGTTATTTTTATTTGATTGTCATAGTTACATATTAAATAATGTTTTTGATAATATGGTTGTAGATATTTATTTCTTTTATTTAGTATTTATCTAATTTTGAATATTTATAATTTAATACAATCAATTGTGAAGTGATAATAGTGTCATGGAATTACTTCTTTAGTATAGTTATATATGTCTTATTGTTGTAAAATTACTCTATGATAGGTCTACCTATAGATGATGAATTACATCATCTAAAATATAGTAGATGAGAGTTGTATGGACCTAACTTATTTTAAATAGATTGAATTTTGAGAGAGCTTGTTATCCTTATTGTGTCATAGGTGCATGCACACATGTGCATGCATGTGCGCGTGCACACACACACACACATGTATATATATACATACCTCTACATGAGTGTTATACTCTAGTCATATTTGGGAAAATATTGAGATATCAAACTAGATGTTCAATACTTATTAAATTACATGCATGAACTTAGTATACCATTTAAAATTTACAAAGTCTAGATTTTATATTTGGTTGTTGCAATGGAATGGTATGTAATGGAGTTTTATTTGTTCAAAACAAGATAATATACTACTTTTTTATGTCTACTTCAAAGTTAATATAGTTAGATCCTAGTTTGATAACAACATTGCTTGAGCTATAATATCTATATGATTTTAGAAATCATGATGACTACAATAAATGTGTTTGTAGATGATAAAATAGATCATCTATATTAAAGAAATATAAAAATATTAAAATGCTTACATTTATTTTTTGTAGATGAATTCAATGATACTTTGACTTGTGACTTTATAATTCTAATAGATTGATCAATGTTATTGAGTATTCATTTAACTTTGAAGAAATAAATTACTATATTTATCTTATGAACTCTCTTAAGATACATTTAAAGTATTATTTTCGATAGAATGTGTTGAAATGGTTTATAATTATTTTGGAATGATATAAATTCATGCAATAACTTTGGGTATTGATTTGTAGCTATTAGATAATTAAAAGTTTGACAGTTATAACCTAATAAGAAGGAATGTGGAAAAATAGTGATAATGTATACTTGTGGTTTGAGTTGAAGAATGTATTGATTAACTAGAATGAGGATTATGAGTTTTATTTCAAATATCCACTTTAATGGGTTAATTAAATTGTATCTTATATGAGAATTATATATATATATATATATATATATATATATATATATATATATATATATATATATATGCTTTAAGATGGTTGGATGCAAGTTGGTTAAGTTGTCTTCTTTGTTGTATGTGTTGATCATTTCTTGAAATTTAAACACTAAAAATATTTACTTTGTATAAGTATCATGATTTTTAAAAGTGAATAAATAATACTCATTTTGAGAAGATGTTATCTAAGATACTCACTAGGATGTAAATATAGCTAGTAAAACCATATTCTACTTTTGCATAAATATTTTTCTAGTAAGGCCTAAAAACTATGTTTTAAAGCAGTTATTGTATTGAGTGTTTGTATAATTTATATCATAGAATGAGATGACTTTGCACTATGTTCTATTTGTAAATTTTGTATAGTTTGTTTTGAATAATAATGTTCTATCTAAAATGATGTTGTGAATTCATGTAATGCAATTTATGTCTTAAGTAACTACATATGGAATAATTATATATTACATATATTGGTGGAAGTTATGTGAATGATTATATTATGATTGGTTACCTCATAGGTATGTTTAAAATATTATGGTTTATCTTGTACTTCTATATTGTAAATTGAAGAGTTGGAATTGAAGATTTAATTTATATTATGTGATTAGTCACTTGATAATGTTTTAAGAAGCCTTTTCTAGTAAAAGTATTTAGCTTTTGAATGATTGCATCTTATATTACAGTTCTATTGAAATCCTAAATTGATACATTTATGTTAATCTCATCCTAATGTTCTTGCATTGAAGTAATTTCATCTTAATTCAATGGTTTTTGTTGATAATTAAAATATAAATCGTATAGTGTTTAACCACTAATTAGGAGTTGAGTGTAATGTTCTTTTAGCATTGTTATCTCAATATGAGAAAAATAGAGCAATTATATCCATTAATTCAATATTTAGGCCTACGGACACGTTGGATAATGAATGAGCTATGTTTTTATTTGCAAGTTACAATTGATATATTTATATTTTGATTAGATTAAATGCTTTCCTAAGATTATAACTGAATTTAATTTATTTTGAAATGTAATGGTTATTTATAGTTTATTAGATTTAGATAAGACAAAATATTAGGTAAAATCATTATTCTATGCATATAATTGTTGACCACTTGAACTAATATAGTGTAATGGTTTCTATCAGATTAGGTTTAGAATGAAAAATTAAGATAAAGGAGGTCCTTTAAATGTAATAAATAAGTTATCATTATGTTATATTTATGGTGATTATGAGCATAGTCCACTTTAGTATGGAACCTTAATTTCTAAATTAAGGTTATTGAAGTTTAAATGATAAATTAATTCAATCTTTCCTAGTTAAACTAGCACTATTTTAGGTAAAGATGTAAGAAACATATATTTGGTTATAGACAAGTTAATAGTACATTGAATGAGTTTTTTCACTCTAACCTTGAAACTAAATAAGGTTTTCTAAAAAAATGGATTTGTTCTAAAATTATTTGTATATTTATATTAATCATTCATGCAAATTTCATTATATTGTTTAATAGTGCATGAAATGTTATAATAAGTAGTTGCTAGCCTAGAATAAACATGTGGTAATTGAAACTATTATAAGTAGTCACTTACCATAGATAAGTAGTCTTTTTTTATTATATAGATGACTTACCATAGGTAACATTTTGATTAAAGTGAAACTAATTTCAGTAGTGTGGTTTGACAAATGTTATGAATTAAACCTAAATAGTTTAAATAGTGTTATAAATGAATATAATATTGTTTTGCAAGGGATTTTAACACTCCTTTATCTTTTTTGGAAAAAAAAGAAGTTCACTAAACTTTTTTTATAGTATTGAGGACTTAGAAAACTTCATAATTGAATATGGACTACTTGATGTTGAATTGAGGGGTTCAAAGTTCACATGGACAAATAGATAGCTGAGAAACAATCTCATTCAAGTGAGATTGGATGGGTACCTTATCTTTTTAGAATGGTTTTTTAGGAATAACTTTTTTCTCTCATCTCTTCTAAGAATAATATATAATAATAACATTTTAGTGCTTATATTTGAAATTAATCATCAGAGACATAACACTTTCTTAAGATTTAAAAACATGTGGTTCTAACATCCATAATTAAGAGACAAGGTTAAATAATGGTGGAATATAGAGGTAAATGGTATGATTGTGTTTAATTTTGTGAGAAAACTAAAAAATGTCAAATAAAATATATAGAAGTGGAATAAAAATACCTTTGGAATATCTTTGATCAAAAAAGGAAGATTTCATAATATCTTAGTCTTATTGAAGGATAAATCCAATCTAGGGGAATGAATAAAGAATTGTAATAAAAGGAAAAAGAGTTAATAAGTCAATTTCAATCATTGGAGGATAAAGAGGAATATTTTTGGAAACAAACGTCAAGAAATTTGTGGCCAAAACTAGATTATATAAACACCAAAATTTTCCATATCTCCAACCTAAAATATAGGGACTCAAACAAAATCAAATAGTTAGTTAAATAAGATGGTTCTCTATGCTCAGATCAGGATGATTCCAAAGACGAAGTGATTTTTTGTAAAAATAAAATCAAGGAATCTCTTTAAAATAAAATAAAAGAGGATGCTTTGTTAAGGTCTTTCCCCTATCTTGTATTGGAAATTGATAATGACATCCTTCTAGCCCCTCTGTCTACAGATGATGTCAATTTTATGGTTTTATCTATGTAAGGGGATAAACCTCCTAGCCCTGATGATTTCTTCCATATTTTTCTCCAACACTTTTGGTATATTACTTATAAATATGTTATTTATATTGTTGTTGAATTATTATCCTCAGGAACTTTGCTAAAAGAAACTAATAATACCTTATTAGTCTTCATTCTTAAAAAATTTTGGAGCCAAAAATTTCAAGGACATTATGCCTATAATTTTATGTAATACACTCTACAAGATATTCACCAAGTTTCTAGGCTTGATAATTCATCCCTCATTTATGAATTTTATTTCTATCTTTCAAGGGGAATTAGTGTAAGGAAAACAAATTACAAACATCATAATCACAGTTTTCAAAACTATTCATTCATTAAAAATGAGTAACAAATAGGGTATGCTCCTCAAGATTGATATGAATAAATCCTTTAATAGAGTGTCTTGGATTTTTATTGAAAATTTTTTGGAATCATTTGGCATTCATCCCAAATTCATAAATCTAATTTCCTCTTACATTTCTTTGTCTATGTATCTATCCTATTTAATAGTTATCCAGTAATTTTTTTGCAGTAGAAAGTAGACTTGGTAAATGGGATCCTATATTTTCATATTAATGGTATAATTATTAGGAAGAATATTTATGGATTCCTTGGGTAAAGGTAGATTAAAGGGTCTTAAATTGACTTCTATTGTTAGACCTATATCACACTAATAATTTATGGAGGATACCATTTATTTGACACTAAATTTTTGATATGGTGGATAGGGTTCATAAATATAGAAATAACTCAAGCACAATGGTGATAATATAATATATATCAAGATAATTAATTTCAAAATCAAACAAATGATTATTGTAAATTATAATAGTAAGATATGTTAAATATAGAAAGTACCAAACTTTAATGATGTTCAATTGATTACAATACCAAAGAGAAATGATAGCTAGATTTTTTGTGTGCATGTAGATGTAGACTATAAAAAGTGGAAATTATGTAAGATCAATATTCTAGATCAATCATCAGATTCTAGAAATTATACTTTTATAGCCACTAACACTATTGGTTGATTTAGACACTATCATTGATGTTAGTGTTTGATTGTGATGTAGGTGTCTAGTATAGAATAATAATTAGATCTCAATGTAATCAAATTCATTGTTTTGGGTTTTTATCACCTTTCTATTAATGTATTAATATATAAGATACATGTTGTCACTATTTACTAATTTATCAAACCCTAGCTCTTAACCCTTATTCACCCTTAGAATGAGTTTTCTAAAAATGGGTTAGTGCGCTCACAGTGTTGAGTTGACCCCAAAGACCCCTCTATAAATTGGCATTGCCTACATAGATAATACTCCAAGGAAGTCCTCAAAATTTTGTATTTATACCTTATGTGTGGAAATGTGTGTGCATAAGGGTGTAATATACTATATGAAGATGCATATAGTGATGTAGCTTGTAATTTGACAAATGTCACTCATCGGATGCTCTTTGAATGCTTTAGACATGTAGCATGGTTATTCATATGTTTGATATGAAAATAGGGATGAATAGGAAGAATAGCTTGGTTTTTTAGTTGATTAATTTATTTTTAGTAGGTGTTTAACTAGTATTTAATAAATGAATAATAATAATAATAAGGCTTAGACCTATATTTATGCCACACCTTTTGAAAATATCTCAAGGTAGGGTTCAATAAGTGTTGAGAGTAGATCAAGGAAACAAAATTAAAGAGTGAAACTAGTGGACACGTGTGTAACTCACACTAATTTTGTTCTTTGTATCCTTTTTTGTATGTATTTGGCCCTTGTAATCATAGTAATAATATTTAGAATGCAAAGAGTCTTTCCTTTAGATATGGAAAAAGGTTGGAATATGAAGCAACAAAACTTTGTAAAACTCTATATATAGTGATTAGTTGTATTATGAAATTGCTCTAATGTGATAGAGATTAACATACAATTTTGAAATGGTTTCCCTTATATGTCTTTTATGGTTGTTCTGTGTGCAATAATGCTTTATTTTTTTAAAAAATAGTCATGTAGATTCTGTTGAATGTCCTATATATAATAATCCTACATTTTCTACATATCTATTTTTATTTTATCTAATTAATGGATAAGTTCAATCTTAAATGTAGTTTTATCATGTTTTTTTCATTTATCACATTGTTATCCCTTTAATAGCAAGTCTTGGTGTGTTTTCTAAGAACTTATACTAATAATGGTGCAATGAGCATGGATTATTTTATTGAAACATGTTGAGATGGATATCAGGACAAAGAGATTTAGAGAGATGGTTAGATGAAAAAATCTAAAATTTTGTAGAAGAAGTAAAAATAATTGGTAAGAGTAAAAAAGAAGTTATTCAAGAGCATATACACATAAAAATTTATGGAATATTTTGGTGTGAGTTTCTTGTATTATTAGTTACATGGTTATCTAGATTGAAGTACTAATATTTTTAGTCAATCAAGATGGAATTTATAATTTGAATAGAAGAAAATTTAAATAGCCTGCTAACCCTAAAGAGTAGTTAGACCCATGCAATAGATCATTAGACCAAGATTATCATTGATGGTTACATTATAGAATTTTTTTTACAATGATAATTATACTTTAAATTTGTATAGGAATTGTTTGTGAGAGGAATCCAATGAAAGTTCCTTCAGTGACTACCAACTTTGATCAAGATGTTGGTTGTTGAAAAGGCCATGGTGTCTACCCTTACTAACATGGACTAGTTGGTTCAGGTGTTATGGGGGTACATATAATATGGGAGTGAATGATGTAGAGCTAAGTAGAGTAAATTGAACCTAAACCCAGAATATGGAGAATGTAGAGAAACAGAGTGAGAAGAAAATTCTAGGATTAGAAAGAGATATGTGATAACAAAGATGGAATAAATAAGATAATTATAAGTTAATTTTGAATAGGATTAGGAGTAAAATAGATGATATAAAAGAGAGGAGATCCTAAAGAGGCTATATAAGTTATAGAAATTTAAAAATATGGAGATTATGCAATGCAAAGAATGGAAGGACCTGAGAAATAAGAAGATAAAAATTAAGATAGAGAGGAGATGGAATAGAGCAAGGAGAGAAAGGAAGTAGATTAATAGTAGAGAAGTTTGAATATAGGGGTAAATCATAGGTACAAGGAAGCATATTATTTGAACTAGGGAAGGAATATTATATGGAGGAATTTATGCACAATCATAGAAGTATTATAGGTTCAAAATCATAAATAGAAGAAGTTGAAGACATGGATCATTCATTTCTAGAGTATGTATCCTTTTAAACCCATGTTTTCATCAGATAAGAGAAAAAAAGTGTAGAGGAAGGGATAGATAGAAATTAGTTTGAATCATTTATAGATAAATTTGGTAAACTTAGCATAGAAACTAAGAAATCAATAGACAAGAAGAGTTTAGAATAGGTTGGATTCAATTTCCAAAATAGTTTTAAGACACCTATAAAAACTATTGTACAAAAGCTCATAGTAGTAGTTACAAGTGTGCCAAGCATGAAATTCAATGTGGGAATATTTATTTCTTTAACTCCATATGATGGGTCTTCTAACCTTTGACAATATTTATTAACCTATGATATGAAATGGTAGGTTAAGGGAGTGACTATTGAATATGTGAAGAAGTGTGAACTCATAGGAGCCTTAATAGGTTGAGCTCTAGAGTTGATTTGTAAAAGAGATTTTAATTTTCTAGGTCTTCAATAAGTTAAGGATCACTTAATCATAGAATTTAAAATTAAGAAGTGTTCAAGTCAGACCATACAAAATCTTAAGGAGATTTGGTAGTGAATTAGAGAATAGATATGGGAATGCAATCATTGATGTTTAGATATAATGAATAAAATTGATTGTATCATGGAAGAAAAAGATAAGGCTAATTGGTTTATATAAGGGTTAGGATCAAGAATTAGATTTTCCATTGTGAAGTCATAATTTTTTTACTAAGGTTGATGCTTGAGTAGTTGCACTCTAAATAAAATAGATTGAGGATTATGGATATGCTCCATCTGATAGAAAAATTAAGATAAATATAGGTAATTTTCTCAGAAAGATGGATGAACTTCATGAGGGAAATAATCCCAAGTTAGGTATATGGTGTATCAAGTGTGGTAAGGAAAGACATAATAGGAATGATTGTCCTAAAATCAAAACTAAATTATGTGACATATGCAGATTAATATGATATGCAACCTCAAAATGTCATTTACTATAGCAATATATTTAAAAACCACAAATCTTATATTGTAATTTTTGTAATTTAACTAATCATGATGAAAAATAATTATGTGCTCTATAATAACTAAATGAAGATATCACCAAGAATGTCTTTGTAGTTGTAGCATATTAGATACCTACTACAAAGTAGAGAATTCTAATCTTGGAGGTGAAAATGGCTAGTGTGACATAAGGGGGTCCTAGGTGGAAGCCTTCATCACCTCAATATCAACCCCCAAGTTTGGTTAGATGGACACCATCATCTCCATATTATAAATATCATTCCTTATGGAATACTATAAGTCCTCAACATCAATGATCAAATCAGGTTCTAATGTCACCTCAGTGATAATATGGTGGATATGATGCATAGAAATAGTGGTTAAGAGGATTTGAGGGGAAATTTTTATAAAGTTGGGGTTTTCAACAAAATTGAGGAGGATATATAGGAGGATACCATGGAGGTCAAAATAATGACAACTGACAAGCTCATCAACCAATTTTGTGTTATTTGAGTAGTGAATATAACCACTTTGTATGAAACTACATGACTAATCCTCAAAGATAAATGTATTGTGTATATTATAGAGTTATAAGATAACATCATACTAAATATCATCTATTTTTATAGAAGTAAAGGTAATAAAATACTATGTGAAATGTAAATATGATAAATTCACAACCTAGGTAGAATGTGTTCATGCAAGTAGTAATAAGGCAATAATGTGTAAAGCAAGGATTAGCATAGTTAGAAATGCCACCAGATCAAAGAATAAAAAAGGTTAAATGGAATAAGTTTCTTGATCCTACAAGATAAATAGGTTTTATGTATTGATCAACACAATTCCTACAAAACATACAATAACATAATGTGTTGTAAGGTGATGCTACAACTATTGATGCATAAATGTATGGGTAGATTGTGCACATAATGTGATAAGGAGTATTGAATGCATTGATATATCTATTAAAACTATTAAACACTATAAAAAATTAAGATATTTCATAGAATATTATAAATCTTATACGTATTCTACTCGAGTGCACACAACAAGGACAAAAACATACCATTAATGTTATACAATACGTAAAAACAAAAAAGCCATAGGATGTTGACTCTAGAAAGGATATTGATATCGTAGGGTATGAGGTACCTAATGCTATATTTTACTTTGAGATAAAGATAAATATGATACTAAGATCTACTTAGGAGGCTATTGGTCAACCAATATTGAGATATAGTTTGGTTACTCTTAGTCTTGCATATTATGGAAGAGTAGAACCAATTGGATGACTTGAATATGTAAAAATCAAGGTTGTTGACTTAAGATTGAAAGGAAATTTTGATTTAATTGACATGAAAATATATGAGACTCATTATCCTATGTTGGTTAGTAAGAAATGGGATTATGATGGTAAAATGATTATTAATACGATGTAGAATCAATGGGAGGCACAATAAGGAGATAATATAATTGTAATACCATTGAAAAAATCCAAGCATAAGCCATATATTATTCCTATAAAACTAGAGTCACCTTGTGTTTAAGGATAACCGTTGGTTCAAGGTGAATGCAAATAATAAGAAAAATGCTCTACAAGCTAAAGAATACCAGTTCTTCAATCCTCTACCAAAATATCAAGTATAGTCACAACCAAATAAATTATTTGTGTATAGACCATTTACAACAAAGTCACCTGCACACCATTTTATGATTGAATAATATAGGTCACCCTCTATGTGATTTCAAACTCAATCTAAGGTAAATTTATTGTATAATATAAGGGCAACAACTATGGATTACACAGATCCTACTCCATAAGGTATTTCACCATGGGAAGCAACATATTTGGTAAGTGGTGATTCAGATACATGTGCTAAATTAGGTTTGAGGAGATCATGAGATGTGTCCTCTAAAAATGGTGTTCACCACTAGATGACAACTACCACAATAATTTGTAATTAAGCATTTTTTAGACTAGAGAGTAAGTGCATTCAATTATGTATTGAAGGGAACTATTGTAACTTGGTGGGAAGTTTATAGGAACACTCAGACATCTTGTGATGAGGCTTGAAAATTATTATGATCATATTTTTAGATAAAAATCACTGTGAGCATAGATTGGCCATTTTTTCAAGAGGGGCAATGTCTAGAGTTACATGTACATAGGTGTGTATACATCTAGTCTGTACAGGATATGGAACCTATATATTGGGTGCATGTTTTCAAATACACTTTGTCACTGATTCCTAATACTTGGTATATGCATCAAGAGTGCAAGGGAAAAACTAAGCATTCGATGTAGGTTCAACAATATTTTATTCAAACATTTTTTTAAGATGAAATTCTTGTAGTACATAATGCTTTAAAAAAATTGACAATGTTTATATGTCATGGGCGAGTAGAAAACCTAAGTACTATGATAAAATCATTATCACATAAAGAAGCAACTTGTGATTTGAATACATTTATACATAATTATAAGGATAGTAAAAATAAGGAACTATTTCTTATATAACCTTGTAAAAGGATTCAAGATGAGTTGATAGGGTCCAACAATAGTGATGACGATCTAGTCTTAAATGGATTCTTCAAACAAAAATGAGAAGTTGAGCCACCAAAAGCTCAAACCATAGAATAAAATCTATGAAATTTCAATATTATGGAATAAGAAGGACATGTAACTCTAAAATAATCCATTCCTAGTGAATTTAATAGGATATATTAGGAACCATTGAAGAAAATTATTGAGAATATTGGGACATAGTTTGTGCCAAAGTTTGTGACTTTGGGATATTATTAGGCTCAAAATGAAATTTCATAAGGGTTATAGTTATTGAGGTACTATCAATATTTTTTTCCCACTAAATTCATAGAGGTGAAAGTGGTAGATCCATCATTGCGGGAGATGACACATTGAACTCAAAGAGTGTGCATGACCTATTAAGAAGCACCCTTGTATATTGAATCCCAACATGAATTTATAGGTGAAGGTTAAGTGGGATTACATGTAGGAAGAAGGAATGATTTATCTAGTTAAAAAGGTGGACTAGGTTTGTCTCATGATTATGCATCCTAAAAAGTCAGGTAATATCAGGGTATGTGGAGATTACCATGTGTTGAATTATGATAGAATCAACAACCCAGTTTTTATACCTTTCACTAAAGAGGTTTTGTAATTAGTTGTAGGACATGAGTTATATTCCTTTATAGATGGAGTTAGTGGCTATCATCAAATTCTTATTGCAGAGTAAGATTGGGCTAAGACAACATTTACAACTAAATGAGGTTATTTTACATATAAGGTAATTCCATTTGGTCTAAATAATGATCCAATTGTATTTTTTAGGGATATGGTGTCTTCTTTCAAGGAATTTATTCATGATTTTCAAGAAGTTTATTTAGATGAATGGTCCATATTTTCCTTTTTTAAAGATAACTTATCCAAACTATGGGTAATGTTAGAATGATGTAGAGCTTTACAAATTACATTAAATTTGAAAAAATGCATATTTTTTACATCATTCAATGTTTTATTAAGCCATGTAGTTTGTAGTGAAGTAATTTTAGTTTATCAATCCAAAATCATAATCATAATGGGTATGCCACCTTTGAATAGTTCTATATAAGTGTGAGCATTTTTGGGCCATATATAATACTATCAAAAGTTTATCAAAAGCTATGCAACTATATTTATAATCTTGGGTAAATTTTTACATAAGGATATGAGGTTAAAATGGACACAATATTTCCAATTAGAATTTTTTAAACTAAACCAAAGGTTAGTTATAGCTCCCATACTATATTTACCTATTGGACTAAACCATTTCATGTTCATGTAGATACTGTAAGTATTATGATGGGTGTTATGTTAGCATAGCCAAGAGATGATGGATTGGACCTTCATATTCATTTTAAAAGCATAAAATTGTTATCTAAAGAGGGAATTTATACTATGACATAATAAGAATCACTTTTAATGGTGTTCACACTAATAATTTTGTGCATTATATTTTCACAACACCCTTTGATTTCTTTACTAATTATCAGGATTTGCAATTCTTGGTTAATAAATATATGTTGAGTGGAAGGATTTATATATTGTTAATGTTATTTTAGGATTTTTAGTTTATTATTAATGTTAAACCTATATTAGCGAATGTGGGACCTCACCACTTGATCGGGATATAAAATAGAGAATAACCTAAATATTTACAAGATGAATCACTAGATGCATATCTCTTCATAATCTCTATGATCCCTGAGAACATGGAGGATATAGCCAAACTTTTATAACATGGTATCTTTCCAACACACTAAATTGAGTGAGAATAAAAGTAACTTATTGAATAATCTATTCTATATACCTTCATAAATGGATTTTTGTACAATATGGAAAATATGAAGTGTTGTGCAAAGTGGCTTTAGAGCGCGAGTAACCTCAACTTATTGAAGAGGCACATCAAGGAATTGAAAGAGGGATTTTTTCAAGTAAATCCAATACAAGGAAGATTTTTTAAAGTGGTCTATGGTGGCATAATCTATTCCAATATGCACAATTGGTTACATAACACTTTAATGTTTGCTAAAGGATGGGAAAACTAACCAGAGGGATGAGATGCCATTAAACCCAATGCTCACAAAATAACCTTTTGAATAATTGGGTAATGATTTAGTGGGGCCTATAATTCCATCAATAAAGCATATTCATGTAAGGTATATCATCATTACAATAGATTACTTTAAAAAATGGGTTGAAGATGATGTAAAAGCAAGTTGTAGTGCTAAGGATGCAGATAATTTTTGTGTGAAAATATAATTACAAGGTTTGGGTGTCCAATCAATTACTCAGTGATAAAGAACACATTTTCTAAATAATATTATCAAAACTCTCAAAAAATAATTTATGATATCACACCATAAAATTATTGTGTGTCACCCATAGGCAAATGGATAAGTTGAGGCTTCAAATAAAATCTTGGGTAAGATGTTAACAAAGATATACAATGCACAATGGGATGATTGAGAGGATAGAATTCCTATGATTCTTTGAGAATATAAAACAAACTAAAAATTTAGAATAGACTTTATACCATTTCAATAGGTTTATGGGCTTGATCTAATAATGCCCATGGAATATATAGTTCCTAATCTATGCATTGATATGATAATGAGACTCTAGGATCAAGACTCTCTATAGACATGGTTAATGGATTTAACCAAAATGGAAGAAAATATAAAAAGAGCATAATAGAAATAGTAAATTAAAAAACTAAGTCAAAAATTTTGGTATGATCACAACCTATGATTTAAATAATTATATCTATAAAAATAAATATTATTATATGATAGAAAATTTAGAGCATTTCTAGGTAAACTATGCATTATATGTAATGGAACATATATCATTCATGATGTTTCACAATAGGGAAAAATGAGCCTTAAATATATTCTAGAAACCATTCTTCCAAGATGTGTTAATGGTTGTAGGCTTAAGCCTTATCATCAATAATCTCTCTCATATATCACAAAAACTAAGAGAGGGTGTTGAGTAGCACCATGTAGTTTAGGATTTTTGTTTTCTTTTTTTGATTTTAGGTTTATTTGTTTATACAGTGTGATTTGTATACCACAGAGCATCATAACTATAGTTTTTAAGTCCATAGTCATAGAGTGTGATGTGGGAACAATTTTATCCTAAAGGAAAGATAGCTTGTAATGGGTACATGGGGATCATTAATTAAGTCCTAGAATGGGGCATCGATAATTCAATTATTGAGAAATGATAGTCACTGATCACTTAAAACTATAAATGATGCTACAATTAAAATATTCAATCTTTCCCAAAATAGATCATGTCATAATTATAGGATGTACAATAAAGAAAAGTGGTAGGGGAGAAGATGGAATGTCACATCAAAACCTACCTTTGGATGGATCAATATTTTTAAACATATAATGGTAACTATTGCATTGTTAGTAGCTAGTTAACATTAATTCCTTAAGAAAAATCATGTGCAACCAACTCATAACATTTAAATCATTCTACTAAATAGATTTGAGCACCAAAAGCTATATAATAAGGGGTAATAAAAACACAAGGACATTACACACTACTATGAACAAGTGAACTTTTTGATTTGTGTCTAATCCAACTAATTATGCAAAAAAATTGTATTAGAACCTATAAATATGAATAAATTATTTAATTTTTACTATAGCTACAAACATGGATCATGCACAACTATTAAAACCACTCATAGATACATAAAAATAAGAAATGGGGATTATCCTAAACCTCAAGAAAACTAAATACCATGATCCATATATGTTTTATTTCATTGATGATATAGAATCCACTCTCTTCATCCCAAATCAATTAGAATTAGCACAAGTAGGAGCTCTAGCACTTCAACACCCTCTTTGAGGTTTTGATGAAAAGTGCCTTATCAAGTTGCCCATTTTTGATCAATTCGATGAGGTCATGATTACATTGATTAGTATATATAATAATGGTGTCATTCACATCTCATGAGATTTTAAAACATTCATCAACCTTATGACCATGGCAAGAGCAACATGACTTCTAGCTCAGAGAAAATCTCTTTTGCCTTATAAAACTTATGCCCCACCCATCCATTAAGACACAAGGGAGAAGTATACAAGGTTAAGAATGGGCATTCCTATTGAGTTAGTGGAAGATAATTTGGTGCACATTATTTTTTAATGCATCACCAAATACTTTTGGTATACCACTTAAAGTGCCAAGCAAGCAACCAAAGGCATTATTAACATTATGTATCATATGATACAAATACATGAGGATTTCAATTGGCTAGATTTTTGGCCTCACAACTTATTATGAACATTTATAAGGTTCTTATTAGTGCATTAAAGGAATTTTAATATAAATTATTGGTCTTTATCCTATGTTTTACACAATGGAAGTCACCAAAGACCCAATGAATCTAGATGAAGACTTTTGGCCCATGACTGCATTCACCAACATCACTCAGAATAAGATAGAGTAGTAATATGATTAGTTAGAGATATTTAATACATGATGGCTTAATATAAAAGCCATGATAATATCATAACCCATAGTACACAAGGATGTTATGTAATACCTAGGGTAGCATGCATCAATTATAAAGCTACATAATGGCATCTAGATGAAAGTTCATGAATTACCTAAAGCAACTATAACTCCATTGCCCTTTTTCATCACTATGTTAGATACCTAGGTAGAAGTTATATGACATAAATATGTAGGCAATGAACCATATATTATAAGAGATTCCACTTATATCCCTATTGCATAGGCCAAGGAATCATATTTTACCTATACTCTCTCCAATAATCAAAGATAGGGTGGTGCCCTTTGCATACTAGTAGAGGAGGGCAGAATACAGCAAGTGGATGGACCATAGTATACAACTTAGGAGATAGTCTAGTAGGTGAAGAGGTCAAAGAAGACCTTCACTCCTCCTCCATCTTCTAGGAAGAAATTTTCCACATAAATAGGTATTTTTATGGAGTCATCCTCTTCTAAATACTCATAATTAGTTATAGTCCTAGATTCACCAACACCTATGGAAGATCCTGAAGAGACCAGCTTACCAAAGCCTATGTAGCAAACTTGGAAAATATATGTCACAACATAAGAATAAGCTATTAATGAGTAAGAGAAGCTATCAAAAGCACAAAATGAGACTGAGAAGAGGGTGTGGAAAGAGGATGAGAATAAAAAAGAGGAATAGGTAAATCATAATACTACCAAGGAGGAGTAGTGAAAGTAGTAGGTTAAAAAGGAGAGGTATAGGGAAAAATATAAGGAAGATAAGGAAGAAAAGAAAAGAGAAAAATAAATGGAGGTGAAGAAGAAGAAGCAAGGAAGTATAAAAAAGAGAGAACCAAGAAGCACAAGCACCACAATAAAATAAAGATGAATTAGAGGCAATCATAAAGGCTCAAAATGATAAAAAGGTGAAAGAAGTATCAAGCTGAGGAACAAGAGGCTGAATTGGATGTTAAAGCTATGATTAAGGAAGAGGCCAAAGCCAAGGCTTAATCAGATATAAAAACTAAGGTTGAGGTAGAAGCTAAGGCTAAGGCTAAATTTGAGGCCAAAGCTAAGGTTGAGGCAAAATCAAAATCCAAGTTAGAAGTAGAGCATATATTGCAATAGGAATCTTCAATGAAGCAAGTGACTAAAACCACCAAGATAGTGGAAATAAATAAGACCCATAAGCCACTACACACATCTCTAGGATCAAAATCTACTCTAGGAGGTGTGAAAAAGGAGGCCTCTCAACTCATGCCTCAAATAACTATCCAATGGTTATGGGATTTCCCTAGACCATCTACCTAGCATAGAACATTTTATCTTCCCATGGAACATATCAAGAAGGCACCTATCCTAGTTGTAACTTACACCATGGATCTGGCTACAATAATTCATGAAGTATCTCTTGATGTTTCTCAACTTTTGCTAGCCAAAAAAATTTAAGCCATAACTTATTTCTAGGAATCAATAGTGCAGAAGGATTTAGACTTAGAGCAAGAAGTATAATAGTTATAGGATGATAATGTAGACTTATACCTTCAATTTACCAATGAACACCAACTCATCAATACCACTTGACTTGCATTGGTCATCCAAGTCCTAGGTGACCAAGTAATGTTATAAGAAAATTAATTCTTAGCCCTCTTATCACAATTAACAAAGGACTAGATTTCTACACAAAAGTTACAATCCCTTCATAATTAAGGGAAAACATCAAAGTAGAAACCAAGGCAATTTTTAATATTTTAGAATAATATGAGCAAGTATTTTATATGACTGTGGTCTAGTCTAAATAAATCACCCAAGGAATTCTTAATTAGAAGCAATAACTCACTAATTCATTGTCTAAGGCTAAGCCAAAATTTAATAGGGTAGAAAAATCCAAGACTATGATGGAATCTCATTCAACCACCTCTACATCAATGGATAGGATACTCAAGAAATTTCTTGAATCATGTGATAATGTCATGTAGAAGATGCAGACCTAACAAAATGAGATTTTTTGTAGCACATTTGTTGGCATTCAAATGTAGAGGCATACAAATTGGTTGGAAGAGCTCTCACATAAAATCTAGGTTAAAATGTCAAATTCTAGGGAACTCATCACCATCATAGAAGATGAATATATTTAGAATATAATGGTGACCTAAGTCCCTCTACACATATTTCTCACTATGGTGTAGGGATTTCTCATTGACTAGAAAATTTTCAAGTAAGATTATCACAGCTTTAGAGTTTCATTGTATAAATTATTGACAAACCCTAATTTATTCCTCCTCAATAGGTTCAATAGGTATTCTATTAAAGGAAGACTACCACAAGTTCCTAGCTAGTGATCCAATATAAATCATAGACTCCACTAATAGATTCTATAGTACCAATTTCTTCTTCTAAACCTCAAATAGAATCAACATCTCAGCAACCCTTGATGCATCCAACTCAGAGCATGCCATCACTTTCTTAGTAAATATTGTACACACTTTAAATTTTACATTTTTCAAAAATTATTGTACAATCTAGTAGGATGGCCTTAATCATTAAGAGTAGGGGTAGGTTGGTTTAAAACCTATGAAGGGTGTCCATCTAGTTAAGTTAGTCTATTAAAAACTTGCAAGGGTAGTAGACTAGTACGCTACTTAGTTGAAAACTTGAAAGGGTGTCTAAGTAGTGTGTAAAGGATGAAAATTGATAAATGACACCTAGAACAATAACTAAAAAATTTGTTTTTAGTTCAGTTCCTCAGTGCAGTCAAATTTTTCAAGCTTCAAGCTCAAGTCACCTTTTCTATGACTTTGTCTCAAGATGAGATAATTATTTAAGTCTGGAAAAGTGTTGAGAGTAGAATAGGGTTATAAAATCATAAAGTGAAATTGGTGGACATGTGGGTAACTCAAACTAATTTTGTCCTTTGTATCCCTTTTGATATGTATTAAACCTTTGTAAGCATAGTAATAATGTTCATAATGTGAAGAGTCTTTCCTTTGGATGTGGCTAAAGGTTGGAATATGAAGTGACAGTGCTTTGTGAAACTCTATATATAGTGCTCAGTTGTATTATTAAATGGTTATGATGTGATTCAAATTAATATACAATTCTAAAATAGTTTCCATTATATGTCTTTTATGGTTATTATATGCACAATAATGCTCTATTTTTTAAATCTATTAGTCATGTAGACTCTATCAAATGTCTTGTATATAATAATCCTACATTTTATGCATCTTTATTTATATTTTAGCTAATTAATGAATAAATTCAATCTTAAATGTAGTTTTGTTGTGTTATTTTATCATTTATCATATTGTTATTCTTATATTAGTATGTTCTAATGGATTTTCCAAGAACATCTGCTAATAATAAGATAAATATTCCAACCCATAGGTTTCAAAAAAAATTCAATTTGGATGATTTTGGCAACTAGACATTAGATAAAGATCTAGACACTACCATCAATAGTAGTGTCCCTTTGTGATGGTAGTGTCTAGATGGATAGAACATAGGTATAGATCTCAAATTGATAGTGGTGTGGCTGATGTTTAATAGGTTTTAAGATTTATTTGTAGTGTATTTGACCTAGGTCATCAAAATTATATGGACTGAATTAAGAGATAATATTTTAGGCACAGTTAGATGGTGAATGCAATCCTTTCAGTATTAGGGAGGTTTAGAATTAGAGGGTAGAGCCCTTATTTATATTTTTCAGATGTATAAGACTGAGATGTTATAAATATTTAGTTGGAGTATCTACTTCCCCCACCATTTAATATAGTAATGTTTAAGTATGTAATTACTAGTTTAAAGGAAGTAAATGTGTATTTGGGTGTGTATATCACACCTTTCCTTTGCTTGAGCCCACTTTAAGTAATTTTTTGGTGTATGAATTATAACCAAGAACATGTTATAATTTAAATCAATTCATATAATTTGAAATTATTGAAATTATTGAAAATAAATAGAGTAAGGAAGGATTACATTTGTGTGTTATTGCAACCATGTTGCCTCTTCATGTTTTGACTTGGTAAATATGCTTCTTTATAAAGCATTGGAGCTGAGAGATATTCAGACCTAAACCTTAAAGATTAGAAGAGGGAGATCGGAAGGTATTAAGTTCCCAATATGACTCAATGGATAAGTTGTGACATGGCAATTAAGATCATTATATCTCAATCGCATGACTCAAGTGTGAATATATATAATTTGTTGAGGGTGATTGATTTAATAAACTCATCCTATAAATCTAGTGAGGATAGATTATTTAATCACTCCATTCTATAAATGTAGTGATGTTGAATGATTTAATCACTTCAAACTATAAATTAAACCAATAGTTGTAGTAGAAAAGGCTTAATAATAATACATCTTGGTGTAATTGGCGAATCCTGGTGAGTAGTATAATTGGTAAGTTTTTACAATTTTTGGTGTACTATCATGGAATATACACATCTAATATGTCTGATTTGGAGGATATGTGTCATAAACATAAACATATTTGTTTCAAATCTATGCAAAATTGGTGCAATTTTTAGGATGTTAACCCAAGTGTATATCTGATTCATTAAATTAAACTAGAGATTAAGCAAGTGTGGTGGTCATGTTTTTTAAGAAATTCCCACACTAATATATAGAGATACTAAGTAAGTGTATAAGTGTAGAGGTAATGTTTTTATAGCATGCTCTCATGAAAATATGGAAACCGATCAAATGTGTAAGTGTGGAGCTCAGGTTTTTATAACATGCCCCCAATGAAATATGGAAACTATGGAAATGTGGAGATCATTTTTTTTTAAATGCCCCAACTAAAATCTATAAACTACAAAAAATATGGAGGTCATACTTCTATGTCATGCCCCCACTAATATTCCCCCCTTTTGAGGTGAGGTAAATAGAATGTGGTAGGAACCTTACCTCAAAAGGATAAGGTAATTATATAATTTATGTATGAATCATGTAACATATAAGGATAACATGTCAAAGTAGATATATCAATGAAGCTCATAGTATGTGATCACATTAATTCATAAAATCCATGATATAAATCATGAAAATGTATAAAAATCAACAATACAAGCTTAGAAAATAATCAAGCACACGCATAAGAGAACTCAATGTAATGAAAAATAATAGTCCAAGGAGACCTCATACAAGGGCCATGTTTAAATGCCACATAATCAAAAAGATTGACATATTCAAATGCCTAATCCACATATAATGGCATATCCAAATGTCTAATCTATGTATAATTATATTCAAATGTTAAATCAACATGCAATGGCACAAGGGCCAACAAATAAGGAACATATTCAAATGTTCCTCAAGAAAGACAATAACAAGCAATGAAATAAACTTAAGGAACTAAAAAATAGATGAATCATAAGCAACTGCATGAGCACATCATACTAGTCCCTATATATGTGTTGGAAAATAATGTTATGTAACATAGCATATCAAGTACACTATGAAAGATATGAGCATGGATCATGTGTAAGAATTGTTATATAATCTCAAATGTGATAATGTATAAATGATCATAAAGGGTATGTAACTTGTATCAATCATGATCAAAGAATAATATGCCCCCAATGTACTATATAATGCAAAAAGGGGAGATATCCAACATTTGAATATGCATATATCATGTGTCTAGGTATGCATGATTCACACTCAAAGATGCGTGAACATATGTGTACACATAAATGAGATTATATGTTATATACTAAGATAAAGTAATCAACATAGATTCTAAGGATCTAATAAACATGGAAATGCTAAATATTTTTGTATTTTTTTGAATTATTTGAATTTTTTTATATTTTCTTGAATATTTGATTTTTTGGTATTTTTGAATATTTCAAAAGAAAAGACTAGCCTATGATCCCATCAAATGGATTTTCATTGGTATATCCAAATTCAAAATATGGTACATAAAATTAGTGGTACTACCAAGGAGCATGCATACGTGTCATATATGGATCTATAGAATCTATGATACTCTGTGTATATATAATAGAACTTTGTCATCATGAAGAAATAATATAAGGAATAGGGGTTTGTTAAACCCATTATTTAGTGCTTTGTCATTTCTTTAGAGTAGCAATAATTGTGACATATTGATTTAATATATGTAACTATGTATGGTTTTTGGGAATAGATGAAGATCCCATGGAATCCACTGTATATCTATAGTGAAAAGGCCTCTCAAGTATGGGTTGCCTAAGAAAGGGGATTTCTTGTTGCTTACCCTTTTGCATGAGATTAACCTTAGTAGGTTTGATAATTAAGTGTCTTAGAATAAACTTATCTTGTTCAAATGGAATTCCATAAACTATTAATACCTAGTTGGTATGAATATATTTAATATAACCATGCATTATGGAAGGTACTAGAAGGATTTTATGTGTATTATTTCAAATACTTTACTTTTATTCATGTAATATGTTTGAAATATGATATTTTTCATGTGAAGTATTAATAATTGGTCATTTAGTTTAATTTGGTGATAATTGAAGCAATATTTGTACATAATGGAATCCATTTGTAAATAAAAATATTGGACTATAATGATCATGTGGTAATTAGTTTTTGCTTTTAGTTTTAACACTATAATTGTTGTATCTATGGGAGTATCAAGTGTATCTATGCATGTTGGTTTTGGTACCCAAATTTTCTATGTAGATATGTGAGTATACTCTATCATATTTGGATCCATGACTCTTCCACCTATCCCTCTTGTGATAGCTTGAACAACCAATGGTTCCTTGGTAGGATTAATGTGGAAGAGATAAGTCATTATAGAGAGTAAACTATGAGAAGTAATTCTTCTTGTGGGAAAATTTTATAAGGTTGATGGACCATAAATTTTTGGAAAGGATTGGAATGGGATGACTCAATCCTCTTACAATAACCTTTATAAGAAGTAGGGGAAAGAGACCTTGATTTGTCTTTCCAAAATTCAATGGTCCTTCAATCTTTAAGTTGTGAAATATTTTTCCTTAGTGTAAAACAATTGTTATCATGATGTCCATTAATACTAGGGTAAGTGTAAAAGGGTTGTCCTTTCACCTTTTTAAATACATTTTTTAGATGTTAGTAATTTTAAGGGAGAGTAAAATCCATTTATCTAATAATGTATGCAATATATCATGTGGTGTATCTCTTAGCCAATCAAACTGAAGTGGTTGTTTCTTAGTAGATGTATATGTTTGAATTAAAGGAGTTATTTTGTATATGGATTCATTTCCTCTATGTAAAACATTTATTATTTGTTCTTTAGTATGCACTTTTGATTTAGAAGAATGTTACATCCTGATTTCCTCGCTAATCAAACTTAATTATCTATGGATATTTATAGTTAACAATTTGATTTGGTTATTATTAACTAAACTATGAGATATATATTATTATGGGACAGTTTAATATTACTTTGATTACATTTTTATGAGTTAGTTGTAGTGTATATTATTATATTATGATCATGTTGATTTATTATTTTAGTAGTATTTTATAAGTTATAATTGTCATGATGTATGAACTAACTACCTACTTGTCGTGAGTTGGATGTAGGAGAGATTCATCCCTTAGAACGTGATCAAGGGAGAGAATCATTGGAGAGGGTGATGTAGATGGAGATGTTAGGAGATGATAGATGAATGACTAGAACCTTTCACACACAACATTAGTTAATACATGTATATGCATAATTGAATGGTTAGTGTTAGTGCATTTTTGGTGTTGTGTGCATTTAGATAATTGTTTACGCATGGTTAGTTGTGTGTTAGCTTAATTTATTACTCATGTGGAATTAATCTTGTGTAATTATGTTGTATTTGTTTTAATTCAATTTAAATAATAATGTGTTAACTACCATTTTTAATGACAAAATATGACTGACTTCTATTAGTCATATTGTTAATGGCTTACCTATGTTAAATTATTACAAATAAAATGTTTTGTTATAATTACTAAATTAATTGTTACTATGAATTTATAAATATACAAATATGAAATAAAGTGAAAAAAATGTAATTAGGCAAGAATGGAATTAATTAGTATTGAAATTAGAAAAACTATAAATAAGAATAAAAAAGTAAAAACCCAAAAAGATAAAATTCATTGTATTAAAATTTAAAAAAAGAACAGATTTAAGGTTAGCGTAATAATCTTAAGGGAAAAGAAAATAAAATCAAGGGATAAAAATAAATAAAAGAAAACAAAGTAGCATTAAAAAAAATAAGCATATACTCAATAAAATAATAAAGAGAATAGAAATAGGAGCAGTAGAGGAAAAAAAGAGTAAGAGAAAGGAGAAAGAGGGGCACAAAGCATTCTACTTCAGCTAAGGGAACAAAGTGGAAGGAACAATAGAGTATTTTTACCAGGTAAGCAATGAAATTAAATTTTGTGTATTTCATGTTTTGTAAATTTAATATGATAGCAAATTGGAATTATATTATAGAGATCTAGAATTTGATAGTTATAAATAGTGAACTAAATGACATATATATGGCAAACTAAATAGAATATATAAATAATAAACTATGCATATGTCACACATCTGGTATAATAGTATAGCGATCTGTATGTTCTAATAAATTGATATGATAAATAGACACTACCAGTGATCTGGGTCATAGCAATTTATCCTAGGCAGATATATTTAAGTATATATATAGTGATTTAGGCTTGTATATAATGTCTTATACATAGCAACATGAATCCAGCATAAGATGAATTTATATTGATTATTTTACATATATAGATTTATATATGCTAATTTATTCACATATGGTGACCTATGTATATAATGCAGTGAACTAAATAAAATTCATAGATCATATATGCACATACCTCTATTTCTATGTTACACTAACCCCATTTCATATTCTTATAAATGTAATTATTTGATTATATGGTGAAATAAAGCATTGAGGTAATTATATATATGAATATACCTAGAGAGTGTGGTGATTTTTTTAGGATGAATCTTTTTTCAATGTTTTTAAGCAAATTATATAAAATATATGAAATGAAATTGAGTATATACAGTAGTGAACTGAGTTGATTATATATACAACAAACCAATGGAGTGTATATACAGTGATATAAAATAGATGTAGTTATAAAGTCATTATATTTTAGCATAAGACATATTCATACAATTAATAACATTTAAAATGACTTGAATGCATAGTGATTTACAGGCTATTGGCTAGTTAGTATATATTATGAATAGTGAACCTAGTTGGCACCTTAATGAAAAAATCAGCTAAACATGTTCAACAAAAGAAACTAGCTAGTTGGTGGTCAATAACATTATCTAAAATATGGATATGTAGTGTTGTGTGTGTGTGTGTGTGTGTGTGTGTAGTGGAAAAATATACAACAGGGTATAGCGAATGGTTGAACTTATGATTAAATAACATCCCAGATCTAGCTATTAATATTTATAATATGGTTCAGTAGGACTTTAGACAAATAATTATAATAATTTAATAATAACTTAAGAATATTTATATTGATCGATAATGTATATAAATAGTGAACTATGTAAAAAAGGGTATCGACGGAGTGAATCAAAAACTATACCAAAAGCATCTATATGTTTTGTATGGGTTATAAATTAAATCAACTTTATTCAAGTATAAGCTCACTTGGTTCTGGGTGTATGTTAAATACCATAATGATAATTATACGCAGTAATGTAATTCATAGTGTATTACTAAATATTTGTTTTGTATAAACCGTGGTGTTTAAGTTATTATACCTAATGGTCAAATTATATATTAAAATTTATAAACACCATATAACATTACAAAGACATTATATATGATAAATTGGAGGTTGGATGACTTAAGAAGAGTTAAATACAACAATCTGTTTCAAGAATATTAATCATCAAAATATCCTTTGTCTAGGAGAATTAATTTGTTGAAGTCTTGATTCAAATTATAAATTATGGTTGGAATTATGTATAATATTTATACCTTTGGAAGACTTATATATAGTATATACTATGAGTATATTAATAAGTGCAAGTGCATATGTAGCATACATTAGTTAATTCTGATGAGTGTCTATAATTATAGTTCTATTATTTGTTTAAAACTAACTCATAAAAGAATAGGACACCATATATATATATATATATATATAGCCTCCTAAGACATAACAATACATATATATGAAAGATCATTTTCATATGAATTAAAATTAGGATTATGAGACTTTTGACTTTTGAAATTATATGTTTGGTTGTTTGTGATTAAGTAGTTGTGCTCATGAACAATTAACTATGATATTATGGGTTGTCATAGAGTGCATTATATTTGAAACTACTTATAAGAATTAGAAAATTGTAGTCTAAGTGTATATTATACCTGGGTGGTACAAAATATAATTTTTATGCCTATTATTTATGGATAAATGATATAGTGGAGATTTACTCACACATTTGATAGATTAAATGTATGTATTTTGATTATTCTTGTGTTTAACATGTTTTCTGACTGCTAGTAGGAATTAATCTATATGAATCTATTGGTTATATTTATGTTAACCAAATCTTGCATTGTTGGTATTGAGTAAGTAGTGATATGGACTTCACTAGCTTACTGCTATGTACCTAGGGATATGATGTATTGATGTATATGGGTTGATGGAGATGCTAACATGTGGCACACATCCCCTTATTTAGTTATGTGGGTACAATATATTATGATAATAGAGTAACTTGTGGAAGTAGTATATTGGGTAATGGTCGGCCTACATTGGGATTAGGAGGTTATCCATCCATGGGTTAGATAGATGTATATATATAGGAGATGATTATCATGGTAAAGATATCAAGTAAGCATTGAGTCTTCTATTGTAAGAGGATATTGGTGGTTGTCCCCTCGAAGAGACATTGTGGAGTTATTCCTTCCTAAAGGAGTATTATATGGTGTTTCCCTACCTTAAGGGTATTTCTACATATATTGAATATCAAGTTCTTAACAAGTGGTATAACAAGTGGTATGTCAAAGAAGGAAGTAATGTTATTTACTTAGGGATATGATATATGGGTTGATGGAGATGTCGACATGTGGCACACATCCCCTTAGTTAGTTATATGGGTATAATATATTAGGATAATAGAGTAACTTATGGAAGTAGTACACTGGGTAATGGTCGGCCTACATTGGATTAGGAGGTTACCCATCCATGGGTTAGATAGATGTATATAAATAAGAGGATGTGTGCCACATGTTGGCATCTCCATCAACCCATATATCATATCCCTAGGTACATAACACTTACTAGCATCACAATGCCAGATGAAGGTAATCATGTCAAGTGGTGTGTATGAATTTGATTGATCCTAAAGATCAATAACTATTAAAAACTTTGGCTAAATTAATCTTAGTTAGACATTGTCATTTCATGTGTATTATTTACATGTGTGTGTAATATCATGTTAAAATGAATTTCTTTATGGTACACTACATGTTCTTATAAATCATACAGCACACAGGTACTAACTTGTCTCTTTAGATTCCCACACCATCACTATTTACCCATCTATGAAGAGAGGGTCATTTCATGATGGGAGGTTATGTAGGGGATCGATGGTCCATGGTTGGTGTGGAAAATCACTCGGATGATGCTCTCCCTCTCTATAATAGTACTTATTTTAGGATGACACTTGAGATTGCCATAGATACTGAGTTTGGACATTTCATGCTCCGTAGAGCCATACATCTTGTATCTTGTACATTTTATTGTAATTTTTATTGAAACATTATCCTGATGAGATGTAATTATTTACTTATTATACATTAATAGCAGTGGATATATGGTTGTACCAACCATGTATGGATATCTATAATTACATTCTATATTCAGTTATGATGTGTTTCATATAATGATAGTGATCAATGACGGATAGATGACACAAGATTATTTTAAATTTGGAATATTTAGAATGTTTTATTGTATCACTAATTAGATTCTTGAGGTGTAATCTAATGAAAGGATACATTGTTTAATTTTTTTTAAAATCATGTATTTCTAAGTAGATCCTATTGGGGATGTTACATGTGGTATCATAGCTATGGCTCAAACTCTAGGACTTAGTGAGTCCACTAAAAATTTTGTATCTTTTTGTTTACCATAAAGGAGATGGTGAAAGCTAGACTATCTAAATATGGTCCATAAAATGTTAGTGATAGTAACACTCCATTTAGTCCTAACCAATTTTCTATTGAGTAAGCTGTAAAGTTGGATCAGTTTATTACAACCATAAATGAGACCAAGGACCAGATTATAGCCTTGGATCATGAATTTCATGGCCATGAAGAGGAATAACATCAGGAAGAACTTGAAGATCATCCCATTGGGCTATAAAATCCTTAATATGTGACAGCACATGTAACTGTAGAGTTGGCTAGAGATATGAAAAAGGTGAATCCACCTAAGTTTGATGGAATTATTTTGGGTGATAGATTTGAAGCATAGCTTATTAAGATGAAGAAGTATTTTTATATTGGAAACTACTCTGAGGTCACTAAAGTAGTTTTGGGAGCTTACTAGTGTTGATATCAACATACCCCCATTTTTGAAAATTGGGGACCCTTATGTCAAATTATGTAATTTATTCCTTGAAATTGAAAATTCACTTGATCAAAGTGTCACTAGCATGTTTGCACATTATTTGTATTTTAAGATCATCCACACCATGGTCTGGCTAACTTATGTGTTCATGATTCTACTTTAAACTTGTCTAAGGTGTTAATCTTCAATATCTATGTTCCAAGTTACAAGTTTAATGGAGCCCATCTGGGAATGAACATGCTTAGAATTTTTGTTCTTCAATATTTAATTGATCTTTTTAACTAGCCTTGGTTTATAATTGATTAATATTTTGAAACCTTAGCTTAATGTTTTACCTGGACCTCTTAATTTAAATTTTAATTTGGTGGGAGCTTTTTACATGGGAACCTTTTAAATAGTGTTATGGGCTTGGTTTATTTTTATTTCTTAAGGCTTAGTCATGTTTTTCAACATGACCAAACCTTAGATAACATTTATGCTTAGTCTCTTTTATGTCTTGATCCCCCTTTTTGGTCTTTCTATTATTCACAAAGTCCTTTTATTATATGTTTCTACCTTTCAAGCATGTCTTTTTGGGATTTTCTTTTGGAACTTTGTCTTTAAGGAATTACCTTGCGAGGTTTATGTTTCAGATCTTTTGGTCAATAATTAATTTAGGACTTATGCAATTGGTCTATTCTTTTAAATTATCTATGTCGAGACAATTGTTTCAAACATTTTGTCTGATGAAATTACCATTCAGCCTCTTTGCACTTGCCCTTCAGAATATTTATTTTAGACTTATTATTTTGAAGTGACCCTTCAGGATTTTTGTTTCAAATATTTTATTTGATGAAAAAATCCCAAAATAAATTGTCTGTAACTCTTTTGAAAGTGAAATTTGCCTTAACCAAATTATATTTTGGAATTTTTGTTTAGGCCAATTTCCCTTCGTCTTCTTTGAAAATTATCCTTCAAGATTTTTGTGAAGGGCACATACCCTTCAGGTTCTTTAAATTTATCTTTCATCTTTTTTGAATATGTCCTTTTTTTAAGGGGCTCCTTGTCTTCAGACTTACCCTTCAATATTTTTGAAATGGTCCTTTGCCTTCCTCAATTATTCTTTAGATTTTTGAAAGTGTCCTTTAGGATTTTATGTGAATTACCTTTTGGAAGTTTCAAAATGGACATTTTCTCTCTAAGACTACCCTTCAGTATTTTTGAAATGGTTCTTTACCCTACCAAGTGTTTATTCCATGGTCATTTTAATATGTTATCTTAAGAATTTGGATTAGAGCTTTATTTTTCTAGAGCAAAATGAGAACATTAATCTAAGGCTTTAGCTTAAGTTCTTATTATTCCCATGCCCTAACTTCAATATCTCCTATTGTCTATAGGAATTGATCTTACTTGGATTAATGGACATGTTTTAGATTATCATGGCTTCACCCCCATCCAATGTTACTAAAACTTGTTTCTTGTGGTACAATATCAATGGAATATCATTTGGAAATAAGCATGTTTAATGTTTAAGATAATATTTAATTACTTTTGGGTCAATATTAATTGGATCCATGTTCAATCCATGCCTAATTTTTCAACCTAGGTCCTCTTTTAAATTAAATTCATATTTAAGAGGGAACAATTTCATACTATGGACTTAGTTTAATTTTTATCCTAAGGCTTGGTCATTTTTCTCAACACAACCAAACCTTAAGCTAAAGATCTTATCTTGGTCTAATAATTTCATGGTCCCTTTATTATAAATTTTAGCCTAAATCCTTATCCTAAGGTTTATCATATTTATCAATATGATGAAAACCTTAGGCTATGCCTTTAGGCTGCATCCTTTTATTTTTACAAGGTCATTTTTATTACATTCCTAACCCTAGTCCAAAGTTTTTTGTTGAGTCCTTTTAAGTTCATGGGTTCTCATATATTATGTTTAAAAATTAGAATATTTTTTTATCCTAAGTTTTGATCTTAACTTCCATTCTTCTATGTAGGATAAATAGCTTATGGTTAATCAAACAAAGTTGATCAAATGAAGCATTTATAGTCAAAGTTTCAACAAAACCCCTGACACAGTGATAAAGTGACAGGTGCCATGATTGTAACCAAATAACAATGAATATAAAATGGTAGTTTATTCTATGGATCATGATCAAATGAATCATGTACACTCAAATGGAATAGATCTGATGGAGTGAATTCAATGTTAAAAAGTTAAGTAGTGGTCCCCAACTTAAAGCTTGAACAAGTTCAAATGATCGATGGTACACATTACAATTTACACATCCAATCTAATGGAGTGAGATCAATGTAGAATTTATTAGGAATAAAACACTTAAATATAGATCTACTATTACCATAAACTAGATCTAAAGCTATGCAATAACATGCATCACAAAAACAATCCTTAATTCACCATTATTATGAAAGCATAAATGAGAGCAAGATAAAAAACATAGATATAATGTGGTTTACCCAATGTGGGATACATCCACCAATGAAAGTTATCAAATAAATCAGTAATATAAAACAAGATTACAATAAAATTTCATAGAGATATAAAAATCTCTTATAGAAAGTGCTAAACAAAAAGCTACACTTTCACCTGCACCTGTACAATGTTGTATCTCACAAGTTATTAAACCACACCCTGTAATAAACACCTACACTTTACAAAACACTTGCACTTTGACTTTGATCCTCAAATCCACACCTTACAAACAAAATGTCAACCTCTAAAGGCCACACCATACCATGTACATATAGTAAAATGAAGACAATCCATAAAAGGAGGAGCAAATGTGAAATGTTTATCCAATATAAGCATTATCCAACATGTGACAACACTCATCCACCTCATCAATCTTATCCAAAAGATCTCCCAAGGAGGAATTTGCCATATTCATCTCTCCACCTTCTAAGGGCACATTTTCCCAATAACATGTGATCAAAACCAACTCACCTTTTCAAAAAAACAACCAACTTCCTCAAAACAAGGAATTCAACATGGGAAAAGTCATCTAACAACTAACTCCATGACATATGGAATACATAGAAATTAGGAATACAAGGAATATTCCACTCACATGTGGAGAACATGAAAAATATGCCCCTCCCCCATATCCTTAGAGCTCTTTAGGCCCCCAAAATTTATTCTTATGGTCATGTGATAGCCCTAAATGGATCCACACTCAAAAATATCCCACTTGGAGACCATTTCTCTTGAATAGAATCTATCACTGCTCCATGACCACTAAGGCCAACCAAATCTGAACATAGTCTTAACTTGTCCAATGTGACCACCTTGGTCATCATATCCACAATATTTTGGTTGGTATGAATCTTCTCTAGCTTTACCAAGTTCTCCTCCAAAGATATCTTGATGAAGTGATAATTTAATTAAATGTGTTTCATTTTTGAGTGGAAAGCAGAGTTCTTTGCCAAATGAATAGCACTCTAACTATCACTTTGTAGTCACCCAACTTCTTAATCATACCCCAACTCTTGAAACAACTCCTATAACCAAATCATCTCCTTGCTAGCCTCTATGGTAGCGACATACTATGCCTCTATGGTTGACAAATCCATAACCTTCTATATCCTACAAATCCAACTAACCATTGTATCTCCAATAGTAAATATATATCATGTCATACTTCTCTTGCTATCAATATACCCTACCATATCTGAGTCCACATAACAACATAAATTATTATCTAATCCACCATAACATAATGAAAAATCAATGGTTCCTCTCAAATACCAAATAATCCATTTCACTACCTACCAATGCTCATAACCTGGATCACTCATATACTTTCTCATAATTCCCATTGCTTGGGAAATATCTGGCCTTGTATAAACCATGGCATACATCAAGATACTAATTGCTAATGAGTAAGGTACCTTGGACATCTTAAACTTTTCAACTTCTATCTTGGGACACTGCTCTTTTGATAATCTAAAGTGGCCTACCAAATGAGTACTAATATATTTATCATCCAACATACTAAACATTTCTAAGACTTTCTTCACATACTCTGATTGGGTTAAAACCAACTTCCTCTCCTTTCTATCATGAGAAATCCTCATACCAAGGATTTACTTTGGAGCACCCAAATCCTTCATAGAAAAGGAGTCACTAAGCTATTTCTTAAACATATGAATATGTTCTATGTTCTTTCCTAAAACTAACATGTCATCAACATATAAGCATAATATAATAAAGGAACCATAATTAAAATGTTTGATGTACACACAATGGTCAGAATGACACCTTTGATATTCTTTTTCCAACATAAAATAATCAAATTTCTTGTATCATTTCCATGGAACTTATTTTAGGCCATACAAGCTCTTCTTTAGTCTACACACATAGTTCTCCTTCCCTTTGACCTCATAACCCTATGGCTGCTTCATATACAACTCTTCATCTAAATCATCATGAAGAAAAATATTTTTCACATCTAAATGTTCTAAATGCAAATCCTCAATTGCAACTAAACCAAGAACAATCTTAATAAAAGTCATTTTTACAACTAGAGAGAAAAGCTCATCAAAATCAATACCTAATTTTTATGCAAACCCCTTGACCACCATCTTGGCCTTATAATATTTTCTCCCTTCATCCTCTTCTTTGATACTGAAGATCCACTTGTTTAGCAATACACTCTTGCCCTTGGGTAGCCTAACCAAATCTCATGTTTGGTTCTCCATGAGAGATCTATGCTTCTCATCCATGGCTTGTTCCCACTTCAGCTTGGAATCTACCTGCATTTCTTCCTCATAGCACTCTACTTCTCCATTATTAGTGAGTAATAAATAATTCAAAGAAGGAGAAAAGTGTATATGTGTTCTTCTTACCCTAGGATATCTTCTTACCATAGGAGTTTTGGGTCCTTGTGTATAAGGTTCTTGAACTAAATCCTTGGATACTTTTCCATCCACAATGTCATCTAATACTTTTTACTCTTTCTATTCCTAATTTTGTTCTTGTAATTAATCTTTATACATGACACTTTCATTAAAGACTACATCTCTAAACCGAAATATTTTCCCATATTTAATGATCCATAAACAGAAACCAAAGTCATCCTCACCATAACCAACAAATGTGCATTTCTCTAATTTAGCCTCTAGCTTGGTCCTATCCTCTTTCTTTATAAGAGTAAATGATTCACATCTAAAGACTCTAAGAAAATAATAATCAACATTTTTACTAGACAAAGCTTGTTCTAGAATGCCTCTATCCAAATGTATAGAAAGTCCTCTGTTAATCAGATATACTATCATGCTAACTTCTTCTACCTAAACTATAAAGGCAACCCTGCATGTAACCTCATACTCCTAGCACATTCCATTATTTTTCTATTCATCCTTTCAGATACCCCATTCTACTATGGATTTCTTGGAACCATCCTTTGCCTATGGATTCCATTGTTAGAACAATAATCAAAAAAAGCATTACTACAATACTCACCTCCATTTTTTGATTTAACACATTTAAACTTGAGACCTCTTTCATTCTCAAACAAGGCTTTCCACTTCTTAAAAGTGTCAAATAAATCATATTTATTTTTTATGCAATAAACCCAAACTTTCTTAGTTGCATCATCTATAAAAGTAACATAATAATTAAATCCACTAAGAGAAGATACCTGAGTTGGTACCCATACATCTGAGTGTACCAAATCTAACTTGTGATCTTTCTTTGTGGGTCTAACCTTTAGGAACTTAACTTGCTTCTATTTCCCATACACATAATTCTCACAGAAGTCTAGATCTAGATCTTTTAGTCTAAGCAACTTATCTTTTAAGATCTACATGCCCTTATGGCTCGGGTGACCAAACCTATAGTGCCACATAGTTACATCTCCATCTAAATCAATAAAATCAACACTACTAGTCAAATAAAAAGTACCAACTTTCTTATCTCTCAAAATTATAAGAGCACCTTTTGTGACTTTCCAAGAATCTGTAGTAAACAAAACTAAATATCCCTCACTACCGAATTGCCTCACTGAAACCAAATTTTGTCTCAACATAGGTATGTGTCTAACATCCTTAAGGATCCATGTGTTCCCATTCTCCATTTTAACCTAAACACAACCTTTACCTACTATCTCACATGGTTCATCATCACCAAGATATACATGTCCTAGATTCTCTTAAACATAATCAGTAAAATAATGCTTATGTGGGGTGGCATGAAAAAAAGCCCCTAAATCTAATACCCAAGACTCAAAAAAACTATCCATAGAAATAATTAAGGCATCTTGACATGATTTACTTGATGTCACATTTACCTCATTCATTTCATCCTTATTTTCATTCTTATCTCAAAGTGACCAACAATCCTTCTTTGAGTGTCCAGTATTCCCACAATGCCAGCATATCATCTTAGATCTAGATCTAGACTTAGATCTACTTTTTTACTTTCCTTAGTTACTTTTGCTCTTGTCCTTTTACCTCTCTCTAGTATAAATTGATAAATAATTACCTAAATATGATTCACCAATGATTTTCCTTCACATCTCCTTGCTAAGGATCACACCTACAACTTCCTCAAAATTCAAGCTTCCCTTGGCAAGGACTACATTACTTGTAGCCATAACCAAACTATCCCAACTATCAGGCAAAGAACATAATATTAGAAAAGATATAACTTTATCATCAAACTTTATTCCAACTAAATTGAGCATACTTTCAACCATATTAAAATCATTTAGATGATTAGCTATTAAACCATTCTCAGACATTTTAATGTTAAACAATCTTTTCATAAGAAAAAATTTATTAGAAGCTGAAGGTTTCTCATATGACTTTCCAAGTTTATCCATGAGATATTTTGTGGTTTTCTCATCAAAAATATTAAATTAAATAGAATATGAAAGGCATAATTGAATGGATCCCAATGCCTTCTTATCAAGTAATGAACAATCCACATCACTCATACTTACAAGTTGTTCTACTTTCCCCTCCAAGGGGAGATGTAGCTCCTTCTGATATAGGTAATCCTCCATCTACATTTTTCATAAACCAAATTGACTTTCATCAAAATTCTCCACTCTGAATTTAATCTCTTCTCCCATAGCTCCCACTCAAGCTAATAGCCTTCTTGTGATTTACCACTTTAGTAAAACACATAAACCAATTATTCTGATACCAGTTGTTAAGAATAAAACACTTAAATCTAGATCTACTATTACCATAAACTAGATATAAATCTATGAAATAACATGCATCATTGAAACATTCCTTAATTCACCATTATTATAAAAGCATAAATGAGAGAAAGATAAAAACACAGATAACACAGATATGATGTGGTTCACCCAATGTAGGCTACATCCACCAATGAAAGTTCTCAAATAAATCAATAATATAAAATAATATTATAATGAACTTTTACAGAGATATAAAAAATCTCCTATAAAAAATGCTGCATAAAAAATTTCACTTTTACCTGCACTTATACAATGTTGTATCTCACAAGTTACTAAACCACACCCTATAATGAACACCTGCACTTTGAAAAACACATGCACTTTGACTCTAATCCTCGAAACCACACCCTGAAAATAAACCATCAACTTCTAAAGGCCACACCATACCCTATATATATAGTAAAATGAAGAAAATCCATAAAATGAGGAGCAAATGTGCAATTCTTTTCCAAGATAAGCATTATCCAACATGTGGAAACCCTCCTCCACCTCATCAAGCTTATCCAAAAGCTCTCCCAAGGAGGAATTCACCATATTCATCTCTCCAATTTCTAAGTCAACATTTTCCCAAAAACATGTGATCACAACCAACTCTACTTAACAAGGAAGGAGTTCCCTTTTCCAAGAAACAACTAGCTTCCTCAAAATAAGGAAGTCAACATGGGAAAAGGAATCTAACAACTAACTCCATGAAATATGGAATACATAAAAAATAGGAATACAAAGAATATTCCACTCAAATGTAGAGAACATGAAAATTATGCCCCCCACATCCTTGGATCTCTTTAGGCCCCCAAAATTTATTCCTATGGTCATGTGATAGCCCCAAAGGGCTCCACACTCAACAAAATTTTTAAATGAAGATTTGAGTTAACATGAGACTTCCACATGGTGAAATTTCATGATCTAAAAGAACTGATAGACACAAAGCTCAGAAGGCCCGTGGGACTACCAAATGGCACAACCTTGGGGCCTAGTATAGATTAAAGCTCAAGCACCTTTTAGAGATCAAAAGTTAGTGTTGATCCATTCAAAATGATCTAATGGCATGAGGAAAAGTTGAATTTATAGAGGATATAGATCTTTTTGGTGATGTAGAGACATAAATAAACATGTCTAAATATAGTCTAAGCTTGCAAGTTAAACACAAGAATTCCATTAAAGCTTATTGTGAACATGTTTGAACATCAAAAGGGCTATAAAAGATGTAAATCCTAATTTGTTTTTGTTTGCATTATATAAGTGTTTGCTCAAAAATAATTTGAACCAAAATCCATTAATGGGTGATTTAATGGGATTAATAGCAATCGTATCCTAAAAAGATGTTTCTAGTGATAAGATTTATGGTGTCCATCTAGAATGGACAAAAATTGATCTTCATGATTTGATTTTTTACTTTGAATAATCCTTGGGATTTGATTGATTAATTTAATACATATCTAAAACATGTAAAACCTTAGTCTTAGAATGTTTATCCTAGGGTTTCTTAAAAAGGGATTCAAATTTATGTAGAAAGCATTTTATTATAGACTTAGTTTAAAACTTTAACTCAGGTCCTAGTTGTATTTATTAATACTGTTAAGGTTTTAATAAAAAGACTTTTTATAGGTCCTTTATGTTTTAAACGATCATGATTTTACCCCATCCAATATTGATAAATATTATTTCTTGTGTTTTATAGGTTTAATGGAATTTTACTTAGAGAATTAACATTCTTAGGGCTTTATACTTCAATGTTAAATTGATCTTTTATTAGCCTATGACCTATCAAATATTAATTGGATCTATCTTAATCCATGTTTAAATCTCTAGTCCAATGTTTCAACCTAGGTCCCTTTTATATCTCATGATTATTTGGGCCATTTTATTATTGGCTTGGTCTAAATAATGTGGTGTCCCTTTGTTATCCTAGACTTAGCCTAAGGTTTTAATTGCATTCATACAATGAAAACCTTAGGCTAAAACTTTAGGAAATTATCTCTTTTATATTGTGGGATCCCTTTTATTATGCTCGAGACTTATCTTTAATTTTCTTATCCTAAGGTCTTAAATAATTTTTGTTAAACACAAAATAATGCCATAGTATAAAAAATTTATGCTAAGTTATTTATATCCCTCAAACCTTGTTTAAATACTATGCATCTCTACAAGATCTATGATTTATGTTTTCTTGCATGAAAAAGATTTGATGGGGTGTGTCAAGTCAACCTTTCAACAAATCTCTAAGATGAATGTGGTGGTGACAGGTGTCACCATTTTATCAAAAGGATATTGAATAGCCAATGGTAGTTCACCTCTTAGATCAAGATCCAATGGTATGCGGTATCTTGGATAAAGATGATCTAATGAAGTTAGATCAATGAAGACTTTTAAACATATCCAAGATGAATTTGGTAATGACACTTATCATAACCATGATAAACATATTAGAGGCATCTAATGGTAGTTAACTCCTAAGACCAAGATCAACGACCTATGTTGATCCATGCAAATAGATCCAATGGTGTGAATCAAAGCTAACTTTTCAAAAAGTTGGGAGTTAATAAAATATTGAGGAGCAAGATGCCATGATGAGGCCACATAAGAATAAGATGACAAATTTAAATATTTTGTTGACTGGGTGATGTAAAGAGACAAACCATAAAATATTCTAAGACATAGAACTTGTGATTTCATGCTCATAGACATAATTAAAGCACTGATAAAACCCTTAAAAGACCCTGAGAAAATATAGAAACATTAGTGTGACCTTGTATTCACTATAAACAATCCAAAAAGATAAATAGTCATTTGTGTAAAAAATAATTGATCTAGAATGGAATTATAGTCCACTGGTGAGCAACTTAATAAACTCACAGCCCTAGCAGTCCAAGAAGATATTTTAAGGGAAAATAAGAGCTTGATGTGATTTTAAAAGTAAGAAGTCAATAACAAGAAGTGATATAAATCTCAAAGGATAGACATACTGAGAGGATGAAAGTTTTAAGAAACTTATGTCTAATTTGAAACTAATAGATGAGTAGTATCAAAGGGCAAAAGAGCCAAGTACAGATGATAGCTAGACACTTCAACATAAAAAGGAACCTCAAGGTCAAGTTAGTTAAATTAAGAATATTATTTTATAACTAGCATTGTATAAATAGTTTGAAGTGGAATATTATATTTGTGAAGGAATGTGTTTTTTATAAAACACACTACCTATGGATCAGCCCTTTGGGTATTTCTAATGTATTTCTAGAACATTTATTGTAAGGATAGTTGTCCCTACACTTGTACCTTTTTGATTGGGTATGGTTGATCGACATGTTTCCTTGTACCTTATAAAAGGATCATTGAAAATTGTAAATATGGGGGAGTTTTATAGCTAAAAATTAGTGTAAAATTTGAGCAACTAATGTAAGTAAATAATTCAAAAAAGATTATCTCATCTTGTTTGTGTGAATTGTTATATGGCTTCTCTCTCACTTGTCTATTCTGAATTCTAGATTTGAATAGTTCTTGTAGATTCTTAGTGTGTACCTTTGAATGTAGAATTATTAACTCATATTTATGTTAGGATAACTAAAGTTTTTCTAGTTTACTTCATTTTCTTTTCTTTACATTTCTAGCTGTGTATCAGCTATCTGCTTATAGGGGTAAATATTTAAAGTAAGCTTGGTTCTTATTTGCATTAGTTTTCACATTCCTTAAAATTTTATCTAATGTGTGGTAAGATTCAAGCTTAAGCATTTCATATCATATATTGGTTTTAAGTACATGCCTAGAGGATATTTAAACTCTGACATAATGTTTGGAATGAAGATCAGTAACAACATATTTTCTCTCTACCCTGCCCTTCCTTTTTCTTCTTTTTTAACCAATTCACTTTAGATTAAGCCTTCATTATATATTTCCATCTTAGTTTAACTTTAGAATTATAATTTAGCATAATTCACTTTAATTATCATAGATCATCTTCTTGTTTATAGATATTTATAGGCCAAAGTTAAAATTGAGTAAGCACTCTAAAAGGGAGAAATACATATGTCTTAATCCCTCCTCAGAGTATTGGTATATAAGTAGCATGCCCACACATGTAGGAAATGTAGGAAATGTTAAAATTGAGTATGCTAAAATTGAGGAGGGATTAAGCCATATGAAATGTAGGAAATGTTAAAATTGAGTATGCTTGAGATGACTAGGGACTAGTGTGAGATCTTTAATTGGATTGAAAGTGTATAGGTTGGCTATATGTAGAGAATAAGGAAGATTCCTTGAGTGGTCTTATTTGTATTCTTACTTGCTTCAGTGATATTTGCCAACCCTTTCCAAATGATCTTTAAATGGGCTTATATATGGATCTATTGGTCATATGTTAAATAAATTCATGTTAGGCTAACATCATTGAAGATAAGGATCTAAAAGGAAATGATCATTGGGGCCTAAGATGCACTTGGAAAATAATGTTGAAATTTGGACACCCTAGGGTCTGATGCTAGTGTCCAAGTTGGCCACTATTATCTTGAGTTGATGGGGCCTGGAAGGATGGATTTTTCATGAAGAAAGGGTCCTAGCTCAACTAAGATTAAATATGGAAGGTCATGGATGATTTAGAATCAATGAAAGTAAGATTAAGAGGTTCATGAGAGCAAGTAAGAGGTACCTAAGGATTGGGTGTCATTAGTCATGTTTAAGTTACCAATTTTTATATTTTATATGACTATAGTAGGATAAAAGTAAGCACCAGATTTCAAAGTCTTTGCCAACTTCACCAATTCAATGTGCTCATGTATTCAACCCCAATCAAGGTATGGCTTGGTTGGGTGGATCTTACATCAATGTACTAGGTGTGGTACATGACCTTCCTCATAACCCTAAAAAATACTTTCTAACATTTAGTCCTAATAGTATTATAACTACAGAAGAACATATTAAATCATTCAAAGCTGCTTTGAGATTGTTAAATGTCACTCATGAATATGTAGCATGTAAACTATTTCCTTTCACTTTTAAATATGTTATATATTAATGGTTTTTAAATTTACCTAATAATTACATTACAAGTTGGGTTGGTTTTAACAATGTCTTCATTGACCAATTTGGCAAAATTATTAATTCTTGTGTCTTGTACCAGCAATTCACCATGATCAAGAGAGATTTAAATGAACCTATAAGATCATTTAATGCTAGGTTCTAAAATATGTATAGTCAAACCATATATCTTTACAATCTTGATGATGCCTTAGCTTTGGAAATCTATAAAGATGCCTTAGATCCTATGACTTTTGTATTGATAAAGAGAGTTGTTGGGCAAATGAAAACCCTAGCCTTAGCTTATTATGAACCAGTGATCATCAATGATCAAATACAGCCCCAAGGTCAGATGGATTACTCTATTCCCAATGTCAACCCACATTTTCCTGCCTGGAATGTCTTCCCAAATAACAATCAAAATATACCTCCTTTGAGCCAAATCCCAACTTTAAACCAATTACCCTTAAGTCATGCTCATCTTACCCAAAATTTAAGATTCTTAAACACTACTAAAAATAGATTTAATCCAAGTGATCAAAAGGCCTTGCCTTGGTATTAACCACTAGAACTAATAACAATCAAGTTTATAACTTTAAGGCTCTAAAAAATGAAAATTACTCTATCTTAAAGATGGTCCAAAAGTTAAGCACTAATTTTCTTTAACTATAGAAGCAAGTTGGTAATATTAGAGAGAGATTGGGTAGGAACTTTTCCTTACAAAGGTTTAATAGGCCCATTAATAGGTTCCATAATGATAACTATAATAATAATAAGAATAATGAGTTGTCTTTTGATAAGAAAAAAATGGATATAAATCTTATTGATATTGATTTACGTAATTATTGTAGAGTACATTTCACTTCTAGACATGGTGAGATAGATTGCATTAAATTTTATAAAGATGTTGAAGCCCTTCAAGAAGAGTTAGACATGTTTAAAGTAGTTCCTAATAAATATCATGGTGTAGGTACATTAGGATCTAAATGTAATGACCAATTCTTCATGGTGGAGACATTTGACTTCCCTTTCCAAGAACATATTGAACCTGATGATATCCCTAAAGAAGTCCATATTGTTTACCAGTTCCTAAAGAAGACCTACCCTCTAAGGAATAGGGAGTAGAAGTAACCCCTAACTAATTCAACACCTCCAAAAAACTTTAGCACTCCTCCAAATACTACCTCAAAAAATAACCCAGAGCCTACAAAGGGAAGTACTTTTAAGCATTGTACGGATGTATCTAATTCTTCCAATAGGACTAGGTATAATATTATAGAAGACATAAAGAAAATTAAGGCTAACATTACATTGAATGAGTTGATGTAGATCACTAAACAAATAGACCTGTTGTTAGAGTCCTTATCTAAAAATCCTAGTAGGCCACCCAAAGCTGACAATGCCAATATTATTATGTATAAAAATAAGACAAAGTCCCCACCTTTCCTTCTTACTATCAGGATGTTCAGTAAGAGTTTACATAATTATTTATTAGATTCTAGGACATCCACAAACATTATGCTAGTAGGTATTTTTCAATAACTTGTCTTGACTCCTATTAAATCTGATAGATTTGTTACTTAATTAGATAAATTTAGAGTCAAATTAATTAGGGAATTACTAAATTTTCATATGTAGCTTACCTCTGAGCTAAGAGTCCAGCAATTTATTGACATTTAGGTGGTGTAAATTATTGATGCTTATGGGATACTATTGAGGAGATAATGGACAAAGGCTCTGAATGGATATGTGTCCACTAACTATTCACATTTGTGGCTGTCATGAAAAGAAGTTTTAAATTATATCAGAGTGGAAAGAGAGCCTCAGATGAAGCACATGATCATCTAGTATAATGCTATGAATGAAAGGGTTAACATGTTGGACTTCGATGAGATAAATATGATGGATTCTAAATTAGGAGTGTATACTCTTAAGACTTCTAAGGTACGTAGTTCTAAGACTTATCATGCTCTACCTAAAATTTGGAAATTGCATTTTGATGGTTCTAGGTGTAAGTCTAGATTTGGAGTAGTGATTGTTCTTACCAATCCTATTGGGAAAGAACTAAAAGGTTCTTATAGACTTCAGTTTCTTGGTACTAATAATCTTGTAGAGTATGAAGCTTTAATTCTAGGATTGCAATTTTCCATTAAGCATAAGGTTAAATAAATCTTGGTTCATGGTGACTTAGAACTTGTGGTTAATTAGGTGAGGAGTAAATATTAGTGTAAATTGTCATATCTCAAAAGATATAAGTTCAGAGTCTAGGATTTACTATAATATTTTGATACTTTCAACATTGTTTCCATCCCTAGGGAGGAGAACAAAGATGCTAATGAGATTGCTTTAGTTGCAACCAATCTTATGCCAAACCCTAACTCTAAAAACATTAGCATTGAGATGGTTACATGCCCTTTAGTCCTAGATAACATAAATCATCTGTAAGTATTTAATGATTACCAACAAATCTTGGATTTCATGACCAACTTAGGAGTATTTGAGGCCCATGTCATAGATGAGGCCAATTAAAATACTCTTGAAGAGGATGGTATATTTTATAACAAATTCATTAAACTGAATGACAAAAAAACCCCACAAATCATGATTACCTTGTAAAGGTTATTTAATCAAGACAAACTACCTAAGAACATTAGAATACCCAAGGTAAGTGGGAAGGATTACAAGGCAGTTGATCTTAGACCTCAAGATCAACCTAAACTAGTTAATATTGGAACAACATGTATGAGCATTGAAGATAGAAAATACAAATACTTTGTGACAAACTATAATGACATAATAGCATGTCCTATGATGACTTGAAGATTTTTTATCTAAGATTCATCGCCCATACCATACCCTTGAAGAAAAACTGCAAACCTTTTAGACAAAAGTGGAGGCCTGGAACCCTATTTTAGAACCTATGATTTTCAACGATGTCAAAAAATTGTTAGATGTTAAGATTTTACTTCTCATTAGGCACTCTACTTGGGTCACCAATTTGGTGCCAGTTAGGAAAAATAATTGTGAAATAAGACTGTGCATTGATTTTGGGAATCTAAATAAATCATCTAAAAAAGATAACTATCCTTTTCCTTCTCTAGACCAAGCTATAGAAAGCATCTTCTGTTCTTCTATGATGTCCTTTCTTGATGGATTTTCAATGTATAACTAGGTGTTGGTGAATCAAGAGGACAAGATGAAAACTTATTTTACTACAAAATAGGGTACGTTTACATACAATAAGATGCCATTCGGATTGATCAATGTAGGGAAAACATTCCAAAGGGCCATAGATCATGTTTTCCAAGGTCTGTTAGGTAAATGCATTATTATATACATGGATGATCTAACTATGTTTTCCAATAATAAGGAGGACCACATCATACATGTATAACAGGTATTTGAAAGTTGTAGAAGGTATGGGATTTCTCTCAACCCAAAGAAAAGTAGTTTTTTTGTTAATGAGGGAAAGTTGTTAGGACATGTCATTACTAAAGAGGTAATCTCTATAGATCTAGATAGAGTAGATGCCATATCAAAAATAGAGCCTCCTAATAGTAGGAAGGAATTAAATTCATTCTTTAGAAAAATTAATTTTGTAAAATAGTTCATTTCTGGCTTTGCAAAAAATTTCAAGCCATTGAATGATATGATAAAGAAATATGCCAAAATCACTTGGAATGAGGAAACCAAAAAAGATTTTACAAACATCAAGGAGGTAATTGGACAATCTCCAGTCCTAATAAGTCCATATTTATACAAATATTTCTACCTTTACTCCTTTTCTTTTGATCATACTATTGTTTTAGTTTTAACTCAAAAATTTGACGGATGTGACCATCCAATTACTTTCATGAGCATGAACTTTAAAAATGTTGAGTTAAATTATTCTTTAATTGACAAACAATCATGTGCTTTAGTTAAGATAGTGAAGAAATTTAGGCACCATATTCTTAAGAATAAGGTGCATGTTATCTTACCAGACCCTGCCACTAAGCTCATGTTGAGAAAAAATGCACTGGGAAAGAGGAGAGGTAAGTGGATGTTAGTACTACAGGAATATGACATTGAGTGAAAGACTACAAAATTGGTAAGGTGCCAAGGTTTGATTTAATTGATTACCAATACTAACTCCAAACTGAATGTCATGCAAATTAAATAAGAGTTGTTGTTCAATGATTGGTATGATCTAGTTGTCCATCTATTGATTAATGGCACTTGTCTTGTAGGGATGACTAGGGAGCAAAGGAGAGACCTAAGACTTAAGGCAATTCACTACCTAATTAAATATGGAGTGTTGTATCAAAAAAACGTTGAAGGTATTTACTTGAGGTGTGTATCTAAAGAAGAGGTAGTTGAGAACATGAGCACTTTTCATGAGAAGCTAGGAAGTGGACATCCATCTAGAAGGATAATAGCTCATAAAATCCTTAGAGCTAGTTATTACTAGCCTACAATATTTAAGGATGCCCACAAGAATGTAAGTCAATGCTATTCATGTCAAGTCTTCAACATAAAAGAGCCTAAGGCAACCATGCCACTATAGCCAATTATGGTAGATAAACTTTTTTCTTAGTGGGGATTAGATTTCATGGGAATAATCAACCTTAATTCATTAGAAGGTCATAAATATGTTCTAATTGATATTGACTACTACACTAGATGAACTGAGGTAGTGGCCACCAAATAGTGTAGAACTGAAGAAGTGATCAATTTTTTAGAAGAAAATATATGCACTAGGTTTGGGACACCTATATCTCTAGTCTGTGATAATGGATTTGATTTCACATCCATAGAGATGATAAAATGGGCATATGATAATAATATCATCCTCAATTTCTGATCCAACTATTATCCTCAAGGTAATGTCATATCTAAATTAACCAATAAGAATTTGATGAAAGTAATAAATAAGTCTACAATAGACAAGCCTAGAACTTAGCATACACTACTAAAATATACCCTTTGGGTAGATAAAATAAGAGTCAAGTAGGATCTCAAAGCATCACCCTTCTTATCATTATATGGCCAAGAACCCGTATTCCCCATTAAACTTAAGTTGGTAACATACCAATTCATGCAAGAGTACATGGAAAATGATCAGGACTAGGCAAACTCAAGGTTGATAGACATTCTTCAGATGGAGGATGCACAAGAAGAGGCTTTTTCCAATTTTAGTAGGCACCAAACCATGTTGAAAAGGTGGTTTGATAAGCAATCAAAAAAAAGGTGTTCAATCAAGGGGACTTAGCTCTTCTTTGGAATAAGGCATCTGAGCCTAAAGGAAAACATGGGAAGTTCACTCCTTTGTGGATAGGTCCTTATCATATTGTTGAGACACTTGGACAATACCTTTAAACTAAATACCTAAAAGGAATAGATTTCACACTACCCACTAATGGGTAGTACCTTAAGCACTAATTTTTTGCTTCTCCACCTAGGGTATTCATGGAGTAAACTATAAGAATAGTTAGAACTAGATTAGCTAGGTTAGATTAGTTTCTTTCTATTATTTCCTTCATATCCCTTATTCATACATACATATATATATTCATTACTTTTTGATTTCTTTGCTTTATGTTTTGTGTGTTTGCTTGCTTTGCTTGTTCCTTGCTTCTAATAAGTCCTTTGGGACAGCCCTCAGTTCAAATTTCATCTGATTGCTTAGGAATTCCATAGTTTAAGAATACAGGTATAATTCCTTAGTATTTATTGATCATAGATTTGAAATATAAGCTTATGATATAGTTTAGAGAAACAAGTAAGGACTAGTGGATAAGTTAACCGTTCTATAAGAACTTAAACATTGTTTTGATCTAAACTTGGTTTTTAAAAGAATTTCACATGTAGGATGAAAGCTTGAATTATTAATGCTTAGTCATGCTTGCACTTAACAAATATCCTTGCCTAAGACAATGTTACAACCATAGGTGATTATCTAAAGATCAAACAATTGACCAAATTCCTAAACCTGGCTAACCAGGTTCCTAACCTTTGCTAAAAAGCCTAAAAGAGCTAAAAATACAAAAAATAAGAGCTTATTACAAAATCAAAAGCTTTTCAAGAAAAGACAATTATTTTAATCTCCATTGGGGCTATAGATGCCTATTTGGGAATGGATTAAGGCCTTGAGTGGAGCCAAAGGCATCTCAATCAGGGATATGGATGCCTAGCTAGTAGCAGATCAATGCCCAAGCCCTCTATGAGCCAAAGCATGGTTCTTAATGAATATCCAAACATGTCATAAGTCAATGTTAATGATTTAAGACATGAAACCTAGAAGTTGTTCCCTGAATCACATGGCAAATAGTAAGTGAAATCAAAGCACACACACAACATGATTAGGTTTTGATGTTTGATCCTAATTTTATAGGCACAATACTTGTTTTAACCATGAACTAATCTTGATAATGGTATTAATCAAGTGGAATAGGTAATCTATTTAATTATTTAAATTAGAGTCTTTGAATGCTAATATATTTCCATGTTTCCCTTAGAAGTCACCATTTGTTGAGGTCAACATACCCCCATTTTTGAAAATTGGGAACCCTTGTCTCAAATTGTGCAATTTGTGCCTTGAAATTGAAAATTCACTTGATCAAAGTGTCACTAACATGTTTTCACATTATTTGTATTTTAATATCATCCACACCATAGCCTGGCTAACTTTTTTTTTCATAGTTCTGCTTTAATCTTGTCTAAGGTGCTAACATTAAATATCTATGTTTTAGGTTACAAGTTTGATGGAACCCATCTAGGAATGACCATGCTTAGGGTTTTATTGCTTCAATGTTTAATTGATCTTTTTAACTAGCATTGGTCTATAATTGATTAATATTTTGAAACCCTATCCTAATTTTTTACATGGACCTTTTAATTCAAAGTTGAATCTGGTAGGAACTTTTTACATGGGAACCTTTTAAATAATGTTATGGGCTTGGTTTATTTTTACTTCTTAAGGCTTAGTCTTATTTTTCAACATGACCAAACCTTAGTCTAGCATCCATGCTTAGTCTCTTTTATGTCTTGAGCCCCCTTTTTATTCTTTTTATTATTCATAAGGTCCTTTTGTTATATGTTTCTACCTTTTGGGCATGTGTTTTAAAGCTTCTCCTTTGGAACTTTGTCCTTAAGGAATTACCCTTGGGGGTTTATGTTTTAGATCTTTTGGTCACGAATTATTTTGGGACTTATTCAATTAGTCTATTCTTTTAGACTTATCTATGTTGAGACAATTATTTTAGACATTTTATCTAGTGAAATTTCCCTTCGACCTCTTTGTACTTGCCCTTCGACATATTTCTTTCAAAATTATTATTTTGAAGTGACCCTTCAAAATTTTTGTTTCAAAAAATTTGTCTAATGTAAAAAGCATAAAATAAATTGTTCACAACTCTTTTTAAAGTGACATTTTCCTTAACCAAATTATCCTTCAAACTTTTTTTTTAGGCTAATTGCCCTTTGGCTTCTTTGAAAATTATCCTTCAAGATTTTTGTGAAGGGCACATACCCTTCAAGTTTTTTAAAATGATCTTTCAAGTTTTTTGAATATGTCCTTTGAGCTTTTTTTAATGGGCACCTTGTCTTCAGACTTTCCCTTTAGGCTTGTTGAAATGTTCCTTTACCTTCCTCAATTATCCTTCAGATTCTTGAAAGTGCCCTTTGGGATTTTGTGTAAAGTACCCTTTAGAAGTTTTGAAATGGACATTTGCCCTCCAAGATTACCCTTCAGTCTTTTTGAAATGGTCCTTTTCCCTACCAAGTGTTTGTGCCATAGTCATTTTAATATGATAGCCTAAAACTTTGGATTAGAGCCTTATTTTTTCAAATCAAAATGAGAACATTAATCTAAGGCTTCAACTTAAGTTCTTATTGCTTGTGATGCAGGATAAATAGAATATCATTTGAGAATAAGCATGTTTAATGTTTAAGCTGGTCTTTAATTATTGTTGGGTCAAGATTAATTGGATCCATGTTCAATCCATGCCTAATGTTTTAACCTATGTCCCCTTTTGAATTAAATTCAAATTTAACAGGGAACAATTTCATACCATGGACTTAGTTTAATTTTTATCCTAAGGCTTGGTCATGTTTTTAAATACAACCAAACCTTAAGCTAAAAATCTTAGCTTGGTCTAAATAATTTCATGGTCCCTTTTTTATAAATCTTATCCTAAGGTTTATCATATTTATCAATATGATGAAAACCTTAGGCTATGTCCTTTTATTTTTTTGGGGTCCTTTTTATTACGTTCCTAACCCTACTCCAAAGTCTTTTTTTTGAGTCCTTTTAAGTTCATGGGGTCCTGTATATTATGTTCAAAACTTGGCTTAATTTTTTATCCTAAGTTTTGAGCTTAACTTTCGTTATTATATGCAGGATCAATGACCCACGATTAATCAGATAGAGTTGATCGAATAAAGTATATAAGTCAAAGTTTTAACAAAACCCTTGACACATTGAGAAGGTGACAATTATCATGGTTGCGACCAAAGAATAATGAATATCCAATGGTAGTCTATTCTATGGATCATGATCAAATGAATCATGTGCACTCAAATAGAATAGATTTGATGGAGTGAGTTTAATGTTGAAAAGTCAAGCAATGGTCCCCATATTAAAGCTTGAGCAAGTTTAGATAATAGATGGTACATGTTACAACATACACATCTGATCTGACGGAGTGAGATCAATGAAGACTTTTCAAATGAATCTTTGAGTTAACATGAGACTACCACATGGTGAAAGTGCATGATCTGATAGAACCAATAGAGGTAGAGCTTAGAAGGCCTGTAGGAATTCTAAGTATAGATTAAAGCTCAAGCACCTTTTAGAGATCAACATTTAGCATTGATTCATGTAAAATGATCTAATAACATGAGGAAAATCTAACTTTGTAAAGGATATAGATCTTGTTGGTGATGTAGAGACATAAATAAACTATTTGAATACAGTCTAAGCTTACAAGTTAAACATAGGAATGCCATTAAATACTCTTGAAAACCTAATTGAACATCAGAAGGGCCCTAAAAGATATATGAAAATCCTAATTTATTCTTTTTTGCATCATATAAGTGTCTGATTGAAAATAATTTGACCTAAAATCCATTAGTGGGTGATTTAATGGGATTAACAACAATGGCAGCCTAAAAGGAGATTTCTAGTGATAGGATTCATGGAGTCCATCTAGACTGGACAAAATCTAATCTTCATGATTTGATTATTTACTTTTAATAATCCCTAGCCTTTGATTGATTAATTGAATCCATATCTAAAACATGTAAAACCTTAGTCTTAAAATTTCTAGCCTAGGTTTTTTTAAAAAGGGATTTAAATTTACTTAAGAAGAATTTTATTACAGACTTAGTTTAAAACTTTAAATTAGGTCCTATTTTTATTTATTAATACTGATAAGGCCTTAATCAAAATTATTTTTCTAGGTCCTTTATGTTTTAAATGATCATGCTTTTACCCCATCCAAGGTTGCTAAAGATTGTTTCTTGTGTTTTAGAAGTTCAATAGAATTTCACTTGGAGGATGAACATGCTTAGGGCTTTATCCTTCAATGATAAATTGATCTTTTATTAGCCTAGGGCCTATCAAAGATTAACTAGATCTATTTTAATCCATGTTTAAATCTCTAGTCTAATGTTTCAACCAAAGTCCCTTTTATATCTCATGATCCCTTAGGCCATTTTATTATTGGCTTGGTCTAAATAATATAGTGTCCCTTTGTTATCTTAGACTTAGCCTAAGGTTTTAATTACATTTATGCAATGAAAACCTTAGACTAAAAATTTAGGCCATTATCTCTTTTATTTCATGGGGTCCCTTTTATTATGATCGATACTTAGCTTGAATGTTCTTAGCCTAAGGTCTTAAAATGTATTTGTTAAACATGAAATAAGGACATAGTATAAAATATTTATGTTAAGTTCTTTATGTCCCTCAAACCTTGTTTAAACACTATGCATCTCTATAGGATCAATGATTCACATTTGCTCACATGAAAAGGATCTGATGGACTGTGTCAATTCAACCTTTCAATGAAGCTCTAGGATGAATGTAGTGGTGATGGGTGTCACCATTTCATTAAAAAATTATTGAATAACCAATGGTGATCTACCTCTCACATCAATATCTAATAACATGCAGTATCTTAGATGAATATGATCCAATAGAGAAAAATCGATGAAGACTTTTCAACATATACAGGATGACTGTGGTAATGACACTTTTCATAACCATGGGAAACATAGCAAAGGTAGCTAATGATGGTTAACTCCTGAGACTAATATCAATGACCCACATTGATCTATGTGAACAGATCCAATAGTGTGAATCAAAGCTAAATTTTCAAATATTTCGGAGCCAGTAAAATATTGAGTAAGATGCCATGGTGAGGCCACATAGGCATAAAATGACAGAGTTAAATATTTCATGGATTGGGTGATGCAAAGAGATGAACCTAAAAATAGTCTATGGCATGGAACTTATGATTTCATGCTCATAAATGCCATTGAATCATTGGTAAGACCCCTAAAAGACCTTAAGCAAATACAAAAGCATCAGTATGACCATGTATTCATTATAATCAATCCAAAAAGCCAAATAGTCATCTATGTAAAAACAATTTGATCCAGAATGGAATTGTTGTCCACTAGTGAGCAACTTAATAGACTCACAACCTTGGTATCATGAGAAGATATTTCAAGGGAAAATATAGAGCTCAGTGTGATTTTAAAAGTAGGAAGTCAAGAACAAGAAGTGACAAAGATATTAGAGGCTAGACATACTGAGAGGATGAAATTTTTAAGAAACTTATGTCCAATTTGAAACTAATAGATGAGTAGTATCAAAGGGAAAAAGAGCCAAGTATAGATGATATCTAGACACTTTAGCATCAAAAGGGACATCAAGGTCAAGTTAATTGTATTAATAATATTCTTTTGTAACCAACATTGTATAAACATTTTGAAATGGAATATTTTATTTGTGAAGGCATGTGTTGTTTGTAAAATATACTACCTATGGATCAACCCATTGGGGAATTTTAGTGTATTTATAGAACATTTGTTATAATAAGAATTGTCCTTACACTTGTACCTTTTTTATTGGGTATGATTGATTGACATGTTCCTTACACCTTATAAATGGAGCATTGTCAATTGTAAAGATGGGGGATTTTTTTAGATAAAACTAGTGTAAACTTTGAGCAACTAATACAAGCAGAGAAATCTAAAAAGATTGTCTCATCTTATTTGTGTGAATTGTTATATGTCTTTACTCTCACTTGTATATTTTAAATTCTAGATTTGAATAGTTATTGTAGACTCTCGATGTGTACATTTGAATAGAAAAATTTTAACTTATGTTTATGCTAGGATAACTGAAGGTTCTCTAATTTACTTCATTTTATTTTCTCTAAATTTTTAAATGTGCATCATTTATCTACTTGTAGGGGTAAATCTTTAAATTAAGATTGGTTATTATTTTCATTAATTTTCACATTCCTTAGAATTTTGTCTGATGTGTGGTAAGATTAGAGATTAAGTTATTTCATATCATACATTGATTTTAAGTACATGCTTGGAGGATATTGGAACTATGTCATAATGTCTGGAATGAAGATCAGTAGCAACATATTTTCTCTCTACCCTACCTTTCTTTTTGCTTCTTTTTTAACCAATTAAATTTAGATTAAAGATTCATTATATATGTCCATCTTATTTTAGCTTTAAACTTAGAATTGAGCATAATTCACTTTAATTAGTATAGATCATCTTCTTATTTGCAAAGATTTGTAGGCCATGGTGGATCCCAACACTAAATGTTATAATATTGTGAAACAATCATTTGTTCTATCTCTATTCCATTCTAGATAACAAGATTATCAAAAACTATAACTTATACTCTAAATTCCTTGAATTATAAAATGAGAAGTGTTTCTTAAACACTCTCATCACCTTGAGATACATATTTAGGCATCAACAACTAGTTGGATGGTGAAGTAGCTACATGGTAGGCCAACAAAAAGTTGGAAATGAATTTGAACTTAACCACCACCACTATTTTGGAGTAGTTTATGAATTTGTTTAGATCATGGTCTCTTTCACTATTATACTTTGACTAGAAGCTTACAGATTTCTAGAACCTAAAGTAGGGAGACTTATCAATGAATGAGTATTGGGATTACTTCACCAAACTTATGAAGTATCTACCTCAATTCTAGATAGATGAGAGGTTCATAATCAATAATTTCATCATAAGATTGAAACCTTAGATTGATGGAGAGGTGGACATTCATGGACCTTATACCATGGACCAGGTCTTTGAGAAGGCAATCAAATAGGAATAAAATTTGAAGTCTCTTGCATAGGCTAGAGAAAAGTTTAAGAAAAATTTTGGAAGTTTTAAAATAACTTTCAAAAAGAAGAACTGGAAGTAGAGGAGTAGAGACTCCAAGAAGCAGTTCAAAAGTCAAAATTCCAAATTCAACAATGGTTTAAGAAATAAGAAAGTGGTCAATGGTTATAAAGGTAGTTTTAAGGGAAACCAATAGGATGATAGGAAAGGACCATTTAGAGGTTTCTTCATTTGTAGATATTACCATTATGCTCATGAGTGTACTTGAGATAATCCAAATAATAAAGGTCCTACTCCCTAGTAAGGAAATTTTTAGCAATGTATTCATGCGATAGTTGATAATAGGTAAGCTAAATTTCAAACTTCACCCATTGAAATATTAGGTATTTTATTTGAACATCTAGCTTCCATTTAGATATATATAAAGGCTACATAATGTTTTCTATCTCCTAAAATGCTTAGTAAGTTATCTAGAGGAGCTAGAGTAAAGTCAAATGCATGGTTGGTATAATATGGGAATAATTAAAAAGTCATGATTGACAAGTGTTTAGTCAATGTAAAGATTAAGTTTCTCAAATTCATAATAGTAGTGGATTTATATGTAGCACCATTATGGTTATATGATGTGATCTTAAGAGTCAACTGGCTTGCAAAACTTAAAGCTAAGGTTAACTACTACCTGAAGAAGGTTGAGTGTCTAGATAATTTTGGAAATCAAACACAAATTTAAGATGAGAAGAGAGAGTTGAAGATTTGGTAGATTTATATTATGTAACTCAAGAAGGTTCAAGGAAAAGGATGCCAAGCATTTATCATCAAGATAAATGAAATGGAGGAACCTAAGGAATCATCTCTCAAAGATTATCCATTCCTTAGGAATTTTCATGATGTGCTTCTAGAGGAATTACCAAGATTGCCTCCTATATGTGAGTTTGATTTCTCTATCAATATCATACCTGGATCAAAACCACAGTCTAAAACACCATACAAGATGAAAACCACTAAATTGTATATATGACCTTTTTTATCAAATGTAAGGATCAATGGTCTTTTCTAAGATTGATCTTAGACTAAAATATCATTAGGTGAGGATAAGGAATGAGGATACTCTAAAAATAGCATTTAAAACTCATTATGGGCACTATGAGTTCATAGTATTTCTATTTGGGTTGACAAATGTTCTGATAGCATTCATGAATATCATGAATAGTGTATTCAAAGATTATCTAGATCACTTTATTTTAGTATTTCTTCATGATATTATTATATACTCTAAGAATTAAGAGGAACATCTTCAATATCCGAAACTAGTTAGCAATGGTTGTAGAAGCACAAGTTGTATGGCAAGTTGTCTAAGTTTGCATTTTTCTAGGAGATAGTGTAATATATGGGACATCTTATTTTTGTAGATGGTATTTTTGTAGATCCAACAAAGATAAGAGCTATTATGGAATGGTCAGTATCAAGCAATGTGCATGAGGTGAGAATTTTCATGGGATTAGCAAGTTATTACAGGAAGTTCACTCTAATTTTTTTTAAAATAGCTAACCCAATTACCTCTCTATAATGTAAGAACCAAAGTTTTATCTAGTCAGATAAGTGTGAAGTAGCTATTTAGGAATTGAAAATAAAGCTTACTTCAATACCAGTACTAAGAGTTCTTGACCCCAATGGTCAATTTTTAGTGATCACAGATACATTTGGGTATGGACTTAGAGGAGTCCTTATGTAGGATGGTGAAGTATTAGCTTATGAATCAAGGAAGCTAAAGCCATACGAGGTGAACTATGCCCCTCATAACCTAAAACTTACAGTAATTATGCATGCTTTACAAGTTTGGTGGCATTACTTGTTAGAAAAACTATTTGAGATCAAGATGGTTAAAGTGGGACTCAAGTATATCTTCACCCAAATAAATTTGAATGTTCATCAAAGATGTTGGCTAGAGTTCTTATCTGATTATGATTTTTATATCAACTATATCAAAGGTAAAGAAAAAAGAGTGGTTAATGCCCTAAGTCATAGAAGGTACATAACAATTTTGGCTACTATCAAGAGTAATTTCAAGGATCAAGTGATTGAATTCTCATCAGGAAATGAATTCTATGATCTGGTCAAGAAAGCATTATCTATGAATGCACATAATCCTTGATATAAATGATTTATATTAGAGAGTGATGCTGTTTTAAATTATAATAGAAGGATGTATGTGTTAGATTGAGAGAATTTGTAGAGCATAGTGATAAAATAACTACACAATACCCCATATTTAGGACATATAAGTGTAACCAATCTCATGTCAAAGCTCAAACTACTTTATTTCTATAAGGTAATCAAGAAATATGTGGTAGACTATGTGTCACATTCTATGGAATGTCAACAAGTGAAAGCTAAACATGTGCATCCAACTGGTTTGTTATACTCACATGATATATCAAAATGGAAGTGGCAAGTAATCAATATGGACTTCATCCAAGGTTTACCATTATCACAAAATAGGCATGATAGGATCTTGGTAGTAGTTGATAAACTACCAAGGTGGCTCATTTTATACCAAAAATTTTGATAGATGATACCCATACTCTTACGAAGAGGTTTGTAAAGGAAGTGTATAGGTTGCATGGATTTATAGAGAAGATCATTTTAGATCATGATCTAAAGATGACTTCTTAATTTTGGGTAACTCTAAATTTGGATTTGGGTATGCAACTAAACTTTAGCACTACATACCACCCAGTGATTGATGGTCAGACTGAGTGAGTTAATCAAGTATTAGAGGATATTATTTATATGTATTGCATGGATAAACATTAAAAATGGGAAGATTATCTCTCATTGGTTGATTTTGCTTACAACAACTCATACCAATCAACTTTGAATATGTCACCATTTGAAGAATTATATGAAAGAAGGTGTAGAACACCAATCAATTGGGACAGGTTGGAAGATAGGGTAGTCTTTGAACTTGAGATGCTTATAAAAATGGAATACTAATTTAGATTAATCAAGTAGAGATTGGCTAAGTTCAATGATAGGTAGAATAGTTATGTTGATCTGAAATAAATAGATAGGAAGTTTTCTATAGGTGATAGTGTTCTTGTAGGTTAAGTCGTAGAAGAGCTCAATTAAATTTGAAAAGTCAGCAAAACTTTCATCGAGATATGTGGGACCCTTTAAGGTGTTAGAAGTTTTCAATCATGTAGTGTATAGACTTTCATTGCCACCATCCCTATCTCTATTACATAATGTCATCCATGTTTCTTATCTTAAAAAGTATGTAATTGATCCTACACATGTGTTAGATTGAAATGCTTTGCAAGTTCTAGATCTCAGGGTGGTCATGTTAGAAAGAATCAGAGTAATTGACACTTGAAAACTTCATTTGCATAATATAGAGATATCATAGTGCAAGGTCTTGTAAGACCAATACTCTAGGAATAGTGTTACTTGGGAGGACTATGATGAGTTCTACGGGCAATTTCCACATTTATTTGCTTAATTTGATACTTCATATTATGTTATTTTCCTCTTGAACAATGTTTTTAATTCAGAACTTATGTTTGAATAAGTGTCATTTGGATGATGACTAGATTTATGGGGGAGGATGTTACATTCTGATTTCCTCGCTAAGAAAATTAATTATCCATGTATATTTATAGTTAGCAATTTGATTTGGTTGTTATTAACTAAACTATGAGATATATGATGTTGTGGGACAATTGAATATTATTTTGATTATATGATTGCATTGTTATGAGTTAGTTGTAGTGTATATTCTTACATTATTATCATGTTGATTTATTATTTTAACAATATTTTATGACGTATATGTCATTATGTATGGACTAACTACCTACTTGTCATGAGTTGGATGCATAAGAGATTCATCCCTCATAGCATGATGGAGGGAGAGCATAATCAGAGGGGGTGATATAGATAGAGATGTTGGTGGATGATAAAGGAATGGATAGAACCCTGCACACACCACATTAGTTAATACATGTATCTACATAATTGAATGGTTAGTATTAGTGCATTTTTGGTGTTGTCTACATTTAGATAATTGTTTATGCATGGTCAATTGTGTGTTAGATTAGTTTATTGCTCATGTGGAATTAACCTCATGTGATTGTGTTATGATTGTTTTAATTCGATTTGAATAATAATGCGTTAACTACTATTTTTAATGACAGATGTGATTGACTTCTATTGATCATATTTTTAATGACTTACCTATGTTAAATTGGTAACAATAAAACAATTTGTTATAATTAATAAATTAATTATTACTATGAAGTTAGAAATATACAAATAGGAAATAAAGTGAATAAAATGTAATTAGGCAAGAATGGAATTAATTAGTATTGAAATTAGAAAAATCTATAAATAAGAATAAAAAAAGATAAAAACCAAAAAGATAAAGATCATTGTATAAAAATAAAAAACAAAATCAACTTTAAGGTTAGTGCAATAATCTTAAGGGAAAAGAAAATAAAATCAGAGGATAAAATTAAATAAAAGAAAAGAAAGTAGCTTTAAAAAAATCATATACTCATTAAAATAATAAAGAGAATAGAGAGAGGAGTAGCATAGGAAAAAAGAGTAAGAGAAAGGAGAAAGAGGGGCACAAAGCATTCTACTTTAGCTAAGAGAGCAAAGTGGAAGGAACAACAGAGTATTTTTGCCAGGTAGGTAATGAAATTAAATTTTGTGTATTTCATGTTTTATGAAATTAATATGATAGAAAACTAGAATTATATTATAGCGACCTAGAATTTGATAGTTATAAATAGTGAACTAAATGATATAATTATGAAAAACTAAATAGAATATATAAATAGTAAACTATGCATATATGGCACATCTAGTAATAGTATAGCGATATGTATGTTACAATAAATCCATATGATAAATAGACACTACCAGTGATCTGGGTGATAGTGATGTATCCTAAGTATATATATAATGATTTAAGCTTGTATATAATATCTTATACATAACAATATGAATCTAGCATAGGGAAATTTTATATTGGTTATTTTACATATATTAATTTATATATGTTGATTTATTCACATATGATGACCTATATATAGTATGTAGTGAATTGAATAAAATTTAGAGATCATATATGTGCATACCTCTATTTCTATGCTACACCAACCCCACTACATATTCCTATAAATGTAATTATTTGCTTATATGGTGAAATAAAGCATTGAGGTAATTATATATATGAATATACCTAGAGAGTGTGGTGATCTATTTAGTATGAATATCTTTTCAAGGTTTTTACAGTGAACTGTATAAAATACATGAAGCAAAATTAAGTAAATTATATACAGTAGTGAACTAGGTTGACTATATATATAGTGAACCAATGGAGTGTATATACAGTGATATAAAATAGATGCAATTATGAAGTCATTATATTTTAGCATAAGACATATTTATACAACTAATAACATATAAAATGACTTGAATGCGTAGTGATTTCCAGGCTATTGGCTAGTTAGTATATATTATGAACAGCAAATCTAGTTGGTGCCTCAGTGCAAAAATCAGCTAAACATGTTCAATGAAATAAACCAGCTAGTTGGTGATCAATAACATTATCTAAAATAGAGATATGTAGTGTTATGTGTATATATGTAAACTGTGAGTTAACTACATCATGTGTGTGTGCGTATCCATAGTTGAAAATTTTAAATAACATCCCAGATCTAGTTATTAATATTTATAATGTGGTTCTTAAGGACTTTGGACATAAACATTTATAATAATTTAATAATAACTTAATAATATTTATATTGATCAGTAATGTATATAAATAGTGAACTATGTAAAATAGGGTATCGACGGAGTGAACCAAAAACTATACCAAAATCATCTATATATTTTGTACAAGTTATAAATTGAACCAACTTTATTCAGGTATAATCTCACTTGGTTCTAAGAGTATGTTAAATACCATAATGATAATTATACTTGGTAATGTAATTCATAGTGTATTACTAAATATTTGTTTATATAAATTTTGGTGTTTAAGTTATTATACCTAATGGTTAAATTATATATTAAAATGTATAAACACCATATAACATTGCAAAGACACTATATATGATAAATTGGAGGTTAAATGACTTAATAAGTGTTGAATATGAAAATTTATTTTGGGAATATTAATCATCAAAATATCTTTTATTTAGGAGAATTAATTAGTTGAAGTCTTGATTCAAATTATAAATGATGGTTGGCATTATGTATAATATTTATACCTTTGGAAGACTTATCTATAATATATATTATGAGTATATTAATAAGTGCAAGTTCATATGTAGCCTACATTAGTGCATTCTAATGAGTGTCTATAATTATTGTTCTACTATTTGTTTAAAACTAAATCATAGAAGAATAGGACACCAAATATATATACACATCCTCCTAGGAAATGACAATACATATAAATGAAATATCATTTTCATACAAATTAAAATTAAGATTATGAGACTTTTGACTTTCAAAATTGTATGTATGGTTGTTTGTGAATAAGTAGTTGTGCTCATGAACAATGAACTATGATATTATGGGTTGACATAGAATGTAATATATTTGAAACTGCTTATAGTAATTAGAAATTTGTATTCTAAATGTATATTATACCTGGGTAGTACAAAATGTAATTTGTTTTCCTCTTATTTGTGGTTAAATGATATAATGGAGATTCACTCACATGTTTGACAGACTAAATGTATGCATTTTGATTATTCTAGAGTTTAACATGTTTTTTGACTACCAAAAATAAATAATATGTATGAATCTATTGGTTATATTTATGTTAACCAAATCTTGCATTGTTGGTATTGAGTAAGTAGTGAGATGGACTTCACTAGTTTACTAGCATCATAATTTCAGATGAAGGTAATTTGATCAAGTGGTGTGTATGAATTTGATGATCCTAGAGATCAATAACTATTGAAAACTTTATCCAAATTAATATTAGTTATACAGTATCATTTCATGTGTATGATTTACATGTTTGTGTGATATCATGTTAGAACAGATTTATTTATGGTATATTACATGTTCTTAGAAATCATACAGCACACAAGTACTAGCTTGTCTCTCTAGATTCTTGCATCATCACTATCTACCTATTTGTGAAGGGAGGGACATTCTTAGATGGGGGATTGTTCAGGGGATTGATGGTATATAGTTGGTGTGGAAAAGTTCTTAGATGATACTCTCCCTCCCCACAACAATGTTTTTTTGGGGATGACACTTGAGATTGCCATAGATACTGAGTTCAGAGGATTCATGCTTCATGGAGCCATGTATCTTGTATCTTATACATTGTATTATATTTATTATTAAAACATTATCCTAGTGAGATGTAATTATTTACTTATTATACATTGACAATAGTGGTTGTATGGTTGTACAAATTATGGTTGGGTATCTATAATTACTTTCTATATTTAGTTGTGATGTGTTTCATATAATGATAGCGATTAGTGATGGATATATGTCACATGATTATTTTACAGTTGGCATACTTATAATGTTTTAACTAGATCATGAATTAGATTCTTGAGGTGTAATCTAATGAAATAATACATTGTTTAAATTTAAAAAAACATGTATTTATAAGTAGCTCCCAGTGGGGATGTTACAAATAAGGCACTTGAGGTGGCTCATGACCCTTCTTGTTTTTTTTTTTTTTTTTGCTTTGTAAGAATTGCTTGTAACATGTTTGTTATTAAGTGAAGAAACAAGTGATTCAGTATTGGTATTTGTTAAGACACATGCATATCTATGCACATCCCAATATAAAGCATCTAAAGAAGTAAAGATCTTGTGAAATGTTATTTATCTAAGTGGAGAAAGAATACCCCTACTAAATATTAGTTTTACTTATAAATTTGACGGGGTGTAGCTCAAGGAATACAAGATATCCTTAAATCTAATAACATAGTCTTGAATAGATTAATCCTCATTTTAAGTTAAGGCTTAAAAATGGTCCAATGGTAGCTTGGGTAATATGTTTATGGAAATCAGATAAAAATATATCCTCAAGTTTTTTAAAGGTTGGTGAGTAACCATTTGGGAGGCTATAAAACCAATCTAGAGCTTCTCGAGCTAAACTTATATGTAAGGCTTTAAGTAACAAACATCCATCTTTAACCCAATGGTCAAAGAATTATATATATTATTTAAAATGATTAGCAAGATATCATTGACCACCAAATTAATATAACATAGGCATGAAAAAATATTTAGGATAAGGATGATTACAAACATCTCGTGTAAGGGGTTGGTCCTCCAATATATTATCATTACAAGTAACCTCATGGGAGATCACTTGTAACTTAATAATAGTCATTTGTCATTGAAGATATCCTATAGTAGTCATCATAGATAGAATTTCAAAAGGAGGGATTGGTAAATAGGTTGAATATGTACTTATAGGTTGTAATTTACCATCCATATGAAACATAGGAATAAGAATATTTTTACCACCATCCTTGCATTCTAAGATAGGATCATTAGAAACATTAGGTAAAGGAACATCCATTTTATATGATGATTCAAGAGAGGTTTTTATATAATTTGTTGTGTCAAGAAGGTTGATACAACTATCATGGGAAAGGGATTGACTACTTGAACTTTCATTACATACAAGAAGAATACAATATGTACTTTCATAATTTTCATCTAGAATTAGAACATTCTTTTGAACAGCAAATGTAAAATATGGAAAAAGATGAGTATTATTTATTTTTCTTGAAGCATCATTATAAGGAGGAAAAATTCAAGTTTCACCTTCATTTTTGAGTTTAAAATAGAATGAAATATAATATTAAATATCACTTTCTATTTTAGATAAATCATTTTCATATGAGAAAGGAACATGAGCATAACTAGCATTTGAATCTTGAGTTGCATTATTCTTACTTGACATTGGAAATTCTTTCATTAAGAAACCTTTAGAAAATATGTTTAAATGATTATATTGTATTGAAATTAGGCTAGAATAACATGCATCTACACTATTTTGAGTAGCATTATTATTTACATTTATCCAACCTAAAAGGATAGGGAGAGAAGTATTTTCACTACTTGCATTTACATAAACTAAAGAAGGAACAAAATATTCAATAATATTTTAAATGTGTTTCAAAGAAGGTAAAAATTCATTCCTTATATCAAGCTCATCAATGAATAATACAGGTGTACATTCAAATATTGATTCATCTTTGGTATGCTCAAGTATTTCACCATTAGAATAGGAAATGCACAATGTAGGATAGAAATGAAAACTAGGATCCTCACATTCCTCTTCAAAATATGTGGAATCACAATCATAATCATAGGTGGAGTAAGGATTTAATCCATAAATGTCACCTTATTCATCAATATTTTCATTTTAGTTAGTGATTCTTTCATTGTTGTAAATGTAAGAAGTTGTTATAAATGAAGAATATGTATTTTGATTTTGCTTAGCCATAAGATCCTCATAAGTGATATATTGATGATTAGGGAGATTAAATAAAAGATCAAAAACATGGGGTTTATTAGGGATACCAATAAGATCATCCATGATGAGGGTTATAATTTTGGACACAACCAAAAATAAAAATACTATGAGGCTTATGGAAAAAATATAAAGCATTCCTTAAACTAAGCCCATGAAAATAAATGTAGTTTTAGAAAATAAAAATAGAAATCTGAAAGTAAGATTTTTGGAAAGAGAAACCCTAGTGGAATTTAGGGATTGTTTAAATACATAGGATGGGTTCAATAGATGTTTCACCCTAAATTTTTGATATGGTGGATAGGGTTAAGAATATAGAAATAACTCAAGCACAAGGGTGATAAATTAATCTATATAAAACCAATTAATTACAAATTCAGATAATGAATATTCTAAATTATAATATTAATATTTGATAAATATAGAAATTACCAAATTTGAAATATGTTCAATTGATTACAATACCAAATATAAATGATACTTAGCTAGGTTTTTGTGTGCAAGTAGATCTAAACTGGAAACAGGTGAATAGTATACAGGATTAGTATTATGGATTGGTCGTTAGATTTTATAAATTTTACTTATGTGTTCATGGACATTACCATCAGATTTGTAGACTATCATAAATGATAGTGTATGACTGTGACATAGGTGTCTATTACAGAATAATTATTAAATGCCATGTGACCAAATTTATTGTTGTAGGTTTTTTTTTGCCTTTCTATTAATGCATTCACATCTAGGATATAGGTTGTTATTCTTTGCTAATTAATTACACCCTATCACTTCACCCTTATTCTCCCTTAGAATGAGTTTGCTAAAAATGGGTTATTGGGATCATGGTGTAGAGTTAACCTCAAATACCCCTCTATCAATGGGCACTACTTACATAGACAATACCCTAAGGAGGGCCTCAAATTTATGTAGTTATCCCCTATGTGTGTTGATATGTGTACACAATGTTGAAATATATTATATGAATATGCATGCAATTAATATTTTAATTTCACAAATATTGCTCATGGGATACTCTTTAAATGATTCAGACTTATAATATGATTGTTCATATGCTTGATATAAAAATAGGGATGAATAGGGTAGAATAGCTTGGTTATTTAGCTGATAAATTGAGATTTAGTATGTGTTTACATAGTTTTTTAGATGAATAATGAGAAGGATTATACTTGTATATATACCACACATTTTGAAAATATCTCATAGTATGGCTCAATAAGACAAATAGGTCAACCCATAGGTTTCAACATATTTTTAATTTGGATGACTTTTGGCAATTGGACACTAGATAAGGATCTGGACACTATTGTCAGTGGTAGTGTCCCTTTGTATCCAGTAATGTCTAGAAGGATATAAAATAAGTACATATCTTAAATTGATAGTGAATGATGTTTATCAAGTTTTAAATTTTTTTAATGTAAGGTATTTAAGTCATCATAATGATATGGATTAGACTAAGACATAGGCATTTAGGCACAATGAGATAGTGATGTAAGCCTTTTAATAACATGGAGGTATATAACTATAGGGTAGATACTTGATTGATATTTATCAAATTTACAAGACTGAGATGTTATAAATATTCAATTTTAGTATCTACAATATTATCCTATGAGAGACTTCAATATTGGAAGATAAATAATTTAAGAATACTTTGTCAAATTATGCTAAACCATCAAGGCAAATAATTAATATGTAATAAAATCCACTCTTCTTTTTCAATACTTTGTTCCCTTGCCAATCGAATATCGCGGGCATCCTAGGTTGGCAAGTGAAGAACATTCCATCTTCCTATATAGGTATTTATTTATTTATTTATTTAAATGAAGCATGGATACTAGAAACTGGAACTCTTTCCATAATATATTTCAAAATGAGATCTCAAAATGGAAGGATTTCCTACTTACCCAAGAAGTTAAACTTTAATTACTTAAGATATTCCTTCAACCTCTCTTGATTTATTGAATGTCTCTCTTAAAAATTCTAAATAAAATATTAGACAAAATAGATAACATCCAAAAAAGATTCCTCCAATTAGGTATGGAAGAGAATCACAAGATCCCCTAGTATATTGGGATAAATTTTGTCTCTTTAAATAGCAAGGTGGCCTTGGATTAAGGAGGATTCAAGTGATGAACAAGGCTCTCCTAGCCAAAATGGGATGAAGACTCATGAACAAAAAATATATATGGATTCATATAATGATAGTAAAATATTTGGATACCTAGGAAATGGGTAGATTCCTTATGATTGACTCTCCTGTACAGTGATCCTCTTTCTAGAAAGTGAAAATTTACCACAAAAAGGCTAAAATTTGAATATAGGCCTGGGTGATAAAGCTCAATTTTTGGATTACTCATGGATTTATAGTTATTCATTAATTTGTTCTAAACATTGGGACACACTAATTTTATAATTAAAAGAGAGGCGAATGAAAAATTTAAAGATTATATTAAAGAGAGTGATTTTGGGAAATCACAAAAAACTATTTCATTTGATATTACTAACCTAGAAGATATTTTAATTCTTCAAACTCTCAATGATCATCTTAAGTACTTTCATATTTCTAATTTCCCTATGAATGATGAACTTGTTTGATCTACATCATCATATGTGTATTACTGTGTCAAAACAGGATATTTTTTTAAGTTTGTTCTCTTTTAGATGGTTTCCTTTGGAACCTCATTTGGGACAAAGACCTTATTCCCAAATTTAACCTATTTTTTGTTGGAATCCCAAAAAAATCCTTACTATTTATAGCTTGTCAAAGAGATGTTTCATCCTTCCGAAAAAATGATATCTTTATGAATATGAGGTTGAGTTTGTCTCCCATCTCTTATTTTAGCTTAATCCTTTCCATATTTGAGGTTTCATGCGTCAGTATAACTTCTTTTTTATACTTAATTACTCATTGGTATTCTCGCTTTTCTTGTCACCTTTTAAAGAAAATTTGGAAGCTTTCCTTACCCTACGTTTTTGGGGCCTTTAGCATGAAATAAATTATAGAATCTTTTGGAATAAAAAATATTATGCCAATAGATTAGGCTTAAAGGTTATATTTTATATTAATGAAATTTTTCTATCTATCAAAAATGTTAAGAAAAAAACACTTGAAGAGGAACATAGAATAGTTCAAAATTGGGACCTCTACTTAGATGCAAGAGGAGATGAATGAAGAAATTTTTAAAAGAGCTTAGTTTCTTAATCTTGACCACCACCCCCCCCCCCCCCCCCGCCAACTAGTTTAAACTTAATTTTTATGGTAAGTTGAAAGGGAATCCTAGTCTAGTAGGTGTTGGATGAGTGATTAGTGATAGTAACATATATTTCTTAGTGGCTTATGTGGATATTGTATGAGTGAAAACTAATCACTTTGTTGAAGCTAAAATGGCTTTATGGGGTATCCAATTAACTAATGAGCTAAAATCCAAGAATATTTTCATTTAAGGGGAATCCCTTAATGTCATTAATTGCAATCATTCCCTTCATCATCCTAGTTGGACTATTAATCTTGTGTCTAATGATTTTCTCCTTCTTTGGTCATTTGATTCCATATCCTTTGCCCATATCTATAAGGAAGGTAATAAGTGTGATGAATGGATTGCACACTTTGGAGTATCAAATTAGGATTTCATCAAAAGGGTTATTCCCCTTCATCTCCCTTCCCCCATCAGTCTTATCCTCCATGGGGAGTATAATTCATGGATTTTTAAATTTACTTTATTGTTTTTTTATTTGGGTTTGTTTGGTCCTTGGAGCCTTTCCTTTTTCGTATCATTATTACCTTTTTTCATTTTCATACTTCCTTGGTGCTAGTATCTTGCATGGATCATGTGATTCTCTCCCTTCAATGAGTTTTAGTGGGTTTTTTATTTCTTATATGCGTAGTATTTGATTTATCTTCCTCAATTTTTTATCTTCTTCCCTATGTTGTCTCTCCTATCCCGTTATTTTGGGTCCATAATTTTTTCACGGTTAAACTTTCCCCTATGGTTGGTAGTGCTTGATCAGTTATTCTTATTCTTTAAGATTATGATTGGTGATCATGAAAGGGCATAGCCTTCTTATTGTGAGGAATTAAAATTAAATACCATAGTGTGGCACATATTAAGGAAAGTGGGTTTATCTTACTTTGTGTAAAATATAAAATGGTGTGATCCAACATTATCATTGGAATTTTTTAAGGTGTTAAAAGCAAAAATTATCACCATGAGGGGGATGATTTTGAAGGTCTCTGAAGGATATACAACCTGAATCACAGGTATGTCTACAAAAGGTTTAAATAAATTAAAATATAGGAGAAGTAAATGAGAGGAAATAAATATTTTCTTTAAAGGAAAAGAAAATATTCATGAATCTCAAGATAATATCATCAAAAAAACCCTACCAAACCCTTGGGTTGAGGTTAGTATCTACATATTCAATAAAATTATGTTGGAAGGGTAATATAAAATACTTTATTCTTACCACTTTTACCTTTTATACCACTTCATTCATAGAAGGATTTTTAGTCTCCCATTTTTTTTATTTATGTGTATTGAAAACTCTGTCATGGAAGTCCAATTAGGTAAGACTGAACTTCCTATCCACTAAGCCTCAATATACCTATTATTTCAAGAAACACAACCCAAAATCTCATTGGTTTAAATGGGTCCTATTAATCCTATCACTAAGGTAGTGGGGATTAAAAAATAGGTCCTCCTTAAATCCCCCTATAAATCTTTGGGAGGATATAAACCTAAGTAGGGTCCTAGATCTATCAAAATCAAGATTCCCTCCATTCAAACTCAATCTTAGAGTAAATAGAATGAGGAGACAAATAGAGTAATGAAATAGAACATTTTATGTGAGGATCATGTTGATGATGAATAAGAGGTAATGGATAACTCATGGCCCATTAAGAAATTGTAATAGACTAAACATAACATTGCAGAGCAAGGAGGTAAATTATCTCATAGGTCAGGGAACTTTATTAATATTTTATAAGATAACATAAAATCCTAAGTGTAGTAGGTACTTTTAAAAAATATAAAAGTATCAAGCAACTTTTTCAACTTGATATCCTTATTAATAATCATCATCCTAGTTTAGAAATGAATATGAACGGAAACAAGACTGATGATCTTCAGGGAAGGGTGGAATCTTTCAAAAATGAGTCTAATCTTTAGTTGAGTATTCTAAAGTGATTTTTCATTAAAAATTTTAGGCTTAAAATTTTTATTTATTATTTACATCATCAAACCAATGGGTCATTCTATACCTCAAATGGATAATCACTTTAAAAAATAAAAATGGGACATATTTCAAGAGGTGTTTCAACTGAGAGCATAATCATCTCATCTTAATATTAGATTTGAGGATTTGGAAAAAGAGATACATTCAATTAAGTTAAATATTTAAAAAGTGAGATGTAATGATGAAGAGTAAATATAGTCTAGCCCATGAGGGTCCTACCAAGAGCAACAAAAGTCATAAGAAAAAATAAACACCAGTTATTGAAGACTTGGAGGAGGACCTTATAGTTAGCCACATTCAGTATATGAAGGAGGGGTGGGAGGATGCTATCACACTCAATGACATATCTTTACCAAAGGATTAATCTTCCTATTGGCTCTATATTTTCTAATGGTTCACTACAAGTTTTTTGTTGGTTTTTCACTTTTCATTATTTTCAGGTTTTCTTCTCTTTTGTTGTTAGTTTGGTGTAATCTAGATTTTTTGAGCATGTGAGATAATTTTAATGTATTTTGATTCTATAAAATGGTTTGGGACATTTTAAAATACCAAATTATACCTTTAATAATATTATATATATATAGATATATATATATATAATTTCCTTATTTGACTATCCTTAGAGGATTCTCTTATGACTAAATAAATATTTACGAGGACTGTAAGGAAGCCTAATACATATTACCATGAATGAGGTAAATTAGGGGAGGTATTAAAATGTAATTCACCCTAATCAATGTAATTAGTATATTTTTCATTGAAATATCTTTAAACTAACTTTACTTACTATTTTCATTAAGATAAACTAAACCCTTAGAGCAATCCATTTTGAATTATTATTTCTATTCATGGACCTATCTCATTTTTGCATACCTAAATCTATTGCATTGTAGCATGTTACACAATTAATAGCATTAAATTAAGTGGGTTGTGCTTTGGTATCATGCTTAAATGAATATATACCTACTTAGTGTTGATAATTGAGCTAGTAACATTATATATATCCTTGATTATTCAAAATCAAATCTAGTCTAAATTTTTAAGGATATGACAATAAAATCAAAAAAATAAAAGCTTGTCTTGGCTTGGTGAAATAGTCAGAAACACCCCTAGTATTCAGCATGGCTTACCTATAAATGCTTTTAACCCCCTCTTTAAATTCCAAAATGATATAACTATTAAGAAACATGTCCTTTCTTTCAAAAACATTCTGAGATTATTGAGTATTCAACATGAGGATGTAGCATGTGTGTTTTTTCCTTTCACATTAGATGGTATTGAGTATGATTGGTTTATAAATTTAACACCCAATTCAATCCATAGTTCAAAATAATTAGAAGACACTTTCATTATTCAATTTGGATAGGTGATTTATCCATTCACTTTCTTGAATTATTTGGTCACACTCAAAATACAGTTTAATGAGACAATCAAGTATTTCAACCTAAAATTTTTAAAAATCAATAACAAAATTCCAATCAACCAAAAACCTCAAGAGGCAATTTTTCTAGATATATATATTAATACTATAGAACCCACTGTATCCATGTTGGTGAGGATATCCAATGTAAATCGTTAGCTTCAGCTTATGCATAAGCTATCGCAATAGATAGACAATTATCTTCCCAGAGAAAAAGTATCACACTTATGATGAACTATGACTTATTTCAACATGGTATACCAAACAATTCTCAAGTCCAAAAAAATCTGAATTTTTCTTTGTCATTTCCTAGAGCTCAGAGTTTTATTCACAATAAATATATGGAGTCAAACAAAAATCCCCTTGTTGAAAAAAACACAAAACCTCTTGGTAAACCAATCGTAGCACTTGTCATGGATAAAAATGAATATGATACACACGTATATTTTTATAATATATATTTTGATTCTAAAAATGGTGAAAAAGAAGTCCACACCATAAGAATTATGAATGAAGAAGAATCAAATGAGGAAGAGATAATGTATTGCATGGATTCACTTTGAAAGTTTTCCTAAGGTCAATTTATTAAAATGACATATTTTTTTATGAAATAACATACAAAAAATATGATGAGAAATTAGTGAAAACTAATTGCATACAACAAGAGGAGGCAAATGAGTAAGGATATAATATGTATTTATTTTTTATCTTTGAACAAGGATATGACCTTCTTCTTGATCAAGAATGTTGGGTATGAAGTATGATTTTAGGATGGATTTATTCCACATCTTGAGGCAATTTATGGCCCCATTTATGAATATCCATAAATTTTACTTCTTAAAGTGTTAGACCAAGTAATTGGACTATGAAAAATAAATTTAATTGGATCAAACCAAACTTGCAATTTATTAATGAAAGAGAAGAAATATTAAAATATATAAGCCCTAGAGTGATTTTTCACTTCATCTCCTATGGTGATTATTCACCTTCTACAAAATACAAAACAATCTTACACCTAGGATTATTAAATATTATGTACAATAATATCACATCCCCCCTTAATCTGTATGGATTATAGTGAGACCAAGAATGCCTCTAAAATTTTCAAATATATCTCTTCCAAGCACATTTTTCAAGATATCTATTGCTTGATTTATAGTTGGAAAATGTAGTAATTTCACATTATTGTCTTTTACATAGTGATAAATCAAATGAAATTTTGTGTTGTTGTGCTTGGTTCGGTCATGAAAAAATGGATTATTTTCCATTTGATTCACATAAGTGTTGTCAACTATGATTGGTGTTGAAGAAACTTGTGCTATCTAAAAATATATAAGAATCCTTTTGAGCTATATTATTTACCTTATTTCCTCTAAATCTACCATATATTCTACTTCTGCTAAATAAAAGGCTAGAACTTATTACGTCTTTAACTTCCAAGAGGTGATTATTGTTCCTAAATTTATTAGGTAACCTACAGTAGACTTCTCATCTTCAAAATCACTTGCATAGTCAGAATCTAAGTATCTAACTAGATTGAATTTCACTACCTTAGCATATATGAGCCCACAATTTTGTGTTTCCTTGAGATACCAAATAAATATATTTGTTTCTACCCATTGACTTCATTTAGGCTATTTCATGAATCTAGAAAGAACACTAATAGAGAAATAAAGGTCTGATCTAGTTTGTGGTTACATAGGTAATACTTACAATTATTTATCTATATTGAGTATATGTAGGATCGTTTGATGTCGAATTCAATTTTTTTTCCATAGGCATACTAATTGGTTTATAGTCTGTCATTCCAAATTTTCTCAAAATTTAACCAATTTACATTTTTTGTGTGATGAAAATTTATTTAAGTTTTTAAATCACTTCAATACCCAATTAGTATTTAAGATAACCTAAATTTATCATTTAAAAAAAATTCATCAATTATGCTTTGATTTTTTAGTGTACATTTCATTATTTCCTATGACAAGTAGATCATCCATATATACAACTAAAAACACAATTGTTTTTCAACTATTTTTGGCAAAAAATTATTGCATCTTAAAATTAAAAAATATTAAAATTCATGCTCAAAAGGTTCTTATTGATCTTTTCATACCATACTCTTGGGGCTTGTTTCAATCTATACATTGATCTTACTAACTTGCACACTTTGTGTTCTTGGTCATTGATTTTAAAACCTTATGGTCGATTCATGTAGATTGCTTCTTTGACATCACCATTTATAAAAGTAGTTTTCAAATCCATCTGATAAAATTTTCAATTATGTTATGTTTTTAGAGCCAACAAAGCTATAATAGTAGTATATTTCACTATTGGTGCAAAGGTTTTGTTGTATTCTATCCCTTATTTTTTCACAAATCCCTTTGTGACAAGATTTTTTTTTGTTTTTAAAATGAGCCATATACTTTGTATTTGCTTCAAAATACCCACTTGAAACAAATGGTTTTATATACAATTAGAGGATCAACTCCCAAGTTACATTTTCTGACATAAAAAACATATTCACTTTTCATAGTCTTTTAGCTTGTTTCAAAGAAATAGGTTTTGAATCAAAAGTGGCATTGACTTATTATTCTAGATGGTCATCCAAGGTAAATTTTTATGTATTATATTGAATTTATTCTAGGACCTTGTTTGATTTTTTAGTTGTTGTATGTATACTTTAAGTACCTATTTTTCTAACCTAATTGGGTCTGACTTCTTTCAATGATTCAGTGGCCCATTGTTTATATTTTTTTGAATTTCTCACTAAATATATAGTGCCTTATTTTTAACATATGACCACCTTATAATGAAGTTTCATTTTATTCCATAGGGGGAGTTTCATTTCTAGTTACATGAGTCAATAAATATTCAACTATTTCCCAATTGCAAGTCCCCCTTCACTGTTTGTAACCTCGATATCAATCTCATTGAAAACATCAAATTTAGCACAATTTTTAAGTTAACTCAATTTTCAAATTATGTTGGTTGTTTCATTTTCTATTTTACAAAAGACAACATCTCTTATGATAATAACTTTCTTATTTTTTTCATCATATAGTTTGTATGCCTTTGAAGATTCTAAGTATCCTAAAAGCATGCATTTTTTACCCTTACGGTCCAATATATTCATTTCCTCATTCAGAATAAATGCATAGAAAGTAGATTTGAAAACCCAAAGATGTCACACTGATGAGAGATTACCACACTAAAATTTGTATAGAGTCTTCATTTGAAGGGTTGTTGATGGTGACATGTTGAAAATATATACTATTATTTGAGCTTATTTTAGCAAAATGTAGATTTAACTCTTTGAAGTACAACATTTCTTGAACCATGTTCATCATAGTTGTATTCATCCTCTCTATTGTATTTTTTTAAGTGTAAGGAATTGTGAGATGATTCTTGGTCCCACTTTTCTTGAGATAGGATTCAAACACATTTAATCTAAATTCACCACAATTGTCATTCATAAGTGTCTTAATGTGGGATTATGCTCCATTTTCAACCATTGTTAAAAAATTTGAAAAGTTTTGAAGGCTTTTAATTTATTATTTAGAAAGTAGATCCAAATCATTCTAATGTAGTTATCAATGAAAAAAAGAAGTACTTGTGACCACCAATATAAATAATTACTAGAGAACATAAATTAGAGTGAAACAACTAAAATATTATGTCAAATTTTCATTCAAACCTTTGAAATGGTTCCCTTTTATGTTTAGCCAATATGCAAGTTTCACACTTTTTAATATTTTTGGGCAGCTTTTGCAAACCTACTTTGCATTATATGAATGTTTTCATAATTATCATGCCCAAATATTGCATGTCATATTATAATTGATGGCATTATTTATTCAATGAGATGAGAAAAAAAATATTGGAATTAAATGTTCACCACTAAGTTTTAACAATTTTCCTTAAACCTAGTCAAAATAATTGCATTTTCACATATCCTTGGGATCTTCACCTCTCCATCATCCAGCATAATGGATTAGATGTTAGAGGTACAAACCACTAAGATGGGGGGTGAATCAGTGGTGGTAAATAATCCAATTCAATTTCCAAACCCTTCAAACACTTAAGCATTCAATACAACCATTCATGAAGCATTCAAGATGTTTATAGTAATGAACAAATAGATAATGAAATATTACACACACAACACATGATCTATGTGGGAAACCCTCTTAGGGAATAAAACCCAGTCTCAATCCTATAAACATGAGGACTACTTATCCTATAAGAAGTATGCAAACATGAGACTTTAGTGAAACACATGTTTCACAAAGAGTACCTACCCATAGAATGGTCAAGTATTTTTTACCATACTTTAGTGAAACACCTATTCCACAAGGAGCACTTTCCCCTAAGATGGTCAAGTCCTTCTGACCTAGATGTTGAGCACCCTCCCAACACCTATGATATGAACATATCCACCTTTGAACTGATGTCTTCAACACCTAATGATGGACCTATGATTTTATAACCCCTAAAAAATGCCCTCTCTATCTCATAAAATCCTCTCACATAGGCATGCCATAATCTCTCTGTCTCTTCACTCAAACTACCCTCATATACACACTCAGACTTGTAAATCCTTATTCTATTCACTTCTCTCCCCAATCTTCAAATTTTCAAGAGCACTATATTTGACATCATAAATATAACCTATAGGTCATACATAGATTCATCAACCTACTATAATCTACAACCCATCCATTGGGCACACACCCTTTCTTCTTTCTTTCACTCTTCAACTCTTACACACACCTCTTCTTACAAGTTTATAAACCATCACCTTTTATAGAACCTTCATGATTATTATCTTCTAGGTCAGCCATTATACTTGTCATATCCCTTAATAAATCTAACATAACTCAATACCATCCACACAGGTTGGCCATAGCATCCATGGGTCACACTTAAGCAGCTACACCATTAAATTAGGCCTTAGTAGCCCTTATAGGTCTCATGGAGACCTATTCACCCCTTTAGGACTTAAATGAGAAAATTAGAAACACATGACCATTTCTAAATGCATAAGTCCACTCCACATGACCCTTTCAACATCCTCAAAAGATTATATCTATCACAACACTCCTTTACCAAATCCAAATAGAATAATCTTTGACCTTATACACAAAAACACCATGAATGAACACATTCAAATTCTAAGCATATTTTCATACTAAATATGGATTGTTCAAACCTCTTAAATCCATAAAAATGATCCTCATGGAGTCTAAAACCTTATCCAATATTTAAGATACCTTGAAATATCCAAAAACCATCAAGAATAGCTCAATTATCCTTCTTGGGCCACTTATAGAACATGGTCAAACACATAGTAAACTTTAGAGATCAATAACTTTGACTATACAAACATTTAAACCTTATAACCAGATCCATTGGATGCAACTTTAATTCCTATACAACATTAACTTTTACTAAATCAAGAAATTCATTTTGGATTAAACATTATAGCTCAAAAACTAAGCATTAGTTTCTCTTTTATTAATTTGAAAAATCAAATTCCAATGATCATTGTTAAAAATCAAACACCTTATCATCATCTCGTGCCCTCTCATAGCTTGAACAAATATGAATTATCAATCTTCCTCAAAATTAGCTTGATCTTTAACTATGTTAGACATCTGTCATTTTAACCTCATCTCGTGCTTCCTAGTAACTTTGACCAAATACGCACCATCAATCTCCTTAGATTAGCCTAGTCTTTACTTTTACTCACTATTAAACCTTGAGCACTTGTTATCATCTCACTGCTTCCTAATAATTTGGAATAAATGTGCTCCATCGATCTCTTTGATAGTAGTCTAGACTTTAACTTCATTAAAAATTTATCACTTTGACCTATTTGACTTAATATGCATTATTGATTCATATTTGTATGAACACCCACTCACCATTAGATCCTTATTTGGTCCTGATCTTTACCTTTTACAAATTTGGCTAAGTATGGGAACCTCTACAATCTACCTAGAAGTCCAACTTTAAACCTTAATAATTTTTACTATGCTCAATCACATGTCCTAAAATTTAAATCATATGATCTTCTTTCATAGGGGAATCCATGTATATATCAAGCTACTCCTGGAACCTTCATGCATGTGAAATATGATGCCATTAAACTTCTTACTTATCTCTACTTAAACTTAGACATTAATCTTAGATTAATTTCATGCCATAGATTTGTGATGTGATTAAACGTGCACCATTAGATATCCTTTGCAAATTTGGCTAAGTATGGTAAAACATTACAAATTATCTGGGAAGCCAAATTTATATAGTTATATCTTTTTCTTTGCTCAACTGCATGATTTGTAACTTGGAACATAGAAACATGGGACTAATTTTATCACACCCATATGACTAACTCCCCTTGACTCGTCCATACATGGCAATGGTAATTTCATCAAATTGCCTACTCAAATTTTTCTATCACAGAACCAACTATACCAAGATGAACATAATGAAGAACCAAATGAATACCATGTACTTCCACAAGCTCTTCAATCATCATTGACCTTTTATATGACTCCTTATACATGCTCAATACTTTAGACCCATCCCTAATCATGCCAAAACTAAAGATCAACCAAGCCTACCTCAAGCATACTAGGACAAGCACATTATGCCCTTTGTCATTGACACTTAGACTATCAATACACTTCAACCACTCACCTAGAAACATCTATGTCATCACTAAAAACTCTCCAAAAATCCCCACCTTTTTCATTGATATCAACACCCATCATACAACTCACCTTCCTTCTCTTTCTTCAAGCACTCTCATAATAAGAACCTTCTCCCCATTTGACACAATAACAAAGTGGGAAAAAATTGATTTGAAGGACCTAAAAAGACCACCAAAAGGAGAGGACCAAATTATAAATATGATAAAAACTCCCCCTTACCTTGAGCCCACCTCTTCTTTGCCTTGATAACTTCCTCTTGCTACATGCCAATACTCTCTTCAACCAAGCACTACAACTAATGAAAAAAGAACACACAAAATCACTAAAATATAATGAAACTCACTAAGATGCATCTGAGATGGAATCTCCCTAAGATCTCTGAGCCATTTTACCTCTTGAACATCTTCATATCCCCACACATCATGAAGAACCACCACACAGGCTTACTAACCTTCTCTCTCAAGACACCTTAAGGACCATCAACAGAAATTCATGCCACTCACCAAATAGTAAACATGCTCTAAACCAAATTGATAACTTACATTGAAACACTCATAACATGATATTTTAAATAAATTGATCAAAAATCACTCTTCTTCACATTAGGCCTACATAGTCTCCTTGTAGGCCCACCTGGTCCTTGCAAAGACCACAACTTTTAGTAGACACACCTTCAATAATTTAAACTTCATATCTGGAGCACTCTCATATGCTCCCATAGGCACACTAATTTTCATCACCTATCACATCATCTGTAACATACTTACTTCACAAACCTACTAGCCAATTAGGCCTCCATCTTGATAAAATCATGAATAATTTGAAAACCACAAACCTTAAGATCTTTGTGAAGCTTGATTTAACAACCCATTTGGCCCATTCAACATATTAAGAATCCATAGATCTAAATTCATAATGAAAACCACTTTTCTAGTATAGCCTAAAACTCTATAATTTTAAAATAAATAGGGTCAACAAACCTCCTTCTGGTCAATGCCCACCTCTAAAACTTCTTACACAACTGGAGATAACCATCACACACTTATGGACCAAGATTGAGCCTCCATAATTTTGGAACCCATACATCTTATAACCCATTTTAGGCATGCTTGCCCTTAAGCCAAAACTGGGAAAACTTAGAGCACTCAAAAATCTCCAATTTGACTTCAACATACCTTCAGACCATAAAACCACCTAAAGCATGCTATAATAATCACAATAGACCTTTCTATGCAAACTCTCAAATCCTCCTTTTCCACCAAGAAACCTTCAATCTAACCCTATAGACTGCTCCAACTTTAAGATCAAAGTGTCTGAATACACCTTGAGCACACATACTTGCTTCTCCACAAGAAAGATGTATCCTAAGAAGCATAAGTAGAGACACCCTACTTCACATGGTTCCTTAAAATAATCTAAAACTAGGAATTACCCACAACTCCTCATTTTCCTTTTCCTCCTTGGTCATCTAATATTAATAATTCTTCTTATTCTTATTCTTAGGCTTAAGAGAAATAACTTACTCATCCAGTATAACATTATCCTTCTCTTCTACTACTATATTGACAACACATGGGGATAACATAGATTCATGACATACCTTTTCAATTAAATAATATTCCTTATAATTCATAACCTCATCACTAGGTATTGACAACTAATGTTCTTTGCATGAAACTTGCTTAGCAATAGTAGGATGTTCACTCGAATCCATACACACCTCAAAACTAGCCTTAACCAGTACCTTGTTCTTCTCCTTGAGCTTGGTCTCTTCATTCACAACATGATCAAATAATGAGAGCCCTTAGCACTCTTCAACTTTTGTAGCATTCTCCACCATATCAAATAGATTACTTGGACCTGTAGAATCATCATGACTCACACTTACCACCTTTGGTTTCCATGAGTTAACTTGCCTTCTTTTTTTCACTCTAGGATCCTGATTAAACCTATTCTATCTTATAGGCCTTTGCTTGCAAAATCTAGTAATGTGACCTGTCTCTTGACATTTGAAGCACACTATACCTTTTACAATAATCTTATCTTGTCTTTCTTGATTAGAACAAAATCTTGCAATATGTTCATTCTTTTTATAATTGAAATAAACTACTCCTTTTGAAGAAGACTCATCTTACCTTACCTTATTTGGACGATGCTTAAAAAAATGTCCCTCATCAAGATAGTTGAAGCACTTAACTTTGTTCACACCTTTTGACTGATGACCCCCACCATATTTCCATGAAAACTCATTTATAATAGGTCTTATATAATCTCTATCCCTATGACTAAAATGATTACATGTGTAACAGTAACCATTAAAATTTGCATACCTCATAGCATTTGGTTGTCTAATTTGATTTGTCTAAAATCTATTTACACCATCATTTTTTTACTGATTGGTGACCTTCAAGGATTGAACCACCTTGTTCTCATTGACCTTCATGTCAACTTGAGAAGCAACTTTGGGCTCCTCATTGAAACCCAATCTAGATCTATAACTATTAAACTTTTGAATCTTTATGAGATTATCTTTATTATTGGAAATTTTATCAAACTTGAAAAATGATTTCACCTTGATTGTAGACTTCTCTAACTCATATTTCAAAGACACAATCTCATAAACATACCCTAAACATTATTCTTCTTTAGCTATTAGACTTACAGACACAGATTCCAACTTAGAATTAAGAAACATGATTGCATCTTCATGGTCCTTGATGTCTTCATTCATTCTTGATTCATACAAATTGAATTTCTCCTCATAGCCCTTGATTTGACACTTCATCTTCTTATTAATCTTCTTCTCAATCTTTAATTCTTCAAGATAATTCATCAATTTAGTCTCATAGTCCACCTCATATTTATCATCATCTAAATCACTCCAAATAGACTCTTTTTGATATGAGCAACTTCCTTCCTCAGCCATGAAGAGGTCTTCATATTCAATAGAACCATCATCTTCATGATCATTCTCTGAGTCACTATCTTCACTCTCATATGATGAGTTACAATATTGTTTAGTGTAGAGACTCTTCTTGTCTTTGAATTAATTTTTTTATTGTCAAACCTTCTAAATCTCTTCTTGTTTTTATCAAACTTGAATGATCTCTTGCCATCATTATGACCTTGATCATGATATTCATCATCATTATTCTTATGCTTATGAGGACACTTGTTAGCAAAATGTCCTACTTCTCCACAATTGAATCATTTGAAGGGTAGTTTACCCTTATACTTACCTGAACCTATTTTCAATTTCCTTGTAAACAATGTAATTAATTCATCACCATCAATATTAGATGTGTCATCCTCCTTAATTTTCTCACCTTGTAGCTTCTTATTTGGATTCATTTTTGTCTTAAATGTTGCTTCCTTCTTCGGTGATATATCATCATTTATTCTCATCTCATAAGTAGTAAGGATGCCATGAAATTCATCCATCTTAAACTAATTAAGATCATGAATTTATTCTATAGTAGATACTTTAGAATCAAACTTGATAGAGAGACCTTAATACCTTTTGAACTATAGTAGCTTCTTCAATCTTCTCTCCAAGACCTCTGATGATATTCATAATCTCATAAACTCTTTGTAGAAAGGATGCCATAGAATCTTCTTCCTTCATCTTAAGACTCTCAAATTATCTTTGGTGAGTCTGTAACTTTGCCAAATTAACCTCTGAATCTCCTTCATAAATATTCTTTAATTTATCCCACATTTCCTTGGTAGCTATGTAATGGATTACCTTAGTGTATTCAGTCTCTAAAAAACCACAAGTGATAGCATTCATTGCCTTAGAATTATTCTCAAACAACTTCTTATTTGTAGCATTAGATGGAGGAATAGTAGGTGTGGAATAACCATCCATAATAGATTTCCAACTGTCAAACCCTAGGGACATGATGTAGGTCCTCATCCTTGCACTCCAAAAAGTATAATTGGATCCATTGAACATCGATGCTTGCTTAGTGGAAAATCCTCCTTGTATTTGATGGCTAACCATAGTGTACCTTGGATATCCTTCAAGCTATCAAGCCTTTACCAAAGGACCTAATTTTATACCAATTATTAGAGTTATAAACCACTGAGAGGGGGAGCTAATCAGTGGTGGTAAATAATCCAATTCAATTTCCAAACACTTAAGCATTCAATACAACCATTCATGAAGCATTCAAGATGTTTATAGCAATGAATAAATAGATAATGCAAGATTACACACACAACACAAGATATATGTGGGAAACCCTCTTGGGGAATAAAACCCACTCTCAAGCCCAGAAACACATGGACTTCTTGTCCTATAATAAGTATGCAAACATGAGACTTTAGTGAAATACTTGTTCCACAAGGAGCACCTAACCCTAGGATGGTCAAGTCCTTCTGACCAGACTTTAGGGAAACGCCTATTCCACAAAGAGAACCTACCCCTAAGATGTTTAATTCCTTATACCTATAACTTAGTGAAACATTTGTTCCACAAGGAGCACCTACCCGTAGGATGGTTAAGTCCTTCTGACCTAGATGTTGACTAGATGTTGAGTACCCTCCCAACACCTATGATATAAACATCTCCACCTTTGAACTGATGTCTTCAACACCTAATGATATACCTCTAATTTTATAACCCCTAAAAAACACCCTCTCTATCTCATACAATCCTCTCACATATTCATGCCACAATCTCTCTTCCTCTTCACTCAAATTGCCCTCATATACACACTTAGACCTACAAATCCTTCTTTTGTTTGCTTCTCTCCCCAAACTTCAAACCTACAAGAGCATTGTCTTTAACATCAAAAATATAACCTATAGATCATACACACATTTATCAACTTGATCTACTCTACAACCCATCCATTGGGCACACCCTTTCTTCTTTCCTTCACTCTTCAACTCTTACACACACCTCTTCTTACAAGTCTATAAACCATCACCTTTGATTTCACATTTTATAGAGCCTTCATGATTATTATCTTCTAGGTCTAACATAATACTTGACTTGGACCTTAATACATCTAACATATCTCAATACCATCCACACAGGTTGGCCATATCAATGATGTGTCACACTTAAGCAGTTATACCTTTCAATTAGGCCTTAGTAGCCCTTATAGGTCTCATAGAGACCTATTAACTCCTTTAGCACTTCAATGAGAAAATTAAAAACATAGGACCACTTCCAAATTCATAGGTCCACTACACATGACCCCTTCGACATCTTCAAAATATTATATCTATCACAACACTCCTCTATTCAATCTAAATAAAATAATCTTTGACCTTATACATAAAAACACCATGAATGAAAACATAGTCAACTTCTAAGAATTTTTTCTTACTAAATATGGATTGTTAAAACCTACAAAATACATAAAAATTAACCTCATTGAGTCTATAAACTTATCCAATAGCTAAGACACCTTAAAATATCCAAAAACCATCAAGAACATCTCAATTATCCTTCTTGGGTCACTTAAAGAACATGGTCAAACACATAGTCAACTTTGTATCTCAATAAATTTTATTTTACAAACATTAAAACCTTATAAATAGATTCAACAGATGCATTTTGAATTCCTCTAAAACTTATTTTTATTGCATCAATAAATTCATCTTGGATCAAAAGTTATAGCTCAAAAACTAAGCATTGGTTCTTCCTTCGTTAATTTAAAAAATCAAATTCCAATGGTCACTGTTAAACATTGACCACTTTGTCATCATCTCATGCCCTCTCATAGATTGAACAAATATACATCATCTATCTTTCTTTAATGTAGCCTGATATTTAACTATGCTAAACATCTGTCACTTTGACCTCATCTTGTGCTTCCTAACAACTTTGACCAAATACGCACTATTGATCTCTTTAAATTAGCCTAATCTTTACCTTTGCTCATTGTTAAGCATCGAACACTTGTTATCATCTCACCACTTCCTAAAAATTCAGAATAAATTCACTCCATTGATCTTTTCAAAAGTATCCTAGACTTTAACTTTGTTAAACATCAATCACTTTGACCTATTTGAGTTAATACTCATCGTTGATTTACATATGTACGAACAACCGCTCGTCGTTAGATCCTTATCTAGTCTTGATCTTTACCTTTTATAAATTTGGTTAAGTATGGGAACCTCTACAATTTTCTTTGAAGGCCAAATTTAAACCTTAATAACTTTATTTGTGTTAAATTGCATGTCCTAAAATTTAAACCATATGATCTTATTTCATAAGGGAATCCATCCATATATCAACCTACTCCTAGAACCTTCATGCATGTGAAATATGATTCCATCAAACTGATTACTCATATCTACTTGATCTTAGACATTAATCTCAAATTAATTTTGTATCAAAGATCTCTGATGCAATTAAATGCACACCGTTAGATCTCCTTTGCAAATTTGGCTAAGTATGGGAAAACATTACAAATTACTTGGGAAGCCAACTTTGCACAGTTATATCTTTTACTCCACTCAACCACATGACCTAAAACTTATACCATAGCAACTTGGGACTAATTTTATCACACCCATATGACCAACTCCCTTGAATCATCCATATATGGCAATGGTGATGTCATCAAACTATCTACTTATATTTTTTTGTCATAGAACCAACTATGCCAAGATGAACATAATGAAGAAATAGAGGAATACCATGTACTTCCACAATATTTCCAATCATCTTTGACCTTTGATAGGATCCTTCACACATGATCAATACTTCAGACCATCCCTAATCATTCCAAAATTGAAGATCAACCAAGACTACTTCAAGCATATTAGGACAAGCACATTGCACACTTTGTCATTGACACTTAGACTATCAAGACACTTCATCTACTAACCTAGACACCTCTATGACATCACTAAAAACTCTCCAATAGTGGAATTGTTTTTTAATGAGAAATATATACAAGTTTATTTTAAATAAAGGAAGGTATATTATCCTAAATTTTACCATGTATATTGATTTAATAATTTTGAGAATATCGGTGTATTATTCCTAATTTAGTTAGAGGGTCTGAGTAGTGAAATTAGTAAATAAATATTTAATTATTAAGCTAATAATTTGTGAAATTTTATTGCAATTTAAACTTTTCTAAAAATAGTAATAAGGGGAAGAAAACAAGACTTAGCTAGAAACTGATTGATATGACTGAGACAGAGGTTGGAATTCACTGTGCAAGACAGGGACACTATCATAAACTAAGATCTAAACTTAATTTTGTGATTGGATAGGATTGTTATAACTAGACAAAAATGACAGTGATATTTTATTTCACCTCTACACTATTGTCCTGAGGATCTAAGCTTTTTGAGTTTTGTTCACTATGTTTGTGTGACCCTATCTACAAAGTTTTGGCAACTAGAAGTCTATAGAGATCCCTATAAAGAAAATTTTATCTTCAAACCCTATATTCCATTGTGATTTTACCAATTTTGAGAATGAAGGGGGGTTAGTGTGTGTAATATTTATTAGACATAGATCCATACCCCTTATGTAGGCACACTTCCTACATACCAATACTTTGAAGAGTGATCAAGCCATATGTAGTTCTCCCACTTGATGTGATTTGTGTAATTATGTGTATGAATATTTAAAATACTAAATTATAGGTGCTTGAGGTGGCTATGGATTGGTGTAAGGATTTAAATAAGCTTGTATGTTATTTGGTTGTATGCAGAGAATAGGGAAGATTAATTTAGTAGTCTTGCTTGTATTCTTACTTGCTTAGTGATAATTACCCACCCTTTTCAATTGATCTTTGAATGGGATTTTATAGGGATCTATTGGTCATAGGTTGAATGTGCTCGTATTAGGCTGACAAAGATAAGGATGGGAAACTAGAAGGAATTGATCATTAGGGCTAAAAATGGACTTAGAAAAGAGCACCAAAAGTGGATAGGAGTGGCATCAATGTTATAGTCCTAGTGTGGTGCTATTTTCCTAAGCAGATAGGACCTGGGGGGATGGATCTCTTATGGAAAGAGGAGTCTAGCTCAGCTGGGATCAAGTCTAGAGGCTATAGATGACTAAGAATTAGTGAAAATATGCTTATGAGGGTTATGAGAGAAAGCAAGAGGGACCTCCAGTTTGGGTGTCATTAGTCATGCTCAAGTTACCAATTTTCATATTTTATATGACTACATTTGCCCCTATTTATTCTAGTGATGTAGCAAAGTGAAATACTAAGACAAAAGAAAAATAGAAAATGTACCTAAACTTACCTATAAGGGTGAAGCTCATGAAGTTGTGTGATGTTGGATGTACATAGAGAGAGCACGTTGTGAAATTTGAATCTTCAAGAAAACAAAGAGTAGATCAGTTCTCACTAGATACGTTATATATAAAATAAGAACATACAAGGTTGTGTAAGATAGAGAGGAAGATAAATGAATGAATACACCTCATTGGGTATGTAGACCAATACAAAACCTACTGTAATGTTGAGTGATGTTAGGTAATGCTAGATGATGTTGTATCAAGAGTAATATCATGAACAAAATTGAGTGTTCAATTCCCCAAGAGTGTCTCAAGAATGTAAATTCTATCACTTTGGCTCCATCATCACCTACTAAGTGAAGCTCGATGGTCATACATGTTCTAATTAATGTCTGGACTATGTGTCCAATCCCTTTGAATATGTGGCTCAAGAATACAAAGGCTATCTAGTCCTTTAGCTCCATCATTACCCCGTGAAGTGAATCTATGAACTAATACCAGTATGAAATGTGTGTCATATGATATGGCTCTTAAATCTCATGAAATGTTCTATGATCTAAAAATGTTGGTGTGAATAGTTGAATGTATGTTAGAAACTAGGCCACTCTTTGCCACTCTAAAATATGGAGATTAGGCTTGTATGAAAGCCACTTTGAACTGGTGCACTACGTTTATATGAAATCCACTTGAGAACTTGGGAATGTGGAAGTTAGGTTGGTATGAAATCCATTCCAAAATTATGCCAACTACCTATAGATGGAATAAGGCATGCAACTACTAAGAATGCCTAGGTAATATTAAACTCAAAAATAAAATAAAACAAATGTGTTATGCACATTTCCCCTAATCATTGGTGTCTAAAACATAGATTTTAATCTAGAAGTCATATCAACTGTCATATCTAAAATTGAAAGAGAGATCCATCATGCCACACATGATGCCCCCTATATCTGGATTCTCTGAGTAAAAGTATACTAAAAACTATTGATTCTAAACTAATCTAGTTGTTCAAAACTATAGTTGAACCTACTTTTTTGTCTACTTTTGGAAAGTCTAGTTTTTTTAATTTGGATAGGAGCATTGAAATTGGACACTAGTGGTATCAACATTATAGTCCAAGTTGGGCATTGTTTTCTTGGGTCAAATCTGGTAATTATTTTTATATTCTCACTGTTTGCTTGGTCTATTTTGACTATGTTGATGTCTAGTTCTTATTTTGGCTATTTTGAATACTTTTTTTTTACCATTAAGAGCTATGATCTATGTGATAAAACCCTTGTTTGTTTCCCCCTCTTCTGAGGGTAGGAATGAAGACCCTATAATGACTACCCTCAAAAGAAAGAGCCCTACAAGTTTGTTATGCTATAAACATACATGATAAAGCAATGATAATTGACAAGATATCTCAATATATAGTATGGTTTGTATTGAGAGATTGCTAGATCAACAGGAATATGCCTAGATAGATATAATAATGTAATAGCATGTACAATATACTAAACTATAATTTGAATTATGGTCAGTAGTTAGTTATTAGTTATTATTTTTTAGTTGTTAGGTGTTAGTTATTATGGAGGGATGGAGCATGATGTCCATCATGGCATATAATAAATTAATATAATGCATGATGTGGATCATGGCATCATAAAAAATGAGAAGCAAACAAGCAATAAACACACAAGGCAAGGTGTAAGAAGAATACAAGGGTGGCCAAGGGGGGCCAAGCAAACAAAGGACATAGACACATATCACTCAAACTAAAAATTAATCATACAAGGCATGTTCAAATGCCACATACACATACAATTGAAACAAGTAAGGTTGGTGTGAAAACCATAATCACATAGAAAAGTACAAGCAAAGCAAGGTTGGTGTAAAAGCCATAATCACATAGAAAATTACAAGCAAAGGACATTGACAAATGTCTTAAGGCACACACATGAATAGAATTAAAGAACATTAGCAAATGTCCTAAGGCATATACAAGAGATAAAATAGGAACTAAGAAATGTAAAAAATCTAGCTACACAAAGAAAGGAAGGAAAGCATGTAAATACTAGAAATACAATTGCATCTAAATAATCAAAGCAATAAGTGAAATTATGCAAGACATGTTAGTAAAAGACTAGGTATATGTTAATAAATACACAAGTGATATATACTAATGAGTGTCAATAGAGTAATTTGTGTAAGCTAGTAAGTAATGTACATCAACATGATAACTAGAGTGTGTGGTGTAGGAATCACATAACTTGTATGGTGTAGTCATGTAGAAGATGCCCCTAGTGGGTATGTATATCTATGTATGTCTCAATGTAGAAGTAGGACACCTCCTCAGTGGGTGGAGTGAAGCAATCAAGGATCTAGATGTCGCTGCACACACTCAAAGAAGATCAAGTGAAGCATGGTAATGTAGATAAATTGACAAACAATAGCATATAATAGCAAATGTAAGTCTACCATGATAGTATAAATCTAAAGCATGGATGATGCATATAATCAAAATATTTTTGGTGTTTTTTGAATTATTTGCATGTTTTTGTATTTTGAAATATTTTAATTTTTTTGTTATTTTTAAAATTTGAGATATGTACAATCAATTACAGGAAGACTATATTGAATAATTTGAAGAGAAGCTATGTAAAAGTAATTGAAAAGGAGCTATAGATAAGGCTGAGAAGAGATTATACTAACTGATGAGTCTCATGGGAGACTTCCTATCATGGTGTCTTGTATTGAACAAAAGAATCATGTGTGATTGTGAAGCATGAAGGAATGGCTGTGAATATGATTCTGAATATTTGGATTCATTATTGGTATCTTGGAAATCATAATAACTTGTATTATTCCACTCATCATTATCTACTTGATTTGGAACCAATGGAATGCTAGTGTTGACTTTTGTTGTATCTAGATCTTTTCCTTTGATAAATTATGTATGTCAATTATTTGCCTTAGGATGTTCAATAAATCCCAAACCTTGGTGACAAACATTATCAACTGATAGAATAAGAGTAGTGATGCCTTGAGCATGCTTGCCCAACCCTTGACTTGATAACCAAACTATTGTAGATATTTTTTATCAAACCCATACTAATTTGAAAGTTGAGCCTCATTTTAGAGAGGTAGATTTACATATTTTTTGTGCTTTACCTATACTTTAGTTACTATTCTTTGCTCTAATTTTGATTTTTTATCCTTTTGTTATTCTAAGTTATGCTTCCATAACCACTTTTATACTATTTTTGAATTTGGCCCTTTGTGAATGTGTTCCTGTGTCACTATAGATTTCTTGATTTATTTACCTTATATAGGTTCCTCACTATAAATTATCTATTGTATATGTTGTTTCAATGCCAAACATGAATATGTGTGATACCCATGCATTTTATGATATGCACAATAATATCTAGATCTTCTCATTGGATGTAGAGGAGGTAGTTTGATTAACTTAGATTTAATCATTTCCCTTAGTACCTCACTTGAACTCTTATGTGATTTTTTAATGCTTTTTGAATCACTAGTTATAGAGTTACTTTATTTTGATTTTGATATGTAAAATTGCTTGCAACTAATTGACTAGGTAAAGGTGCATATATATGATTGACACTAGGGTTCCTTTGAGTCTTTTGTATTATGATCTAATTTTCCAATGTTGTGATATTTTCATGTAATATCTAATTTTGCATTTGTAAATCTAAAATTAACTTGATCATATTGGTGATTTGATCCCTTAGAGTCTTACAAGTGCAAACCCTAGTTGCTTTTAATTGAACATGTAAGCATATATGTTGAAGAAGGTTTGAAGAAGATATAGGCTAAATATATGCATTAGGAAAAATAATATAGGCTACCTCACCTTTTGGAGGGGTGATAACATGGACCTAGTTAGAGGTAACATAGCTATCACCCTCTTGGGGGAGACGAGGAGAAGGAATTTCTTTCCTGGGTTCACTAAATGATTTAACAATTTTGGGAATATTGGTGTATTAGTTCTAATTTAGTTAAAGGGTCTACGTAGTAAAATCAATAAATAAATATGTAATTATTAAGTTACTAATTTATGAAATTTGATTACAAACCAAACTTTTCTAAAAATAAAAATAAGGGGAAGAAAACTTAACTAGAAACTGATTGATTTGACTGAGATAGAGGTTGGAATTCACTATGCAGGATTGGGACACTATTTCAAACTAAGATATAAACATTGTTTTATGATTGGATAGGAGAACCAAAACTAGACAAGAGTGGCAATGGTGTTGTATTCTACCTTTGCTACTATTGTCTTAAGGATCTAAGATTTAAGGGTTTTGTTCGTTATGTCAGTTTGACCTTGTCTATGAAGTTTCGACAGCTAGAAGTCTATAAAGCTCCCTATAGATCATATTTTCTCTTCAAACCCTATGTTCCATTGTGTTTTTATCAATTTCAATAAATATGGGGGTTATTTTATGTAAGATTCAATGGATGTGAATCCACACCCCTTGTGTGGGCATGCTACCTACATACCAATACTTTGAAGAGGGATCAAACCATATGTAGTTCTCCCACTTGATGTGCTTTGTGTAATTATGTGTATGCAGATGCAAAATGATAGTTAGATGTGCTTGAGGTGGCTACGGACTAGTGTAAAGTTTTGAAAAATCTTGTAAGTATGTTGGTTGGTTATATGCAGAGAATAAGAAAGATTTCTTGAGTAGTCTTGCTTGTAATCTTGCTTGCTTATTTATAATTTTCTACCCTTTCCAAATGATCTTTGAATGGGCTTTTATAAGGATATATTGGTCATGGGTTTAATGTGCTCACATTAGGACAACAAGGATAAGGATGGAAAACTGGAAGGAATTGACCATTGGGGCTAGAAATAGACTTGGACAAGAGCACCAAAAGTAGGTAGGATTGGCACTTGTGTTATAGTCCTAGTGTGATGTTATTGTCTTGAGTAGATGGGACCTAAGAGGTTAGATCTATCATGGATAGAGGAGTCTAGCTTATCTATGATCAAGTATAGAAGGTTACGAATGACTGAGAATTAGTGAAAAGATGCCTATGAGGGTTATGAGAGTAAGAAAGATGGACCTAAGGGTTGGGTGTCATTATCCATGCTCAAGTTACCAATTTTCACATTTTATATGACTACATTTATCATCCAATTCAGTTAGTAAGATAATAGTTGTCAAACATGAGTAATCTATAAAATGTTGAGTCTTGGAAAATGCTAATTTCTCTTGTAGGGGATTAAAAAACATATATTTTGAATAAAAATTAATTTTTGAGTACATGTTATAGTTTTTTCTCAAAAAATTAGACAAGTTCATAAAATGGCATGTCATTCTGAGGTGTATGCAAAAGTTATGACCTTCAAAAGTTAGTGGACTTTCTTTCAAGTTTATATCAATAGTTGGATTGAAAACCTCTAGATATTAGATTATCAACCATCGGATATTGATGATTTGTCTCTAAATATCAACTATTCATCTCTAGATCCATGAGTATTGGATGGTTTTTTACTTTTCCACTTCATTTTGGTAGGCTATTTGAGTTTCTTGGTAGTTTCTAAGGCTAGGAAAGATAAATACATGTCTTGGAAAGGTAGAGATAATAAATAAGATAAATCAAATGAGACATCAAAGATAAATCAAAATAGATCCATTCAAGGAGGACTACACAACCAAGATAGTTGATTTTAGTATTTGATGATTACGCACCTATGATAGCTGAGTTCAATAGTTTTTTCCTTCTTGAGAGGCAAGTCTTCCATTAAATATTTCAAATATCATTATGAGTATGGGAGACATAAGCTTGGTTTTCATTGCAAACCTAAGAGGCAAAATCTAGTAAACTACAAAACATATTGGAGATAAAGAAGCATGTCTTCACTCTTGTTATAATTTTCCATCATGGATATTCTCTAAGGTATGTCTTTTTTTTATCTCGCTTTGATGTGTTTGGAGATGTGTTTGTTTGATTTATTTTCATATTTAAATTTATTGAAACTAAGTTAATGAAAGATCAATATTCAACCCTAATTATTAAATAACTTCAAATCTAAAATTGTTTTTATATGCAAGCATGTTAATTATAGTAGTGTATGGAGTAATAGCATGTTTAGAGTGTGAAGGAATATATTCAATGTATGTAGCATGTAGATATTACATGTAAAGGGTTTCATATAATTTTATATGTTGTATATGAAAATAATAATAGATATAATACATATTAAAATATAACTTTAGGTGTTTTTCTATGTCAAATAACTTTGGAGAAACACCTTGACTTAAATGGGTCCATGTTAGTGAAACTTAGGGTGGAATATCCACCTAGTTTATAGATCAAATTGGTATTAGAGTAGTTATATTTTTATCATAAAAGGTTTGCTAATGCATTTCCATAATTATGTTAGATTTTTTCTTGTTTTATTGTGTTGGTTTTTGTGGTGTGGGTATTGTGTAGATGTTTCCCATTACCTAGATAACAAGTGCTAGTGGAGATATTTTCTTGATCCATAGGTTATAATGTGGTTTAAAATTCTAGTATTGTTATTTTTTATACAAGACATCATGGTATTCTAAGATGTGATGGTATTTACCTAAAGTATTTTATGGACCAACCATCTAAAGGATTAGAAAAAGGCTAACCATTTAGATTGGCAAAATTACTCTTCCAAAATAAATAAAAGTTAAGAGAACTATGAAAATTTTCAGAGCAAGACATGTTCAACATGGATTTGAGCATAGTTTCCTTATGATGACAAGGTATGGTTTCACTTGAGTGAATAAATACTCCAAAGGTAATACTATGAAGCTTAAGGAAGAAAGTTTTTTGAAAATTAATGTTTTTTTTAGCCTTCTATGTGGAAAAAATTAGGTATTTTATACCTTCCATTTTAGATCCTTGCCTCTATTATCTAAGAGGAGTGGGAAAAAGATGTTACTATAGATGAAGAAAATATAATAAATAAGGGGAGAGAAATAAAATCCAAAGGTCATTTGAAGAACAAGTAGGGTAAGGATTTTCCTCACCACCTGAGTTTCTAAAATTATGGGACTAAAATCCTTCAAATTGGAGAGTTTATTAGATTGGACCTTAAACAAGGTATTGTCCAAGAGCTGGTAAAATTGGAAATTGAGAAATATATTATCCAAAATATTATGATAGTAGAACCTAAACAAGGTATTATCCAATAATTAATCATATTAGAACATGAACAAGTTACTTTCCAAAAGATGATCATATTAGAACCTGAGCAAGGTATTATCCAAAAGATGATCAAATTAGAACCTAAAAAAGGTATTGTCCAAGAGGATGATAATATTTATTTCTCACTTGGGAATATATGATTTAAATACCCATCTTAATTTTATAGCTTTATGGACCCAAAATCCTTTAAATTATGGGCATGTGATTACAAATTTGATCACATATATCATCCAATTTAGTTGGTAAGACAATTAGTTGTCAAATATGAGTAATTTGTAAAATGTTGAGTGTTGTAAAATGTTAGTTTATATTGTCAAAAATAAAAAAACATGTGTTTGGTATCAAAATTAATTTTTGATTACATACTTTAGTTTCTCTCCAAAAATTATACAATTTCAAAAAAATGGCATGTCATTTTGAGGTATTATGCAAAAGTTAAGGCCTTTGGAAGTTGGTGGACTTTATTTCAAGCCGATATCAAGAGCTATAAAAATAACCTCTAGAGATTCGAATATCAACCTTAAGATCTCAATTGTTCATCTCAAAATCCTAACTCTTCATCTCCAGAGCTATGTACATTAGATGGCTTTTTATATTTCCACTTCATTTTGCTAGGTCAATTGAGTTTCAAGGTGGTTTTTAAGGCTAGGAAAGGATAAACACAAGTCTTGTCAAGGTAGAGATAATCAATAATAGAAATCAAAGATCTATCTAAGAAAGAAAGACTACACAGTTGATATAGTTGATGACTACATAGTTGAGATGGTTGAGTTCAGTATTTTTTCCTTTTCTAAGAGGGAATTCTTCCACTAAATATTTTAGAGATCATTATGAGTATGGGATCCATTAGGTTAGTTTTCATTTTGAGCCTTATTGACACAGGAAATTTCACCCAGTGGCAAGAAAATAGGTTCCTGCCTTCTCCTCGCAACATGGAAACTCCTCTCTCACCTGTGGGATGACGAAGCAGGAGAGGAGAGTCTCTAGATAAGGGCTAGCTCCCTTTGATGCATCGTGTTGTTTCTAGCAAAAGCTAACAAGTATATATAGCTATAATAAAGGGGGGATGAAAAGGGAGAGAGAAATTGTAGAAAACAAACTACCTACTCTAAAAGAGGTGATGCACCAAAATAAAATGTTGACCTTCACACATCCACTCTCAGAATCAGACAAATACATATATACTCTATGCACTTGGCAGAAGGACCAGGCTGCTAAAACTGGCAGGGAGGCTTCAATGGAAAATCTAGAATAGAGATCACCCAAGGTGTTGTGAAACACACACTTCTGAAGTAATTTCTTTTGCTCCTTCACTCCCAAATACTATTCTTCTCATGCCAGCTGCAACAATGGCACCTTGTAGATAGTAGGTCTGTTGGTGTTGAACCTGTGAGAGCATCAAAAGACAATGGCTGGACACAAGTAAACATTCAACACATACACAAAAATGTCTATCCAAATGGAGGTAAAAAATTGCATTTGTATTGGTCCAGGTGAAATTTTGCAGAGCTACGCCCTTTACAAATGTGGAAGATTATTACAAATGACCAAGTTCACAAACTTATATGGAAAAAACAAGACCAAAAGGCTCATTGGCACTTATTCTTGCAAGTGGCCTATTGCATCTTCATTGGGAAGTAGAAAAACACTGTTGATGCATCATCCTTCTTTTGGGACCATGCTTGCCATTTTTCTTTTCCCATTTTATTTGTCTTATCTGCTTACTTGGCCCCTGGGGCAAACTTTCTTGGCAGGTTGCTTCCTTTCTGGCTCTTTCTAGTCAGCACTCCCCTTGTTTGCTTTAAAACCAATGGCTACTTGATATCAAACTTGACATCCTCCTTGAACATCCTCATGATTTGCCTTGATGACCTTTGGATGCTTGCTAATTCTTAGCACCCACAGGTACTCTTTCCTTTTTTAATTCCTTAGCACCCTTCGCCCCTCGAAATCCCCCTTTGGTTCCTTAGCTGGAAGTCCCTTGTTATCTACATAGACTACTGATGGGGACTACTGACGGGCCTACTTTTGCTTTGTGGATTATCCTAAGCCTTAATGTTTTGAGTCGGGCTTTTGAAAGTCCCACAGACATTATATGCTCCATGGAATTTTGTCCGCAGATGTTTTCCCATGGATAAAAAGTCTGCAAAAATTCATCCGCGCTTTGTTGCTTTGTTGATACCGCAGACTTTTGTCTGTGGACATTTCTCACAGACAAAAATTTTGCATAAATTTTGCCTATGTATTCCCTTTGATTTAAGTGACCTACCCTTTTGATTTGTGTTAAGTTGCAGGCTTAGCGCATAGACATTTCCCGTGGATCTTTGCCTTTGACTTTGAAGCACTTGGTCGGGACTTAGCAAATTTTAGAAAAAATTGAACTTAGACAATAAGACTTACCCGGATCTCCTTTTGACGCACCGGCCCTCCACTAGGGCAATGAACTTGGATGCTATATGAACTAGGCCGATGAACCCACTTAGTTGAACCAAGAGATTGAACCAGGCGAAGGAACATGCCTTTGAATTTGAACTAGGCCAACTGATGAATTAGGCTGAGCCAATGATTGAAACAAGACTGTCAAACCCTGAAGATGGACCCTGCAACCCAAAAATGACTGGCCTTATATAGCAGGTGAAGAAGGTGACCAAAAATTTGCTTGTGGGAAAAATTGGTCAACAAGCCCAAGAGACAAAATATTTTAAACTACAAAACATGGTGGAGATGAGGAAGCATGGCTTCACTCTTGTTGGATTTTTCTCACATTGGTTTTCTCTATGGTAAGTCTTTTGTCTTGTGTTATATCTCTTTGATGTGTTTGGAGATGTGTTTTTTTCCTTTATTTTCATGTTTACATTCCTTTTAATTGGGATAATAAACCAAACATTTAAGAGAACTAAAGATTCAACCCTAATGATTAAATAGCTTCATATTTTGTATTGCACTTATATGTAATCATATTAATTGTAGTCTTGTATGGAGTAGTAGTATGTTTAGAGTGTGAAGGAATATATGCAATGTATGTAGCATGTGGAGATTACATGTGAAGGGTTTCATATTCTTTTATATGTTGTATATGATAGATGTAAGAGCTATAATACATATTAAAATAAAATTTTATATTTTTTTATATGGAACATAACTTGGGAGAAACACCTTAACTTAAAAGGGTTTGATTAGGTGAAAATTAGAGTGGAATATCCATATAGTTTATAGATAAATATAGGACATTGTGGAGAATGAAATCTAGAAGCACTAGTGACTTGAGTTGAATTTAACCTTTTCTTTGAGGTTGAAGACTTTTTTTATCTACTAAATACACTAGACCATAACTTTATTCATGAAAAAATTCAAATAAGTCCCTTCATAAATTCATGTATTGTGTGGCATTAGTGTTTAGAACCCAAGAAATATGTAAAGTTAAAGTCACTAAGGCATTATTTTCTTTCATATAATATGGAAAACACACATTCACTTGAAAATTGAGATAAGTATGGTTTTGATCTTTTCTTCTTCTTCTTTTATATATCATTCAATCTTATCCCATGACATTTTTCATTTATGGGTCTCATGACTCCCTTGTCTTTCAAAATGTTTTTTTGCTCTCTTGATGTTGACCATTAGTTTTTCTTTATTTTCCACCTCAGGATTTATTTTTTCCTTTGTTTTTATCATTTATATCATTATTATAATATTTATCTTTTGATTAACATAGTAAATTCTTTCTCTTATGGACTCAAATTTTGTTCCAAAGGTTTTTTCTCTCTCGGCCAAATTCTTAACAAGTAGATCAAAAACGAGAGTCTTCAATAGATTGTTTGCTTGAAAATACTCTAAGTAGGTTTAATATATATTGATATTATATTTTATGAATGAATTCATGTATACATCAATCCCTACACTAGTAGTATCGACATCATGTTTGATAGCTCAGATTTCAAAATCCAAACTAATGTGATATCACCATTACTCAACTCAATGTTGAACATTTTTAAAAATAATTTATGAACTTCAATTCTGAGAAAATCATACAAGTCTTTTAATTTCATAGCATTTCCAAAGGAGTGTTGCACCCCTGTATGTGAATAAAAAAATTTCCATCAACTAAGGCCCTCATCAAATCCAATGCCTTTGAATCGTTTTACTTCCATGTTTTTGCTTCCTTTAATTCTTTTGGTTTAGTTGGTTGTAGATACCCATCATAAATGTTGAATAACAAATCATTGAAAATGAGTATTATCTACCTATCTTAGTCATTATAAATAAGGGTCTTCCCAGTTAACATTGTGCTAAAAATTAATTTGATTGAGTGCATTTTTTGTTAAGGTGGATGGATTGGTTCCTTGTTTCTCCAAAAAAAATCTATATAGAACCAGATCGATATATGAAACCTTTCAATATTCTTATCCTTACTATATACTTGACTACCCATGGAATAAGTTCATATTTTATATACACATGACAGTATGTGGAAGACATGTTAAAGCACATGAGAATAGAATGATACATGGCCCTTAGGTAGTAGATGAAAAATATTTGTTATATCTATGACACCTAATTAGTCAGAAACCCTTGTATGTGGGTGTAATAACCTTATATATTTATAACTTATTACTTATAGGCTTTATGCTAGTGATAGATACAAATGGATAATAGAGGGAAAATGGAAAAAAATAATTTTTATCCTTATTTCTCCTTGGTAATCTATAAGTAAAATTTCATAGATGATGTTGTTGTAGCTACATTAGGTGATAGATATAGTAGTTCAAGCACTACAACATTACTCACAAGCACGAACTAATGACATCATTAATACCAAATGTTGTGTTTACATAAAATGTTTTTATTTTGTTTTTTGACAAAAATCAAATTTATTTTGTTTAGAATAATGAATTGGTTTGTTAAAATATGACTTATTTATTATTTTTAATAAGTCAAAAAATTAAAATTCCCTTGTCTTATTTTTGGAAGATCCTTAAATAAATAATAAATATACTTTTATTTTCAAATTAAAATCAAATAGATAATATAAATCTCATAAATTATTGAAACTTATCTATTTTTAGGTTATAAGGAGCAAAGAGATATGGAAGGGGGAAGAAATGAGTTTTTGTTAGCTTGAAAAACTTCCAAACACCACCTCAATGCTTTAAAAGAAGCATGTAAACTAATGTGAGTGCATATTCAACCTTATTCCAATGCCTTATGAATAGTTGGAATAATTGTGTATCCAACTACGCTTTAAATTAAGTTAAAATGCCATACCTAAAAGTCTTTGCAATAACCTTTGAATAAAATTATGAAAATTTTGATGCCATGAGCACCATTCTTTTTGCAATAAATGCCAAAAGAATAGTTCAAAACACCACAAAATTGTAAACTTCTTCACTTCCTTCTAGTGCCACCTAAAAGCTTAGAATGAAATGCTAAGGCTTGCACTTGACAAGAACATAATGTTAAAAGTCATAGAACTATGCACTCTTGCATATTTTTCAGGGTTAATAACCAATTACAAGTCTTAATTAAACATTGCAATTGAGTTTGTAGATGATAGTATGGTGCTAGTGGATAAAAAAATAGACACCAAATAATACAGTAATTTTATTTATATTTTACCATATTTATGCAAGTTGTATAACTACAACTAAGTAGGATAAAACAAAAATAAACTTGCATAAATATTTTATTGGTAGGAAAGGAATTTATAGAAAAAGAATAAGAGTAGAGGATTATAAAATAAATGGACAACCCTATGCTCTAATACCAATTTCAGGATAAATAATTGGACTGTGAAAAAAAAATTAAATTTTTACATACCAAATACGTAATTCATTAATGAAATAGAAGAAATATTATAATATATAAACCACAAAGTGGTTGTTCAATTAATCTCTTATAGTGATTATTCACCTTCTACAAAAGAAAAAATATATTACATGAATAAGGTCAATAAGTTGAGAATCAGCATGTTCATAATATACATACTTGGAAGGAATGCACAAGTTTTCCTTTAATAGAGGGACACCTTATCAATTCATGGGTTATCATGAAAGACATTTTAGATGTTGATGCTAAATGCTCGAAAAAATTTAACCTCAAAGAACACATTGAATATGTGCAAGAAGATAAGATGAAATAACAATAAATAAAGGAGGACTATTTAACCATAGATTCAAATCACAAATAATTTTTATTTATTGATCCTTTGGCCTCATTATAAGTAAATGATCCTCATGTATTAATTTGGATAGATTTTAAGGTATGTTTACCTAAGACCAGTGCTTTTTTATTTTCATATTTGAAAATAATCATCATATTAATCAAAAGTTTGTGAATCTCTTTAAATTTGGAAAGAGTAAATTGATTAAATTACTAAAATAATATAATCCTTTTATTGCACATCTAAGAATAATGAAATGTGAAAACATAATCTTACCAGCTAATGGGAAATGTTTCATACAAAGTTTTCAATTTCATCCTCCTGATTTAACTATGATTTGTTAGTGTAGTTTAGGATTAGAATATATTATATTAGTTTATTTCAGTTTTATTTTAATTTGTTATAGTTTTTCTTGTTTAGGTGGTAGTACAATAAGTCTTCTTACCTATTTACCTAAGACCAGTTAAATCAGTTAAATCAAGAAAATTATAAGTCTTGTTTAGGTATGTAATCATTTGGTTAGATTTTAATGTATGTTTACCTAAGGTATTTTTACTTTTTTAGAGTATTTTCTCTTGTTTAAGTGGTAGTACAATAAGTCTTATTGAATACATAAGAAAAAATAAAAATACCTTTCCAAATCCATCATTATAAAATTGATCACTTATTGATTTCCTATGTGTCCACATTATCTAAAACCATAGAGACTTTAGTCATAATCAATTGACTGCAAACGTTGATTTCACTATGAAATGTTGAAAAATTTAGGAAAATTGGTGAACTTTTGGATGAACATCAGCATTATGCTTGACTATTTTCTATTTCACTAGGGAAATTAATCTTTGTTTCATAATTATCACATGAATTAAGAAGAGTCTTTACATTGTAAAAAAACCATGATTGTACTTAATCACATTAAGTATTATCTGGAGGCATGTGAAATAACAAATGAAAGATCATTTGTGACTAAAATTTTCTAACCATCCTTATACCTTGGCCATATTGGTTCCTAACCCTTTAAGAGATTCAAAAGAAAATAAAACTGATAATATGAATTATTCAAAGTAAAATTAAAAAATCATCAAAAAGGGAGATTTGGGAAACCTCCATCAGGGCTATGGATAATTGGCTAGCAATAGAGCAAGGCTTAGAGTGAAGCTTATAAAACAAATACATAAATAAAATACCCGTTAAAAAAAATTGATCAAGTGATCGATCTTACAATATATTAAAAACTCAAAGGCAATGTAATGAATCACTTCATACACACTTTTGACTCTTTGTAGATGTCAAGGCTTAATATGTTATGTCATAAAATTGAACCTTAAGTTCAAAGTCATTTTGAATACATGAAATTTTATTACATGATTGAGTGGTTCTAATCAAAATTAACTATAAACCCTGAGTTATAAACACTTTAGTCTTTTTATTGTATAATTAACCATCTTCCATGACTAATTTATTCATAAAAAATAAGGGCCCTCTTTAAACCTGAACGAATGCTAAAATTTTATTTTCTCAAAGCATCTAAAATTGAGTTCATAGTATAGGGTCTAAGTTAAAATTAAATTGATCACAAATAGTACCATGGTCACATCATAAAACTTCAGAGGTTCACTATATAATTAAAAAATCATGGGCCCCTTATATACTTTAAAATCTAAGAGCTACGCACATATCATATATCACATACCTCAAAATAATCACTTTGGAAATCACTTTAATATTAACTTAGGTCTAAGGTCCCAATTTTAAAATATCCATGGCCTCTTTAAAAACATAAATATGAAACCTATGATCCTTGCATTCCCATTCCTTGAACCAAAAAATACTAAAAATATAAAAATAATAGGTCCACAAAATCTTATTTTTTAAATTACAAACCTCGCACCCCATACCACAATAGCATGGGATTTTTCCACTTGTTCCTCTCTAAACCTGTGACCACTATGGATTGTGTTTAAATGCCATATAATCTTGTGGAATATATGATGAAATGCTTTGTTGATGTTACACTAAACTAAAGCTCATCAGTAACCGAAAATAAGAGTCAATGGTTGATAAATTTTGGTGATCATTAAATGTTTTCTTAGTGTCAATGGTTGATAAATTTTAGTGATCATTAAATGTTTTCTTAATGTTAAGGGCTAATAAATTTTTATTTCACTACAAGAGTCTAATTATAAATGAAGTCATGAATAGGTAAAGAATAATAACTCAGAGACTTACTAATACTTTTCATTATTGATTGTGACCTAATAAAAATACCTAATATTAGGCAAGGGGATAAGTTTAAATGACCAAAAATAGGAGAATATTTCTTAATGATATTTTTATAGTTAGATTTAAAGATTTAGTTTTACTTTTATCTATTTTATAATATATTTTTTAAATAAATAATTATATGTAAATTTTTTTTAAATCAAAATAAAGACCATCAAACTATTATTAATATATTGTATTATGAGACCCAAAAAAATACCTGATATTAGGCAAGGGAATAAGTTTAAATGACCAAAAATAGGAGAATATTTCTTAATGATATTTTTAAAGTTAAATTTAAAGATTTAGTTTTATTTTTATCTACTTTATAATAGATTTTTTTAATAAATGATCATATGTAAAAAATTTTAAAATCAAAGTAAATATCGTATTATAATCCATTTTAATTAGGAAGTAAATTTGGAAGACTGTGTGCTTAAAAAATCATTGTGAATGTTTTAAGAGTTTGTTCATCTTTCATCTTTTTCAAACTCATATTAATGTTGTGTTTTATTATCTTAAAGTGATCATTTTAAGAGGCTTATATTTTTTTTTAATGAGTAGGTTGGATTGAATATTTATTGTAACACACGATTACAAAGGGTTAATTTTCAATAGTATGAAATCAAAATCAAATTGAAAAGCATACAACTAAGCCTTAAGTGTGTGTCCTCTGATTGGGCAAGGTTAAAAAAGAGACAAATAAACTAAATGGAAGAAAAAACAAAAAAATAGACCTTCTCTTTTAGATTTCTCTTTCTTTTGAGAATTCAAATTTGGATGAGCCTAGATGTAGTTACAAAAGGCTTTGACCAATGGTGCATAGTCATTTTGGTAGTGTTTCCCCTTACAGTGTGGATGAATTAGATGTATAATTGGAATGCTTGAAGTGACGTTAGCTCTCAAAAATGGTGTAAATTCATTATGTCGTAAAGACATATTTGAATGATGAGGAAACCCTCTAATTTATAGACTTGGATGATGAATGTGGACCATTTGATCAAGATGAAAATCAATGGATGGGGATCAGTCCTCCATCCTCATAAATGAGGGAAATGGAGTATGTAAGAGGGATATATGGAGTGTGGAATAAAGTATTTAGTAGAAGGAAATGTAAGACCTTGTCATAAACCTTACTCGTGCATTGTTTGATTCCATTCAATTTCCTTGGGAAAGAGGAAGATTTAATGTTTTTTATTGGTAAGTTATGTGATGAAGAAACTAGGAATTTTTGAGTTTATAAAATAAAAATTTCCAAAATTTATGGAATTTTCCATAAGAAGATTATTAGGCTAATTAACAAAGGTTAATTAATAATGTGAAGTGATGCGAATTTGGTGGGATAGGATATGATAATAGAAGAAAAGATTAATTGGTCAAGGGAGAATAGTGATAAAATAGGAATATTAATGAGAATATAATAATTGATTAGATTATTTAGGACAATGTTAGTAGATAGTTAAAATTAACACAAAGAGTCTGATTTTAGGTGTCTACATTTTTCCCCTCTTTGAGAAGCAATGTGAGACATGATGAGTGGAGTAATGACTCTTCAAAGAAATAAGAAGCTAAAAATGTGGATAAAAAATTAGATGATGATGATGATGAAATAATGTGATGAATGATGCCCCCTCAAGAGGGCATGCAAGGATGAAGCATGAAAATAAGCACTTGAAAAAGAGAGGAAGAAGCTAGAATGGAAGAATCAATAGGTGTGCGACGAAGAAAGAGGGGTGGGCTATAGGATGATGATTAACCTATGGGTGAGATTAACCCACTTGAGCTAACACTTACATGTTTTGATTTATGTTCATGATGGATTGGTTTACCCCAAATAAGGTAGATTTTGTTAAGGATTCATCATGAGTATGTTACATACTTTGACATGCCCCAAGCATGGTGGATGTAGAAAAAAATCCTAACAAAGTTGTGGGCTTGACTTGCCCCATGTAGGGTGGATTGGAGAATGACCTATTTTCTTGATGAGCTACATGCTTTTATTTTCTCCAAACATAGTGAAAGTGGTGAACTTGGAATATATGGATGACTAATTGATTAATTTATTAGTTGATTTAAAATCATAGATCAAGGATTTAACCTATTGCATAGATTAAGGTGAGATGATCACATTGATGAGATGATCACTTTGAGATATGAAAAGAATTTGACAGGTTTATGTAGATGTATATGTGGATGGTATAAAAAAAATTCACTTAATGAAGAAGTCATAAAAAATGACGCACACAAGGATTCCCAAAGTGAGGAAAATAATGGTTGAGTAATGATATGATTAAATTTGGAGAGAATTGGACAAATTATGGATGATAAAAGTATTGTTAGTGAGATGAAATGGATAATATAAAGAAGGGTGATGGTGGTTAAGTTTATCTTAGAAATCTCATGCAACTGATCACTACCTACATAATTTGAATAGACCTCAGGTTGATGTAGTTCTCCTAAAAAAGGAGGGATATACTGAGAAATTATGATGAATGGATGATGATTGGATGATGCCAAATGTCAAAGAGGGATTAGATGATTTGACTTGAAAATATGATTTTTTAAAGGGATAAACTATCACTTTAATGCATCTCCACATAATTTTGTAAACTTCATTTTTGATGTTGTATATGATATTTGTTATGAACCCGTGTTATCTCTTCTCTTTACTTTTTTAGTTTAGTAGTTGTTATGGATGCATATGCTTTATAATTCATCATGTGAGCATTTTGTTTTATCCCACATTCATGGGAATATGTAGTTGCTTAGATTAGAATTCATACATAAGTGTTGAGGCCAATGAAGGCATCCACAAAATTATTGTATTGAGCTTGCTCAAAGGAGGTTGCCCCTTCGAAGTGGCCTGTGATCAATCCAAAAATTTTAAGTGTTATATCATATTTAATTTATCTTATTAATTCATGTTACTTTGTGCATTCTTATTAATTATTGTAGGAGGATCTTCTCATCTAGTATCAGAGTGCTTTTCAAGGCCAAATTTTTTTACTTTAGAAAGTCTTCACTCTGTTCTTCTACATAATATTTTTTTAGAAATAACTTTGTTCTGTTTCATAATTTATTTAAGTATTTTCTTGTAACATAATAATCTATTTCAGATTAGGGTAAAAACTTGACCACATAAATATGGAAAGTGCTTGAGTGAAAACCTTAAAATTCATTATGAGGAGTACCATAGGAACCCCAAAGTAGTTGGCCCATTGAGAGGACTTGCCAGTGAAAAGTCAATGGCCCCTTCTTGATTGAGTAGTTCCCATCCGTGAGGAAAACCAACTATTGCATAGAAATAAATCCATAGTTAGAAAATTTTTGGAGAGTGGTACTCACTTAGATGGCATTGGGGCCAGAGTGATAATTCTAAAACCCTTAGGTATCCATTTACACTTGGGACCCATTTCTATCAATTTTAGAATATTTACAATAGACTCAAAATAATTAATCAGTAGAGTATCCACAGACTGTCAAAGGACTTGTAGGTAAATATTTGATAGAAACCAAAATATGTAAACCATCCATAGAGTATCAGTAGACTCTTAAAGGAATTACCACCAAATAGAAAATAAAAATTAAAGAGTAATTTTTTTTTCATTTTTTATAATATCTCTCCATTTGTATCCCTGTTGATCTTTAAATTTTATCCAGACACCTAAAATTCCAATCCCTACATTTTCTTCCTTGAGGTCCCATATCCTAATTCCACTCTTAATGCTCATAAATCTCAAATTTCCATTTTTTTAGGTTTTGCCATAACTTCTATATTTGTCTATTTGCCTCGAAAAATTTCCATTGTGTTCATCATCTCGTTCTACTCTTTTGTCCCTCTTTGACCAATTTTCTAGTTTTTCCATTTTCACTCCTAAAATTACCCTTACCTTCATCAATCATACTCCCACTATGTAAAAAAATAATTAAAATCCCCTTTACCCCTTCTATTTTTGCCCAAATTCAAAACTTTCTTTACTAAACATGTCTTAACTCTAGTTTTCCTATCCATTTCAAAAAAAAATTATTATTTGGGTCATGATAGTAACCCAAACATGAGAAAAAAACATGGAGGATGAAATTTCCACACTCAAGACCCACATCAAAGATCTTGATGAAAACATTCTTGGCTTCAATCTTCAACATACCACCATGAACAATAGATGACGTCCAAAGTCTTCTTTAGACACTACATTTTCTTCTTCAAGTAATTATCATGGGCCAAAGCTTAATTTTCCATAATTTAATGATACAGATCCAACTGGATGGATTTATCAGGCAGAACGATATTTTAGTTTGCATACTACTTTTGATGCCAACAAGGTCCCGCTTGCATCCTTTCCTTTAAAACTTGAATCCCTTCAATGGTATTATTGGTCTACCAAAGCTCATGATGAATCCATGTGGAATAATTTTTGCACCCTCATTTTACAATAGTTTGGCCCTACTACTTTTGATAACTTCATTGGATCACTCACTAAAATTTTCCAAATAAGAACCATGAGAGAATATCAAATAGAACTTGAAAAACTAGCCAATCACATAAAGGGATTTTTTGATAAATTCTTGAGGAGTTGCTTTGTTAGTGGACTGAAGGATACAATTTAATCTAAGGTCAAAATGTTTCAGCCCAACATGATGATGGAAGCCATAAGCTTGGCTAAGTTGGTAAAGGACAAGATCGTAGCTTAGTAGCGATTCAAATCCAAATTTTCTCCCTTCAAAAATATAGCTCCACAATGATCTCAAATAATGTCAACTCCTAGAACCACTGCTATCAAGCATTTGACTGAAGCAAAGATGCAAGCCCATAGATAAAAAGGACTATGTTATAACTGTGATGATAAATTCACTCAGGAACATCGATGTGTCGATCAAAATCTCTACCTATTAGATGTGGACTCTCCACCCACAACTGAAGATTGGGAAGATGTTCAAGATATAATAGTTGATCTAAAGGAAACTTAGTTGATTGTGGAACCTGCTTCTCAAGAAGACCAACCAAAGATCTCTCTCCATGCCTTAGTAGGAGTCACTACCCCATAAACCATGTGGGTCAGGGGTTACTTCAAGAAGCTCCCTCTCATTAAACTCATTTATTTAGGTAGCACTCATAACTTCATTGACCCTCAGATCTCCAAATAGACTGATTATTTTATCCATCCTTACTCCAACTTTGAAGTCATGATTGCTAATAAGGGCACATTACCTTGTAAAGGGAAGTATCATAATGTGCATATCTCTATTAGATATTATAACTTATATTCCACTATGTTTGTCTTTCCCTTAGGTAGATGTGATGTTGTTTTGGGATCCCAGTGGTTATGCACACTTGGACCCATCTTATGGGATTTTGCTAAACTTTGGATGTAGTTTTCAGATAATGGGCAAAAATACACATTGAAAGGCTTACAAACAACATCTCTCAGCATCATCAATTCACATCATATGGAAAATATTCTTAATAATAATTCACATGGCATCATTGCCCAGTTCCATTCCATTCAAATGCAACCATCAACAGTCTCCACTATTCTTTCTGATGTAAAAACCATTCTAAAGAGGTATACACATGTCTTTGTTAAACCAAAAAGATTGCCACTTTCATGGCCACAGGATCACTATATTCATCTCCTTTTTGGAAGTGTTTATTCTAACATCAGGCTTTATTGCTACCCATTTTAGCAAAAGACATATTGATATGTTCATTCAATACTTACTAAATCAAGGCATTATTTGCCTCAGTACCAACCCATATTCTTCCCCAGTTCTCCTTGTTTAGAAAAAATATGGGTCATGGCACCTTTAAATTGATTTAAATACACTTAATCACCTCATAATCAAGGATAAGTTCTTGATCCCTATTAGTGATGAGCTTCTTGATAAGCTTCATGGCACTCATTTTTTTCTAGGTCGGATCTCCTCTATAGATATCACTAGATTTGGCTTCATTAAGATGATATCCCTAAGATAGATTTTCACATGTATGATGGTTATTATGAGTTTTTGGTCATGTCCTTTGGCCTCACTAATGTTCCTTCAACATTCCAGCATTGATGAATAAAATATTCTAGCCCTACCTACAAAAATTCATTCTAGTCTTCTTCGATGATATCCTCATCTATAGTAAAACATGGTCTAAGCATCTTCAACATCTGGAGATTGCACTATAACTTCTCTTTGACCATCATCTTTATGAAAAATAATCCAAATGCATTTTTAGTTAGAAAAAAATTGATTTTATTTGGCATATTGTGTTAGCCTAAGGGGTTCAGGTGGATCCTAAAAAATTAGCTACCATGACAAATTGGCTACATCTTCAGACACTCAAGAGCCTTCATGATTTTTTGGGACTGATTGGATACTATCACAATTTTGTCAAGGATTATGAGAAGATTATAGCTCTACTAATATCTATGTTGAAAAAGGATGCTTTTACTTGGACACAAGCTATTGAGTGTGCATTTGAAAAATTAAAACAAGTTATGTGTACTACATCTATTCTAGTTATGCCAAATTTTTCCAAGACCTTAACTATCAAGAGTGATGCTTGCAAAAATGTACTTGGTGTTGTTCTCATCCAAAAAGGATGCCCTATTTTATTCACCATAAAAGCCATTTTTGGTAAGAATTTAGTGCTCTCTACTTATGAAAAGGAAATGAAGGTCATTTTGCATGCAGTATAGAAATGGTGGCCATACCTACTGGGAAATCATTTTTGCATCAAAACTAATCACTAGAGTCTAACATATTTATTAGAACAATGAGTCTCTACCCCATCACAACAAAAATGGGTCATAAAACTCATGGTTTATGATTATGAGATCACTTACAAGAAGGGTAAGACAACATTATGGTTGATGCTCTATCTCACACATTTGTAGACCAAGCTTCTCTTTCAGCTATTTCCATGACTATTCCAAATTGGTTGGACATTTTACAACAAGGGTATGTTAATGACTCCTAGTTATCTCTAATCATTAAACCTTTGGCCACTAACCCCTCAATTCTACCATATTATTCATGAAATGGTGATTCTCTATGATACAAGGGTTATCTAGTGCTTCCCTAGAGCATAGATATTTAGCAAGTTGTATTCTATGAACTCCACACTTCTCCATCTGTAGGGCACTCAAGGTTTCTCAAAACTTATGAGCGGTCATGATATAACTTATTTTGAAAGGGAATGAAAAAGTTAATTCAACAAATGGTGGCTAAATGTGATACCTACTAATATAACAAGGGTGAAATAACACTTATCCCTAAGTCGCTCGAACCCTTACCCATCCCTACCAAGATTTGGATAGATATTTCTATGTATTTCATTAAGGGGCTCCCAAAATCTAGAGGGAAAATGGTGATCTTGTTTATAGTTGATCACCTCTTTAAATATAGTCATTTTTGTGCCCTCAGCCATCCCTATATTGCCTCCATAGTCACATAAATTTTCCTAGACAAAATTTATCATCTTCATGGCATTCCTTCATCCATTGTCTCAGATCATGGTGCAACCTTCACCATCCATTTTTGGATAGAACTATTTTGATGCATTGACACCTAATTAAAGATGATTTCTGGGTATCATCCATAAAGAGATGGCTAGACTAAAATTATCAACAAATGCTTATAAACTTTCCTTCATTGCTTTACCTCAAAACAACAACATCAATGGGCAAAGTGCCTCCTTCTCACCGAATGGTGGTACAATACCTCCTACCACACTTCATCAAAAATGACTCCATATGAAGTAGTCTATAGTCAAGAACCACTAATGCTCCTTCCATAAACCCCCAATAGTTCATCAGTTTAAGTGGTCGACATGATTCTTCAAACCTAGGATCAGATCTTTAGCACCCTACAAGACAATCTTCATATGGCACAAAATTGAATAAAACAATAGACAGATCAGCATTATTATGAATCCACTTATAAAGTAGGTGTTATGGTTTTTATTTGATTATATCTATACAAATAATCCTCCCTAAAACTTAGATGGAATCATAAGCTATCTCCCAAGTTCTATAGGCCTTATAAAGCTCTTTAGAATATTGGGTCAGTTGCTTTTAAGTTGGACCTCCCACCTTCTCGAGTTCACCCAATATTTCATGTCTCTTATTTGAAGAAAGTTATTAGCACAAACATCAGAGTGAAAAATATTCTACCCTAATGTGATCATGAAGGATCCATTCTTCTTGAGGTAGAGGCAATCCTAGACAAGTGCACATGCCAACTTTGCTCCTACTCCATCACCAAGGTTTTAATTCAGTGGCACAGAATGTAACTAAAAGATGTAACATGGGAACCACTATTTTAGATTCAACACCAATTACCACATCTAAAGCTTTGAGGACAAATATTTTTCTAAGAGGGATGGGATGTTATGAACCCATGATATCTCTTCTCTTTACTTTGTTAGTTTAGTAGTTGTTATGGATGCATATGCTTTGTAAATCATCTCATGAGAATCTTCTTTTATCCTGCATTCATGGGAAGTAGTAGTTACTTAGATTAGAATTAATATATAATTAAGTGTTGAGGCCAATTAAAGTATCCATAAAATTATTTTATTGAGCTTGCTTAAAGGAGGTTGGACCCTCAAAGTGGCATGTGATCAATTCAATCTTTTCAAGTGTTTTGTCAGATTTAATTTGTGTTGTTATTTCTTGTGACTTTGTGCATTCTTATTAATTATTACAAGAGGATCCTTTTAATAATATGCCCCATGATATAAAACACCATGATAACTTGGATTCAATATGTGTAAGGATTGACCCTTGATCTAATATACAAATGATAGCAATGTACTATGATACAAAAAAATTAAGATGGAATTATTTTTCATATGTCAATGGATGGACTCAAGTATAAACACAAGAATTAAATACGGTATGGAAAAACCATGATGACCCTATTGATGCATATATATTGAGTCAAGTCACAACATGAAAAGTAAACAAACAACCAAACACACACAAACCTGAAGCTAAAAGCAATAGAAAGCATCCTATCATTAATCAAGTCAAATTCCACATGTGATGTCTCAGTGATATTGATAGCTAGATGGTGCCCCCAAGATAGGATGAATTCAAGGGTTTGGTTTGGGAATAAGATATCCTAAAATAATTTATATGATTTGATTTACCCCAAATAAGGTGAAATTTGTAAACTGGAATTGATAATTTGCCCCAAATAGGGTGGATGTGGGAATGAAATATCTCGAAAAGTTAGAATGGTGTAATTTGCCCCAAATAGGATGGATTTGGGAAGGATACATCCAAATTATGGTTAAAATGATTTTATTAAGGATTTTTACTGGATTTTATGATAAGACAAATGTTTTTAGATTTTTTGGCTTTGTATCTATCTTGGATATTTGTAGCCCTTTTTTGATTTTTAGGAATTTTGTGATTTTATAATGTTTTTGAATTTTTTGGATTATCTAATGTTTTGGGTTTTTATATATTATCTAATAGTTTTATAAATTTGGATGAAGTATATATAAGGGGTCATAAAAAAGGGAAAACATGTTCTATTACTAGGATGGGATACATAACGAATGAAATAGATTCAGGATAATGTTGGAGGATATCGGCATTAAGGGATATCGAGGAATGGATTAGGGATCTCCAAGGACCATAACATGTGGTAACCAAATTTCCAATCACAAAAGTATCATTTGGATGATATTCCAAGACACTTCCCAAAAATAGGGCTCAAAACATCTTCCAATTCTCTATCGAGGTCAAAATGAGAGGAAAATATGGGCATGATAGAATGGATAAAAAGATAGACAAGGATAAAGATATGATTGAGCCAAGATGGCTAGAATGGGATGGATGAGGATGCATATGGTGTTTCCCCAAAGTGTCAAGTATTTAAAAATAAAAATATATTTACACATGACACTATAAACCTAGTTTCATCATGATATTTACCTAAGGCACCATAAGCATGGTTTTCACTCTTGGATGATTTTTTTTTTTTTTAGCATCTCAACTCATTAGAGGATCACTAGATGCATAATGTTGACTCATTTTGATTTATATCCCCTAACTATTATAAATAATTTATCAGCTAGAATCATGTTACTAATTTTGACTACATTGATTTTATTGTGATCTTCATTGATTGTTGATTATGATTCCTTCGGACCTCCAAACAAAGTGTCTTTATAGCCTCTATGAAATAGAGTGTTTCTAGGGGGTAAAGTATGATAAATTTTAGATGAAACATATAGTTTGATTATGTGTTATAAGATTTGAATAAATGATATGATCATGAAGGATTTATAATTGTTGGAGGATCAAGGGAAATTGGGATTAATAGTTATACACATCATTATTGATTCTGGATGTTCTAATTGTGACATGATTTAGGATTTTGGGGGTCAAATACCTATAAACCTTATCTTAGGAGAACCAAAAGATTATTTTGATCCTTAGACCTAAGATTTGTTGTGATCTAAATGATTTTTGGATTATCAGTTGTTCTAATATAGACTTCAATAATGTCTTCATCAAGCAATGCAAAACAAATTTGTTTAACTCTTAGTGCCTCTAAGAGGTTTTCACCAATAGATTCTTATTGATTAATCTTATTTTGATATTGATTTTCCCTTAGCGCCTAAAACAAGGTTTCACTAAGGGATGTTGACTTTTGAATTTAATTTTCCCCTTGTGCCTCAAGCAAAGTTTCACTCAAAAAAATTCTTTTGACTAAATGTTGTTTTGGATCCCCATAAATTTCGAATCTTATATGTCACTATGAAATAATTCCAATGATGTATGATTATGTTGGTTATGATCTATGGGTTTGGGAGATTGAATGTCAAGATTGGGACAAGATGGTTGGTGTGAAAAGGGTGAGTGATATTAATGGAAGGATAAATGACAACATGATCCTCATAGAGACTACTAAGATAACTTTTTTTTATTCCAAAGGAATCTTCCTAAAAAACCATGAAAGGATCATGGATGTCTTCAATCTGATCTACATGAGGTGTGTAGCTGATGTCATGAGATCTTGATTCTAATTGGGATATTGATGTTAAATCTGATGTTGATAGTGATTATGATTTTGATGTGGATTCTAATACTAATATAGATGGTAAAAATGATGTTAATTTTACTAATGCTGATAATTATTTGAATGTTGATTATGATGTTAATAATGATTTGATGTGGAATCTAATTTGGATGTGGCCACAAGGAAGGCATGTTAGATTGTGTTATCCACAAGTACCTTTTTAACTTATCACTTAGAAATGATGGATTTGGGATGAATGGATTACCTCAAATCAGTGATTTCTTGTAATGGATTAAATATGGATTATGTTCAATTATGGGTTCTTTGAATATAGGCTCATTGAAGGAGGGTTCGTCAAAGACTAGTGGATGATCAAAGTGAGGCTCATCAAATATGGGAGGATGATCGAAGAGTGACTCATCTAACATGGGTGATTCCAAAAAAAATTGAATATGGGTAGGTTATCTTGACCTTGACTTGGAATTGGATGAGTATGATTGTAATTTAGAGGGAGATCCTAGCATATCCCTAATGGATGACTCTCAAACTTGGATGTACCTAGTTTTATGTTTATGTCTCTATGATCAATCAAACCTTAGATATAAATTTGAGTCTATAAAATCAATTAAGATAATGTATTTGAATCTTATGCTATGTGAAATATTCATCTTCTTGATATCATTCAAGTTTTGGACTGTGTTCATCAAAATACTTGGTGCACAAATATACAATCACGTTTGTTGCGACCAGTTGGTAAAAAATATTCCAAGGGTTCATTGAGAAGGTTACATTTTCCATGTTTATATGTGAATGGAATTGATTTTATATGTTATTTTTATGGCTCAAGGGATAGATGGATGTTGGATAAAAGTGCTAAAATAATTTTCCATTTACTAATGTGTTGGGGGATGTGATGATCAAGATTGGAACTAGTGAATGGGATGTTTGATTGATGTTGACTATTTTGATGTGAATAGGTTTGACTTTGCCTAATTAGGATAGATCTTATGTTGGATAGATCATAATATACAAGAATTTAGGCAGATATTTCCAAGAATTACATAAATACATCACATTTGTTCTCATACAAGGATCGTTCAATTTGGACCATATCTAGATCTACTTTAGATGCCATAGGCATGGATGAAATTTGATGTAGGATTGGTTAGTTAAATGTGATTAAGATTTTGGAATTAACTTGATTAGACTCATATTGGATTATGATGGCTAGATTTGATTTACATATGAAAGGATGGATGATGTGATTATATTGTTCCCAACTGAATAGGTGTAGGAGATTAAATAGAAAGACAAGAACGTGATTTTAAATTTGAATGTTTAATTGATTTGGAATTGATTTGACTTTGTAAAAATAGACCATGATTTAAATTGGATGCTTTGACTTGATTAAATTTTGACTAGATTTGATTTGATTATTTGACTTTGGTCAAATTTGACCTAACTTGACTTCTGAATCAAATTTGACTTAGTGAAAGTATCGAATTTGAATTAACTAGACTTCATCAAAGTGACATTGGATTTGTTTTTTTATTCAATATTTGACTATAAATTCAATGTAGGTTGATTTTTTAACTATATTTGACTTTAAATTTTGATTTGACATGGAATTTGAAGTTTGACTTGAAATTTGACTTTGTTTGACTTTAAGGTTGACTTTGTTTAACTTGAAAGTTGATTTTTTTAATTGAATGTTGACTTTATTTGAATTGAAAGTTGAAATTTTGACTTGATGTAATTTGAATTGATTTTTAGGTTGACTTTTATAGATATTGACTTTGACTCAATGATTGGCTTTGACTTTGAATTTGAAAAATTTATTTGACTTTGACTTTAAAAAATGTTTGAATTAATTTAGAAAAATTGATTGATTTGGAAAGATTTGATTGATTTAGATTTGATTCAGAATTAGATTTGGTTAAAAATAGACATGATTTGGATTTGTTTTCAAATAGATAACATAACAGGTTAATGTAGACATGGTAAGATTTTAATCAAATAACATGATGTTAGAATGAGATAAAATGATTCAAAAATTAGGTAGAGTAATGTCATATTACACAAATTTATAATGGGGTATGACAAAAATAAATAGAGTTTGGATCATTTTTACTTGTTTAAGGTGTAAGGTATAACATGCAAAATGAGGTATATGACAACAAATAAGTAATGACATGCATACAAGACATACCTTAGTTTAGTGGTAAAACAACTGTACAATATGATAATAGCCCACATATCTACCTCATAAGAACCAGGAACAAATTAACCTATTAACTCTTGCTTCAAGTAGTATGTCATGAAATCTTGGGGAAGGTTGGTTTCCCTCACACTAAAAACTATTTATGGTCGAAAGGTCTCAATCCAAGTTCTGACAAGGCTTTCTAGATGGTACCTGATATACCTCATGATACATGTGGCTCAAAATTCCATGGAATGAGAATAATAATGGATATTTCATTGGATGGTCAATCCCCTTCATGACCACTTCAGCCATAATATCTCATTAAAGTGATACTAAAAATTTAACTTTGAGGGTGATCTCTAATAGTTTAGTTTCAGGGATAAACCCCTTGCTTTCATGGATTATGCTTAAAACACAGTCACTTAACTCTTATGACACCTACCCTCAATTTATATCCTTATGATAAAATGGGTTTGGTATGTACATTAGGGGATGAAATACTAGACATTACACCCAAAGGACTCATGGATGGTGATGAAGTCCACCTCACATAGCCAAAATAAAAAAGAAGGTTCACTATTTTTGATCCTCAAGATCCCACAAGTGAGCAAGATGAGATCATACTCTATCTTCACTTTGATAAAGTCAATAATAACCTATGTTTTTATCACCCAAGGTCCCAAAAGGGGGAAATGGGAGAGCATATGCACAATAATTCACCCAAAAACACTCAACAAACAAATCAAACACTTAAATAGAAGAAAACATAAGTATTTTAAAGCACCAAATTCAAAATTTTGGTTCACTTTTTAACACCAAAGTGAAATGTGTTTGTTTTTTAGATAAGCCACTTCCTGGACAATCGATACCTATAGAAAAAAAAGTTAGTGTTTATATTTGTGGTATTTAACAAGAGGATGTTGAAATTCTAGTTTTTAGGTCTCAATAAACTATCATAGGGTGATTCAACTATTTATTAGGGTGAATTTTCCACTTCTAGAATAAATATCATTGATTAGTAGATAAAGAGCACATAGAATAGGAAACTAGAAATTCCACCGATTAGAAGTGAGATATCATTGTTAGAAATGGTGATTCTATCACTTTTAAGAAGATGGAAAAAATTAAAATAGAAATAATTTACTAATTATACTATCAATTCTATTATATTAAGATGCAATATCATCAAAATTTAGAAAATTAATAGTAGAAAAGTTACCCTCATAATTTTGTCAATATAGAGGTTGATCCCACTGACTCACATGTCAACTCTATCATTTTAGCTTATGTTATGATGTTTGTATAAAGCTACAGTTTGAGTGAAACCTGAGTGCATTCCCATCACTTCATAGTGTGATTTTTTTGATTTCAAGGTCGATTCCACTATTTACCTAAAAAGACATAGAAAACAAAGAAGAATCAATATCACTAGTTACCAGTTTGAGATCACCATTCACAAATAGTTATTCCACCATTTAACAAAACATTTCCTTCTCTAACCTAGGAACATAAATTTGTAAAATTTAGAAGAGATGAAAAATTAGAATCAATCTTGAGATAATTTTATAATTAGAAGGATGCTATGATGTTTTAAAGGAGAATTTGGGGTGTATGTCCCAATAAGTATGCCATATGTAACACATAATTACAAAGGGCTAGTTTTCATTAGTATGAAATCAAAATATACAATTAATTCTAAGCATATATCCTCTAATTAGGCAAGATTAAGAAAGAGACAAACAAACTAGAAGGAAGACAAATCAAATAATTATACCTTCCCTTTTGGATTTCTCTTTCTTTCCATAATTCAAGTTTGTTTGAGCCTGAATGTAGTTACAAAAATATTCGATCAATGGCACGTAGTCATTTCAACAGTGTTTACCCTTGCACTATGGATGATTTGTATACACAATTGGAATTCTTGATGTGATATTAACTCTCCAAAATGGTACAACTTCATTGTGTTATCAAGACTTATTTGAATGAAGAGGAAGCCCTCCAATTTATAGACTTGGATGATGAATGTGGACTATCAAATCAAGATGAAAATCAATGGATGAGGAGCAGTCTTCTATCATCATAAATGAGGGAGATGGAATGTGTAAGAGCTAGATATGGAGTGTGGAATAAAGGCTTGAATGTTGAAGGAAATGTAAGATCTTGTTATAAACCTTACTCATACATTGTCTAATTTCATTCAATTACCTTGGGAAAGAGGAAGATTTAATGAATTTATAATTAACAAGTTGTTTTGTGATAATAAAATGGAATTTATAAATTCATAAAATAAGAATTTCTAAAAGGTGTGATATTTTCCATTAGAATATTATTAGACTAATTAAAAAAGGTTAATTAATAATGGGAAGTAATGTGAATTTGGTGGGATAGGATGTGATAATAGAAGAAAAGTTGATGAGGGGGATAGTGACAGACTAAAAATGTTAGTATGAATATAAGAATTTATTAGAGGATTTAGAATGATGTTATCATATAGTTAAAATTGACATAAAGTGTCTAATTTTAGGTGTCAACATTTATGTTATTCTAACCATTTATGTAATTAATCTCTAATCTCATATTGTTGTAGATGGATGTACAAATGTGTTATTTCCTACAGTGAAATTTGATCTTCATCAAATTTCTATAGATAAATGTGTTATTGTTATTCTATGTGATCCATTTTTTTCGAAAAGATATGTTATTAGAATTTATTATTCCTTAGACTCTCTCACCGTGTTTAGTCAAATTTAAGGGAATGCTATATTTGATTAATGTTGATTGTTTGTAGTAAATCTTAGAAAGTTTTTGATTCAAAAAATGTCTCAATAGAGATTTAAAACCTTATTTTCATCCTACCCTCCCCTCTATTTTGATTTTTTTATGATGATCAAATTATTTTAATATAGCATAATTGTGAATATCCATTATGGTTAGTTTTAAGTATCATTTAAGGAGTCACTTGGGAAAAAATAGATGAATTTGAAAGACAAATATTAAGTTACATTGGTAAAACCTCTCTTGATGGGTTATAAGACACATTTCACATTATTCCACCATGAATACATAGGATAGTAACAACTTATAGCTTGTACCTAGGTTACATCTTTTGATTTTAAAATAAGAGAGTTAAAACCCTTTATCCATGGTGTGCATAAAACTGACATCAACAACCTTCCATTTATATATCTACCCATATATTGTGTTAGACACCTATATTCACTAGATACACCTATTTAGGATTAGCTTTATCTATACAAGAACATCTAATAATCTCAAATAAAACTTCTCCATATCTCATATCACTATCTCCATTAAGTTAGCCTAGACATGTTGCATGGGTTTGTTATAGCAATAAATAGACTAATAGTCATCTATAAATACAAATCATTTAATAAGGTTATATCACTTGGTCACATCTTGGAAATCACTTGTAAATTTGAGGAATCAATTATAATATTCTTGAGACATTATAATAAATTAATATATGTCTCAAAACCTTCAAGGAGTATCCATAGATTCATCCATAGAGCCAAGTCTAAATACACAAATTCAAATTTTCATGTTTCCAAGTGCCCAATATGAAAACATTGCATTTCATTATATATTGTTCATAATGTTGCACACACACACATAAGTGGGAGAACTACATGTGTTTTGATCCATCTTCAAATTATTGGAACATAAGTAATGCTCAACCATTTAGTGGGAGTGGTTTGGGATTTCCAACCCACTAACCCATTTTCAAAGGGCATATTATGGTTGAAATAAAAAATAGGGTTTGGACAAAAGGAAATTGGACAACACCATAAGTCTACACACACATAGTATCCATTTTTAGGCTCATGTGCATGGGTCTCAAGATTTATAGACCTACATATTGCATAGGTACAATGTCAATAATATCTAGACATTTTAAAGTACCGTAGGGGTTAAACTCTACTAACAACATCTAGAGAGATATTTAGCCTCTAGTTTAGGTCTAGGTAGTTAATGAAATAGTTACAAAGCATTTCTAGGTACAAAGGCACCTTCTACAAGTGGTAGATAGTCAAAATCAAATAATTACATTATCTCTCTTGATTTTTCAATTTTAAATAGAAACAATGCAATACTATTTATCCTTTTCAATTTGGATTAGTAAATTTTTTGCCATTTTTTTCATATTTGAACTATTGCATAGTTTACATTAATTTACATCTCTTAGGTGTAAAATAAACAAAACAAGTTCAATAAATTTAAACTTATCCTCCAAATTTTATTCACAAAAATCTCCTTGAGTTTCTACTAACTATAATATTCTTTTAATGGCCTAAAAAAAATACATAAAATGGAAAACAACATACATATTTCAAGTGATACATGTTTAATGATGTAGAAGTCATCTTATTATGCTAATAAAATGAAAATCCTACACTAACTAGATATGAATGAGATTCAAAAAACATCCATTGATTAGGTTACCAAAGTACCTACCCCCCTTGAAGATGTTTGTCTAATTAATTAGATTTAGAGTAGATATGACCCACGAGGGGGATAGAAGAAAAATTATGAGATCTATCTTATATCTCCCTACTGAAAGATCATATTTTATTGTATAATGTATATAACCTTAATTTTTAGATTGTTATAGTGGATATTTGGGCTAATCATTGAAATATTTAAGCTCTTTTTCATGTTTTGAGATGATCTTGGTAGATGGTGGCTCCTTAGTGTCTTTAAACTTCGTAATTTTAAGCATAATGGGTTATAATACAGATTGGAATCTTATGGGGTAACCTTATCTCAAACAAGGACCTTTACATTCTTCCTAGAGATTGGACTCTTTTATGTTGCATGTTTATTAACCAAGGTATCCTTGCTCTATAACATTGAAATCCATAATAACATATACTAATTCAAACTAACTAACATAATTAAGATCTTCACATGGGGTGATAGAGTCAAAGTTAATTTTTTGAGGAGGAGGAAGTAACACCTTACCTTAAAAAAGTGCAAGCCTTGGTAAAAAATAGAGGTTAAATCAATTTCTTGTAGAACACAATTATCTATGTGTATAACATGCCTATTTTCCTTTGCAAACACTACCCTTTTATGTTTAATCCTTCTAAGAGTGTAATTTTCCTCATCATCAGAATCAATCCATTTTGGTATTTCCCCTATTAGTATGCATTAACCTCTTTATGATCTACCCTTGAAAATCTCTCATCTTCAAAAGAGAATCACCCTTGGCTAAAATCAAAGAATAAATCTTTATTATTATTAGCAAATTTGTATTCATTAAGATAAAATCAATAAATGTGAACTAAGGTTAAAACTTGACCTTGGCCTTTTGATGAAGTGGCTGCTATGTTGGTGAGATATGTGACCTTAGAAGGTAGGTACATCACTTTGCCTCTTCACCATCTTACTCTTCTGAACCACTTCCATAAGGGTCCTAGGGTTAGTCTTCCTTATTATATTTTACATTCCATGTAAGCGTCTGTTATGGATTTTGAGTCTCATAAGCGTGCCCTGCCTCTTCATGAAGGGGTTATCCTTCTTTTGCATCAACAATGCCATATTATCTCAGCTAACATTTTGGCTCACCCTATTCCTCCCCATCCCCACCTAAAATTCTTTCCCAGAGGAGGTTTAAGACAAATAATTATATTTCCTCACCTCCTCCTCCCCCAAAGAGGGTGCTTAGAAGTAGTGATAAAGGCAAGGCTTCAGTTTCTAGTTCACTCAAGGGAAAGGAAATTGACATTGTTGAGAGTCTCCTTGATATGGGGCATACTACTAGGGGTTCTGATCCTTCTCATCCAAAATAACATGACATCAAATCCCAAGTTATGAAGCTAGAGGATAGGATAAGAGAGATCAAAAAGGATTTTATACAACTCAAAAAGAATATTGATAAGGGTAGAAAGTAGGTGGACAATCTCTCCCTTTTTAGGACTAAGATTGAAGACATTTCCAAAAGATTGAAAGAATTAAAAGAAATTATGAATCATGTTGAAGGTAGTAATAATTACCATTTGGACATACAATAGGCCATTTTGGGGTTTTTGGAGTTCCAAGTCAGGCAAGTTTGCACCCTCAATAACTTGCATCCAGGACTATGGAAGGGTGGTGCTGAGAAAACTAATGCCCTTACCACAATTGACATGATAGATCCTTCTCAAACAACCACCCTAAACCTTTTTAATGCTTTGGAGGGCCTCAAGAATAGTTTCAATAAGTTTATCAAGTGATGTTTTCCTTTTTGTGATGTTATGATGTAGATGTTGTTTTGCAGCCTTGGTGCTACTTTCTATTAGGGTTCTCCCTGTTGTTGTTCTTTCTTATTTTTTCTTATTGTTGTTTCTTTCCTATAGCTGGGTGTTGGCTAGCTTTCCTTTTTGAATTCTCCTTTTTTCTATCTATATTTTGAGATTTTTTTTATTGGGTATGGTCCCTTTCAAAACCATTTATCAATAATAAAAAAAACCTCATCAACAAATGTTTTTCTAGGTTTTTTCTTTCTTCTATCTCTTCATTAGACAAAAAATGTTCCTTTATTTCCAAGAGTCTTGTAATAATATTTTTCCATGTGAGCTCTTTCAAGTCATAATACATGATCTCTTTTTCTATAGTCATTTTCTCCAAACTTTTTGAATAGTATTTTGTGATAGCTATCTTATTTTCTTGCATAAAATTTTGAGGAATAATTTTTTCTCCCATTAGCAAAAAACATGTTTATCCACCATTTTAGGTTCATACTCAAATTTTAATAGTTTTGGTATTTAAAATGAGCATGATTTTTTTTAGTACTCTATTTTTCTTACATGAATATCTTGAAGAGGCTACAAAATTTTGGGTTCTGGTGGGAGGGATGGTTGCAATGATTTGGTTGAAGATCATGACCTTTTTTATAGCAAGCCATGGGAATACTTGGATAGCCAACTGGTATTTCATATTTTGGATATCAAGTTGTCTTTTAAAGGAAAATATCTCAGTGGAAATTTCTATAACTATGTCTTTTATCTCAACTAATAAGTAAGGATTTATGGATTCACACTAGGGTGATTAGGATGGGCTAAAGAGTTACATTTGGGAGTATTAGGGAACTGGAGGGAGACTAAAAGGTTGGGGGAAATAATGACATTGGTATGATTTAATAAATTATCATAAACTTGTATAAGGCTTATTTTAGCTACAACAACAATGTCCTAAGCTTTTGGAAGTGTCTCTCCTCCTAGTGTTTGTATCAAAAAAATAATATCTAAATCAAAAGATTTTAAATAATGTAAATGAACAGTACCTAGTGAGGGATTGAATTCAATAAGGATCATTTTCCAAGTTCTTTTGAATCTAAGATTGAAGTAAAAAATGTGCTCAATGGCATCTCTTTTTACTGTGTTGAGATGTTTTATGCTAGTAAACACATTTACATCATCTTTGAACTACTTATATAATTTTTAACTTGGCTCATCAATATTGAAATTGAGCATGAATCTAAATCTCTAAACTAGTCTAGCGCCTTTCCTTTAAAAGAGAAAGATAACAACTTGAGGGTTTCATCTTATTCTCTAATGCGGTAGATTGTATGTAGATATTACACATCTTGAATGTGGTCAATGGGGATAATAAAATCACCTCCATTTAATATTGGAAGTTCTTTTAAATCAGATTTTGGAAATTCAGTCCATTATTGGAGATGTAAATGACTAAAAGTGTTACAAAAAACAAAATTCAAAGCTATTGGGTTATTCAAAACAATTTGATTTCATTCTAGCACTTTAAAAAATATTTTGGGAAGAGACAACATCTACAAAACTTTGAGAATGAAGGGTTTTATGACTAGTGGATTCACCAAGTGATTCAAAAATAAATAAATAACTAAGATTCTCACCAAAACCTTAGTTTAAAATTTTTAAATCAAGAGGATTTGTATAAAATTTTAAAATTAAAATCAAATTAAATCCCATTGAGCATGAAAAAAATTGATTGGTCCATGTTGGGTGAATATTTTGTCTTCAACTAACTGAAGGCAAAATGGTTATATCAACCACAATGTAATGAGATAAATCTCTCCTCTCAGCAAGGGGAGGTTCCCTATAAACTATCACAAACTAATTTAAAATAAATATTAATTCAGGGGTGAGACCATATCATCCATTTCTCTTTTTTTAGAAATGATGTTTACAAAATAAAAGAACACTTTCTTGATACTAACTGAAAAACCAAGAAACCCACGAGAGCACAAACTCTATCATTGCTTCTTTTGCTGATTTATAACTTAGAACACAGTAGAATGAGGTGCAGCCCAAAGTATTCACTGAAAACTATAAAAAAATATATGATCACAAAAGATAATAGTAATTCAAAGCCTTTCTAATATCCTTTACTTTAAAACACTAAATCACAAACTAAAGATAATTGTTGTAGCACAAAGTCTCCACAATCAACTTTAGAACATCTCCTAGATTATTCTCACTCACACTACTATTTAATCAAATAGATAATATCATATTAGGAAAAGGACATAAGAACAATTTCCAAAACAACATAAGTTATTTCAAGACAAAGTTTGAATGATCACTTGATTTCTTATTCACTTGATAAAATTTGATTTACAATTTGAACTCAAGTCTCAAAATGCTCTTCAATTTGGTAGAGTTTCACTTCAATAACTAAAAGATAGCTAATTACAATAGAGGCTCTCTTTATTTATAGGGAGAGGCCTTGAGTAAATTTAGGAAAAACTTAACTACTTTGACTTATTCAAAAATAGGAGTCCTTATTGACTTGGGACTTCCTATGTTTTTACATGTAATTATATATGAAAAAAGTACATGTAAATATGTCCAAAGTTCTTTTGAAAGTACATCTAAAAAATGGAAAATAAACTAAAGGGAAAAAAATTGCTTTAATTTGTATTGCCATCTTTCTTCATATGACCATCATACATAGTGAAAGTTGCTTGCATCCTGATACTATCTGGACTAACAGTGTTCCTGAAAATCATCTTAGCTCTAACGATGGCATCTCTTACTGTGATGACTAATTTTGCATGATTAGTTAACTTGGTTTTTAGATTATCCAAAGTTAACTAATTTTATAGTATATTTTCCACAGAGGCCATTGAAAATGTTTTATCTTCAAACTCCTTATGGAACATATCTTCAAATTCTTGAACCATTTCTTCTACAAAGAGAAATTGGTTATCTTATGATACGAGCTTGCAAGGTAGCTCCTCCAATTTATGCAAAATACTAACATCACTTTGTTCACTGATTTTCCTTGTAGTTTCAAGGTTATTGATCAAATCTTTAAGCACACAACTCCTATATGTTAATGCCTATTTAGATTTTGTATAATAATCCCTATTAGGAATGATGCCAATTGATATTAGAGTGATTATTTTTAGTTTTCTCATCTCTACCCATTTATCATGATTTTTTTCTATGCTCTCAATATCTTAAGAAACAACATCAATGAGATCATCAAGTTCTACTCTTATTTTCCTCATTTTATATGTCTTCTTAGATAGCTCTATAAGTACATAAATTCTTTATACACGCATCCTGTCTAAGTACTCTTCAAGTACTTTTCCTTTGAGATGTGTCTTTTTTGCTTTTTGAATGATGGGGTCTTCTACAGAAATAGCCTTGAGAGTTACTGCTTTTGAACTCAAAGTGTTTTTCCTTACCACTATATTCAACTATTTCACCATTGTTGTAGTGATCTTTCATTTTTTTCTCCCTGTCAAATTTTTGAATCAGGATATCCATGGCTGACTACATATCATTCTTGGCACTTTCATGAGTTATCTTGCCTAATTCAACTCTAGAGATAGAGTAATCATTCATATCAAAAATTTCTATGGTTACATCTTATGGAGGTCTTGCAATCTCACAAAATTTGTGTCCCTTATCCCCAAGCATTTTTGAAAGAATCTTTGGCTTCTTCGAGGTCTTAGCTTTTACAGGCACCAGCTTATTAAAATCAAAGTCACCTAGGAAGATGGATTATTTCTTCCTTTTTGGTGTATAAGCTGACAACCCTGGTGGAAGTACAGAAGTAATCATATTAGGGTTTGTCCCTATTGTTGGCATCACTAGAAATGCACTTGCATTGGTAGTGGAAACAATAGTTAGAGTGTTAGTAAAAATTGTAACTCTTACAAAGTGATCAAAAATAGAATCATCTCCAATATCAAAAGATGAGGAGGATAAGATAGGAATAGACCCTAAGGAATGGATAACATCTTCAAAAGTGTTTTGAGGGTTGTCAAAAATTATTTTGGAAGGAGAGAGAGATTCAGAAGAGGGAATATCAATAGGAGAAATAGACAAAGGAGATACAACAGGTGTGTCGGGAAAGGGAGAAGAGACTCCCATTTCTTATTGTACATTATCTTATGGGATAAAGCTTCCTCCTCTTGTTGATTTGTAGGCCTATCTTCAATCTCCATCTCTTCTGTGACTAGTTCTTCAGTGCTCTATTTCTCAACTTTCATATCTTCTATTTTAGACTCTTTCTCCATAGCTTTTGACTTCTTCATCACAAATCTAATCTTAGGCTTATGTGGATTGGAAGAAGAGGGAACATCACTTTTTTTCTTCATCCTTTTTTCCACCTTTTTTCCTATTTTCTCTTGAATCTTAGTCTCTAACCCTATGAGTAATTATTTCAAAGCAATTCCCTTGTTTGCTAGCCAATTATTGGTGTTTGCCAATATAGGCTCAAATATTTTCCTCAAAGAGGTCAGTTCTTTTTTAGACCATTAGATTGGAGGGAGAGGGGTATTAGAACCCTGTTTAGTATTATATCTATCATCAACCAACTCTCAATCATCCACTAGATCTTCAAGAATATTAGCAAGTCCCTGATAGTCAATTTACTCAAGAGATAACTATTTGTAGTCCAATTTCTTGACATTTTCTTCTATTTTCAAATTTACCCAAGCATCTTCAACCATAGGTTTATGGAATTGGGTTTTCCTCTTGATTTTGTCTTTCACTCCCCTGTATTCAAACTTTGGTCTTCTCTTGAATTGCTTCATAGTTACAAACTACATTTCAGTTTCTATGGCCCTAGCCTTCATAGCAGTTAATATTGAATACCTACCAATTTCAATTAGAAACCTAAAACTGGACTTCTTGAGCTCCATTTATTTATTATGCATGATGATCATTTGTCTGCATAACTCCATTAAGAATAGTTTGTCTAAGGGGAATCTTGGAAGCATATAAGGATGACCATGGAAAAATCTAACCCTCAGGTATGAGAAAGAAGGAAACTATAAGAACATGCATCCAAAATCATTTACCACTATCCAAGCCTCATCTGAAACTCTTCCTTATTCTAGTTGAGGATCAAAAAGACATAATAATATTGTAAAGAAAGCATCATTTACTCTCCTAAAATGATGAATAAAACCCTTTAATGTTAATTGAGAATAGTATTGATACACAAAGATTACCCTCCTATCTCCTTTTGATGTTAGACCTGGAAAGACTCTCATGGAAGCTACAATATACACCAGATAAGAATTCATGTAGAACTTGAAGGTAGTGGATACCTTCATCAATTGTTCATGCAAAGCATTGCTGATTTGTTCTCCCTAAAAGATGGTTTATTTTCCTTGAAGTATTATCTTGATGAAAGGATACATTCATTCATGAAATAGTGAGGAAGTGGACAAATCTCTTATCCTACTAAGAAGAATTATAAGATCACCAACTTCTTCTATAAAGTCACTTCTAAGAAACCTCTATGGCCACCTTGATAAATTTGACCTTGACATCTTGAGCCATTTATTATTGATTACCTTCTTTACCTTTTCAAGATTTTTGTCATACTCTTTTTGTGCTTCAACAAAATCAAGCTTTAACACTTTTGTAGCAGGAGGGCACATAAACAACTTATCAATAAATTCGGGATCTAGTCTGATTATCACATTGCCACTAGCATCCATCACAGCCCTAGTATCTTTGTTATAAAACTGAGCATACTAAATCACAAATTATATGCTATGGGCTACCACCGAGAAAGAAGATACCAAATGAATGTTACTATCAATTATCTTCTTCATTTCAGAGCTGGGATTGCTTGACTTGGTTCTCTCCACAAACTTAGCCATGTCCACAGGGCCAATCTCTGTATCTCTAATGTCATCGACATTAGAAGTAACTAAGGTGATTGGAAAAACACCTTGATATTTATACTTTATCACTTTCAACTTCTTTGGAGATAACTCACTCATCTGAATGAGCTATCACCAGAAGGATGTCCATGAAAAAAGAAGATCCATAGAAGAAACTGTAAAATAAAAAGTCATGATCATGTAATTAGATAAAATACTGGTAATCTAGGAAAATTATATGTTGATTATGGAGACACACTTGAAAGGACTAAAGTGTGAGCAGGCCAAAAAATTAGAGAAAAGTGAGCTTAGAAAAACAAAATTGAAAATATCCTAGAGTTAAAAAATTTTGTGAGAATGTTTGCATGGGCATCAAAATTTTGCCACCCTTGCATATGAGGGATATTTCAAAAGTGTCAGAGTGGTTAAATTTGCCGCTATTGCATGTAATAAGGAGATCGTAAGTGTTATGCATCAGTGATAGAAAACACTGACAATACATATTGGTATATATTGCATTTGATGCTCAAGTGGCAAATAATGCCACTACCACATGTGGTATAAGTTGTAAGGTTTTCATGTAAAGGCAAAAAATTTCACCACCCATACACTTCCACTTGAAAGCATCTTCAAATACATAAGCGGTGAAAAATTCTGATTTTACTCTTGACTTATTCAAAATAGAAAGATGTGAGAGTGGCTAATATAGCCATCATTACAATGTTTTATAAGAATTGGTTTTCACTTAACATGTTTTGAATGGTAAAGCCTTTTCAAGTTAAACCACTGATGACACACATCAATTTAAAACCTAGGGCACAAACAATGGTTGGTGGTTTTCACTAATTTGACTCACTAGAAATAATCTAAGACACAAACAAATGAAAGAAAAGGGATTCAATATAAAAGACCAAGAAAATGATGAACTAAAAATAATATAGATACTAATCCAAAAAAATGAAACCCTAGAAGTTGAAAATGACTTACCTAGCAAGTTTAAAACCCTAAGCTTGACGGTGGTGAATTTGAAATCTATCTGAATCATCTATCACCATGGTCGAGTGGTTTCAAAAAGGGTTGAGGAATCAACTAAGAAACTTTGACAAAAGAAATGATAAGAAAAAACAATAAAATAACACATTTAAAATCTTGAAAACAAACCCTTAATGTTTGGCATGAGTGGCCATTAATGCCACTTGAAGTTCAAGATCTTGGAGATCTTGCTTAGGTGGCAGATTTGGCTAACCTAACATGTGCCTATACAAAATGTAAAAAGTGGTAAAAATTACTAACTATGCACATACCCATTTGATTGGGAACATGTAATGGTGGAAAAAAGTGCCACTTGTGCATGAGAAAAATAAAAACCATGTAAGAGTGGTAAAAAATGCTGACTTTACACAAGCAAATTCAAAATTTCACTAACACCCCCAAAATGATCAAAATTGACATTTTGATTAGTTTAAAACTACAACAAGCTTCACAATTCTTGAGAAATCATGGTGGGGGAATGTCACAAACTCTCCTAGGATGTTAGATGACTTCACTTGAGATCAATAGAATCTTGTCACAATCAACGAACTTAGAGTGTAGATTATGAAATGGACAAGTTTTGTAGGGGTTGTCTACAAAATGAGTGTAGATGATTTTGGAAAAAATGGCTAGCTTTAATTGGGGAACTTTCATTAATCAAATTTTGAAACAATTTAAGGGAGAAAAATATGGTCTCTAAGTGCCTTCATCCATGCCATTGGGCTACAGAGTCAAGCTACCAAAAAAAAAACACAAATGACTAAATAAAAATAAAAACATAAAACTATACAAATATATAAATGAACTTATCAAATACTTCAAAGATTGAAGTGTTTCATATGGTGCCCATTAAGAGGTAGCAAGAATGGTGTTTTATCCTGATATTCCAGCAAAAAGCTATTTCCACCACAGAATTGATGAATGGTGAATGGACCTCTCCACAAGAAATCAAACTTTACATACATTCCTTTTGGTTCTCTCCTCTTATCCCACAACAAGACTTGATCTCCAATATGAAACTCATGAGTCCTTACTTTTTTGTCAAAGAGTTTCTTTACCTAACTTTGATGCTCAATGATACGGTCCACTACCATAGTTCACTGCTCTTCAAGTTCAGTTAGGCACATGATCCTTTTATCAATAAAACTTTCAAAAGTCCTATCTTCCACTGCCTTTACCAACTTCAGTGCTGGTAATTCCAAGGTAATTAGTATCTCTACATTCAGACCATATAAAAGCTGAAATGGTGACATACATATTGCCCTTTTAGGGGTAATCTACCCATAAAGCATCAAACAATGCTTTATGCCAATTTATCTAATTCTTATCTACCAATTTTAAAATTATAGTAACCAGATTCTTGTTACTTGATTCTATTTGACCATTTCCTTGTGGATAATAGTCTGAGGAGTGAGAAAGAATGATCTCGTGCTTGTAGCAAAAGTCATTAATCTCATGGGAAGAAAAATAAGTAGCATTGTCTGCTACAATCTTGTTTGGAACTCCAAACCAAGAAATAATGTTTTCCTTAAGGAAATTGCATACCACTTCAAAAGTAGCATGCTTAACTGGGATGGCTTCCACCCACTTGGTAAAATAGTCTATCATAGTGAGAACATAGTCATGTCCCACACTTGATGGTGGGTTCACAGTGCCAATGAAGTTGATGCCCCATTACTGAAAAGGTTCTTTAATCACTACTAGCTTGAGAGGTAATGTAGCCAACTTAGGTTTCCCAATGAACTATTGACACAACTCACACCTATGCACCCAATTGTATGCATCTTGAAATAGTGTAGGCCAAGAGTATTTAGATCATAGAATCTTATGAGTCATTATGGGTGCAAAAAAATGTCCTCCACAAGTAAAATTATGGAAAGACTCTAAAAGTTTACTCTGGTGCACTTTATCCATGTAATAAAGAAATACTCCATCAAAGCTTCTTTTGTACAAACTATTGTCCAATAGGACATAGTTAGCAACCTTCAACTTAATAGTCCTTTTCTCCTTATAAGACAAATGGGTAGGACACTCACCATAGGTAAGAAAATGAGTGATATTTGAATACCACTCATCAGTAGTAGTGACAAAAAGAACTGTTGGTATGTCCTCAACTTTTGCTTCTTCATCCCCTGTCTCTTTTAGTGCATTATCAGCAATCAATTAACACAAACCTCTTCCACACATAAACTTATTAGGTTTGATATCAAGATCAAACTCTTAGATCTTAGCAATCTAATTTCCCCTTTTAATGCCAAACTCATGTTGAGTTAGAATAGACTTTATTATTGTGTCAGGCACCAGAGCAATAGTATGTGAATTTAGAATATAGAACTTGAAATGCTTTATCACCTTAACCACAGCATAAGCATGATTCTCTATGTTCAAATATTTTAATTTATGAGCTTTGAGAGGACAACTCATAAATGATATGGGAGATTCCACACCTTATTCATTCTACTGAACTAGAATGGCTAAAAGTGTATGTTCAGAAGTGTAGCTATATACTATAAAATCTTTGGTATAGTTAGGACAAACAAGGACTGGAGCATGAGAAATGGCCTTCTTGATATTTTCAAATGCCACTTTGCCTTCCATAGTCCAATGAAAATTATCCTTACCCTTCATCATGTTGACGATGTGATAGGTTTTCTCTACAAATTTAGGAATGAACCTTCACAAAAAATTCACCTTTTCAAAGAAATAATGAACTACATTCTTATTAGTAGGCAAAGTAAGACTTTGAATAGATTTGACTCTTTTTGAGTCAATTTTAGTGCCTTCTTGGGATACAATGTGATCGAGAAGTTTACCTTTTGTAACCCTAAAAACTGACTTCTTAGGGTTGAGAGAGATACCATTTTACTGACAACATTCTAGCACTTGTCGTAAATGGTGCACATGATCATGACAGTGTTTGAAGAAAATAGTTAATTCATCAAGATACACCACAATGAACTTCCCTATCTCATCTCTAAAGGCAAGGTCCATTTCTCTTTGGAATGTGGCACTAGTATTGATCAAACCAAAAGGCATTCTATGATATGCAAATGTGCCCAAAGGTGTAGTGAAAGCAGTTTTATACTAATCTACTTCATTAACTTCCACTTGATTATACCTTAAAAAATTGTCTAGCATAGATAGCATTTTTGAACTAGTTACTATTTGCAACACTTGGTCTATGATGGGTAGGGGATAGTTATCCTTTAGAGAAGATTAGTTTAGATTCCTAAAATCAACACAAATACAGATTTCTCTATTGTTCTTCCTTATAGGGATTATATTCACAATTTAGGTGGAATGATGAATTAGAAAAATTATTCTTACATTCAACATATTTTGAATCTCACCAAGGATAGTACCTAATATTTTAGGGTTGTATTACCTTTGTTTCTACTTGTGAGGCAATGACCCAGCTTTAAGGGGAATTTTATGCTAAATTTCCTTAGGCCTAAAAGACTTTAGATCATCATAAGAATATGCCAAAACATCGATGTAATGGTGAAAGAGAGTAATAAATTTGAACTTTTCATTGGCAGTGCAACATTTCCTAATGTTGACCATTTTGGGATCTACCTCTGAACTCAAATTTACTTGCTCAAATTCCATATAGAAACTTGAATCCAGTTGTTGTTGTTACTTGATATATTTGTCATGTTTATCAAATAGATTTTTAAGGGAAACCAAACCTTTTGGAATTTTATTCCCTTTTAGTTGAATAAACTCTTCAGCACTTTTTAAATCTATTTCAAGAACATATTCTCATGGTGGAGATTCACTAATTTCAAAATAGAGCTCATCAAAGCTATCCATCTTTTCCAAGAAAGCAATGATTTGATTATCACTATTGAACACTTGCCAATGGTCAGCATTATCAGGTACACTGGGTCGAAAGACCAACTTAATAGTGTACTTGTTTCCTTTGAAATATTTATGAGGAACTATGAGAGTGGTGGAGATAGCTAATGAATCTGCATGATCATTAAAATCTCTTGGCATTGTAGAGATATTGAAAGCATCAAAACTTTCAATGCAATTCCATACACGATTGTGATAATATTGCAATATTTCATTTTTGGTTTGATATAAATTTCTCACTTGACAAACCACTAATTTAGAATCTCTTCAAGCATGAAAAATCTTAACACCTCTACCATGAGCAGCTTTCAATCTGAGTAATAATGACTCATATTCAGCGGTGTTGTTGGTATTGTCAAATTGCAACTTATATAAGAAAGGGAAAATATCACATTGTGGAGATATCAAAAAAAAATTGGTTATAGAACTAGTAGAGGAACAACTGCCATCAAATTCTAAAACTCAGACCTCATTAGAGTTTGATTTTTTTTAATTTCATTTATCAAAAAATTCCCCTTCATCAGTGAGGGAAGAATTTAGCATTATTATGCCTTCACCTAAACTTTCATTTGAAAACTCTTCTGATTCTTCATCTAAATTATCTGAGCTATCACATGACAAACTCTCATCTAATGAACTAGAAATATCTTCAGTGGATAGGAAATAATTACCCATTCCTAAGGACTCAAATAAAATTTTTACTTTAGGATTTACCATTTGGGTAATGATATATTTGGCCTCCTTCTTAGAAAGCAACTTTTGTATGACACCTTTAACAGGTATCCTTGCTTCAAATAGATCTATGTTCAACTCCCCACCTACATCCTTGCAAAAATTACATCTGATTAGAATGCCATAAGAAGCTAGAACATCAGCTACTAGGACTATCATTTTAATCATTTTGTCTAGAAAAGCTGCAAATACAAATTAGGCATCTTTGATTTGACCCAAAAGTGGTACTTACTTATTTTTCATGGAGAAATAACTCCCAAAAGTCTTAATTAAGCTGAGACCAAGGGATTCTAGTACCTTGGTGGACATAACATTATTAGAGGCTCCAAAATCTATTGTGCAATTACTCAACTTATGACCATTTACCAATAGAGAAACATAGAAAGGTTCTATTTTTCCAGAGGCAATAAGGGGAGTAGTGACAAGATTATTTTAGGTAGATTTGTTCTTTGAGGAATCATGGGTAAATTTTAAAAAATATTGTCCTATAGGGATGGTTTTATTTTTGATGTATTTAGCCAACCTATCAAATTGTTCAGAATTAGCTTGTAAATACTCAACTTTAGAAATTTGGATCTTGGTCTTCTTAGCATGATCTATTATGTCAAATAACTAAAATGAATTAAAAATAAAAGAAGGAAATCCATCATTCTAATTTTTATTTGATGTAGTACTGGTCTAAGGGATAGAAGTAGAAGATATAGGATTGTTAGATGTACTTACTTATTACCAACCAGGTCCTTTGATCGGAAAGGTGGTGGAGTTACCAATTTAGCAATTGAGATAATTGGTTGAGGTTCTTCTCTTGCTTTTCCCTTATCAACTTGCTAAGTTGACTAACTTTGGGACCTAGTAAAAGTAGCATATGCTCTATCATACACTTCTCCTTCTTTTTTAGCTTCATCTTGGTAATTCAAAAAGCTGATGGTAGAATCGCCAGCTAATTTTTTCTCTTCTTATTGAAACATATTAGCATCATTATCTTAGTCCAACCCAGGTTGGAAATAATGATCATGTTTAACTTCATAATAACCAACTATTGAGTTGATTGGTGCTACTTCAATGGCAAGCTTCCCCTATGTAGGTGGAAGATGATTGGGTTGCCCTTAATTTTTAAGAGTGTTTTCTTGATATAAATTGTTGGAAAATGTCCTCCTTGGTATATCTTGATAATAAGGAAGGGTAGACATACCTTGGGACATTTACATTTTTAGAGCTAGCAATTTATTTTCTAGATTTTGCACCATAGGGTCAGTGGTGCTTGTGGAAGAATTTTGAGTAGAAGAGGAACCTTTATTTCTATTAGAATCTCTTCTTATTTTACCTACAAGTATAAGATCATCTTTGACTTTGATAGCCAAAATTTGAGCTGTAGGAAGATCTGTAGGGCCAGTCTGCCTTAACAAAAAACTCACTTTGGGAAGTTGAGTATTGATAAAGAAACACTTAAGATTCTCTGGTGTTAGCTGAGCAATTGTAGGAATCCTATTTTTTAGCTTATTTAACTTAATGATGAAGTCTCGCATAGGCTCATGAGGCTCCTTCTTCATTTGTGTAAGCTGAGATAATAAGGTGTGTGCATCTTCTGTAGGTTTGAACCTAACCTCAAACTTGGTCTTGAGAGTGTTCCAATTGGTTATAGTTTGAGCTTGAAGATGATAAAACCAATCTATAGCAGCACGTTGCAGTGTTTTCACAAAAATCCTTACTACTACATCTTCATCTTTAACACCTATCACACCACAAGCTATGTAGAAAGTTGTAATGTGTTTATTAGGGTGAACTTTTCCATCACTATAGAACTTAGGAAAATTCTTTCTTGAACTATGAGGTAGTTCATGTAAAGGAGGGGTTAAATTTAGAGGACCAAAAGTGTTGCCCCAAGGGCCTTGGGCAACCATGATGCATTGATTAAAAAGTGGGATAATAAACCTTTGCGGAGTATGAACAGACAAAAAATTTCTAGCACTAGAACTAGAATCTTCACCTGTTATTGGAGACCTAATGCTGGTAGGAGGAAAGCTTCTAGTTTAATGAAGGTGAGGTCGTAGAAGCAAAAGATCAAAATTATTTTTTTGCACCAACTCAAATATAAGATCAATAATACCTTGAGCTTGCTTTCTTCTTATAAGCCATGAATCTACCAAAATGTAGTATACTCAAAAAAAACTTACAACAAATGGAAAAGAACTAAAAATGCTTCAAATCGGAGCATGAGGCTTCAAGTTGTGTGTTTTTTCCCCAGCGAGTCACAAAAAGTTGTTAGGTGAATATTTCATCTTCAACTAATTGAAGGCAAAATGGTTATATCGACCACAGTATAATGAGATAAATCTCTCCTATTAATAAGGGGAGGTTCCCTATAAACTATCACAAACTAATTTAAACTAAATATTAATTTAGGGGTGAGACCATATCATCCATTTTTTTTTTTCAAAAATGATGTTTGTTGTTTGAATATTTTGTCGATCAGTGTACTGATAAACAAAATAGGTCTAATCAGTGAAAGTAAGAAGATTAGTCATCCAAATGTGTAGGTTTACCACATCAGAAGGGGACTGATCTCTCCTCTCATCAAGGGGAGGTTCCCTGTAGATGGGCTATATATATATAAATAGAAAATAATACTCAAGGGTAGGATAAACCATCCATCTCTCTTTTTTTAGAGATGATGTGTGTGGATCAAAGGAGAAACTTAAGAAAAATGACAGAAAGCACTCCTCTTCTTTCAAAAGTACTATTCAGCAAGCTACAAGAATACTCCAGGTAGTAACAGTAAAATTTAACAAAAGATGTAATAACTAGCAAATTGAAATGCAGCACAAAGTCTATGCCTAAATTTCTCAAGAGTAAGATACGAAGGACAATAAGGGCACAAAGTCACCCCAAGGTCCTTTACATAGAAATGAAAAGAAAACACACTAAAGGCAATTATGGGGGCACAAAGTCTCTCCACAGTTAACTCTTCAGGACACCTTCTTGACTGTTGTCACTAATTCTACTTGTTGAATTAAAGGAACAAAAGATATATTAAGGAAAAAGATATAAGAACAGTTTCCTCAACAATAAATATATTACAGCACGAAGTCTGAAAAACCACTTGCTTTCTTATTCCAATAACAAAATATGATAAACAAACTGAGCTCAAAGTCTCAGAAGTGTCTTTCAATTTGGGCAGAGTTTCATTCTGATTGTCAAAAAGAGATGAATTTATAATAAAAGAGTCCCTTATATAGCCTCTTCAAAAAGGACTCAAGAATAGTAACACATCATATTGCATTGGAATCTGTTAAGAAGACAGGCTAGAACTTAGGGGCATTTACCCATTTGATTTATCAATGCAGAGAAATAAGTGATGATATTGAAAGTTTGCAACTTTCAATGTCCACCTAGCGATCTGATCCTACCTTCATCATTCCTCCTTTCCTGGTTAATTGAATCAGGTCCTGGATTCAATTTGTTGTTTTGTTCCTTCCTCACTTTCTACTGGTCTTGGCCTTAAATCCTGTGAATGCATTCGGGTCTATAGGTTCAAAGGATCAATGTCTATTTTATGAGATCTAAAATTGATGTCCACATGCCTATCACTATGTTTTCAACGGCTAGTTAATTATGTTGAATTTGACATCTTTAGGCATGTCACCCCTTGGTCCTCTTTCAAATTTTCTGTTTGGCACTTTCTTGGATTGAACTTGCCCTTTCAGGCCTTAAGAAATGAGCCAGTTTGGGTTAGGAAGAGCCCCCCACAAGGGTATCTACCCTTTGGGCAGTCTTCAAATGGCCTTCAGGCTTCTTTAGAGTCTCTCGTAGCTTTTTCTTTAGTGGACTATTCATCAGGCTTTCCTACAGACAATTCTCACAAGTATTTTCCCTATGTTTTCTCTATGGGCAAATTCCCGTGGACAAAAAGTCTGGGGACAAATTCCCACAGACAAAATTATGCCTTTATCTGCCTTAGTCTTTTTTGAATTCCAAAAGATTTACCTTTGCGGCTTCCTTCAAAAATGACCCTTTTGAAGGGTGTTTTTGTCAAACAAGTGCCCTTCGCAAGGGCACTTGTCCTTCGGGAGGCTCTTTAAACTTTTACATTGGATCGCTCCTTTAAACCAAGGCATTGAACCGCTTGGTTGAACCAAATGTTGAACCAAGCCGATGAACCAAGATTTGAACCAAAATAGTTCAAGTCAATGGTTCAATTGAATGAACCAAGTTGATGAACCACTCCATTGAACCATAAGATCTTGAACCTCTTCGTTGAACCAAGGCATTGAACCAAAATGGTTCAAGCCGATGGTTCATTTGATTGAACTGAAGTGATGAACTAACTATTAAACCAAAAGATGTTGAACCAACCATTGAACCAAGTTTTGGTTCAACAGTTCAAACGAAGCCTTGAACCGATTGACAAACCATTTGATTGAACCTACCATTGAACCGAAAGCATTGAACCTAATGTTGAACCAAAAGATGTTGAACCAAAGGATGAACCAAACGTTGAACCAGCTACTGATGCTTGTCAATAGAGATTTTTGTTTGAACCAAGGTACTAAAAAAATTTAAAAATGACCAAGTGTTAGAAACTGATTCTTTTGGTTGAACCCACCTGCAGAAGCCTTTGAACCTGTGAAAATGAACTTGCTTATAGAGTCTGTAGAAACCAAGTTCGTAGTTTTCTCTATCCTTGAAAGAGACTGTAGAAATAAACCTATGAATCTCATTGAACTTGGCTTATAGAGTTTGTAGATTTCTCTTCTTGTTGAGTCTATAGATTCAAGCCTACAGAGTCTATAGATTTAAGCCTACAGAGTCCGTAGATTCAAGCCTACAGAGTCCATAGATTCAAGCCTACAGAGTCCATAGATTCATGCCTGCAGAGTCTGTAGATTCATGAGAAGCTTGAAAAATGAGGAATTTGAATGCCCAGGACAAATTTTGAAAAGATAAGAGACAATTTTGGTCTGTAGGACCAAAATAGTTCAGATGTTGTCCCAAAAATGAGTGATACTTTTGGGGGACAACAGCTGGCTTCAGTTGGGGAACTTTTGTCAATTGCAAAAAGAATTGAAGGGAGTAGAATCCAAAATCTCTAGTGTATTCATGTGTACCATTGGGCTATGGAGTCATGCTACCCAGAAATGAAAGGCATCAAAAAGGAAACAAATAAAACAAAAAAGAATTAAAAACTGTACAAATATACATATATACAGATGCAATGATTTGACACTTCAAGAGTTGAAATGTTTCAGATGTTTCCCATTGTGGGGCAAAGAAAAGAGTGTGCCATCTTGATATTTTAATAGAAAGCTATTTTCACCAATGTGTTGATGAATTATAAATGGACCTCTCTAAAGAGAGTCAAACTTTCCATGCATCCCTTTTGGTTCTCTCCTTTTGTCCCACAGTAAGACTTGATCCCCAATCTAGAAATCACGATTTTTGGCCTTCTGATCAAAGAGTTTCTTTACCAAACTTTGATGAGCAGCAATTATGTCCACCATCATGGTTCTCTATTCCTCTAGCTCAGTCAGGCACATGATTCTTTTATCAAGAGAGCTTTCATATGTCTGATCTTCAATTTCCTTTGCCAATTTCAAGGCTGGCAATTCTAAGGTGATTAGTATCTCAACATTGATACCATGAAGAAGTTAAAAAGGAGACATACCAATTGCCCTCTTTGGTGTGATTCTATTTGCCCATAGAGCATCAACCAATGCTTTGTGCCATGTCCTTTGATTGTTATCTGCTAGCTTCTTGATGATAGTTACCAGGTTCTTATTGCTATATTCAACTTGTCCATTCCCTTGTGGAAAATAATCAGAAGAGTGAGAGAGTATAATTCCATAATGGAAACAGAATTGTGTAATCTCTTGAGACATGAAACAAGTTGTATTATTAGTAACAATTTTGATTGGAACTCCAAACTTGGAAATGATATTATCTTTGAAAAAGTTGCATACAACTTCTGAAGTAGCATGCTTAGTTGGGATTGCTTCTACCCATTTGATGAAATAGTCAGTTGTTGTAAGGACATAATCATGTCCATCACTTGAAAATGGGTTTATTGTCCCAATAAAATCAATCCCCCATTATTGGAAAGGTTCTTCTATGATCACTGGCTTGAGAGGCATAGCAGCTAACTTAGGTCTTCCAATAAATTGTCGACAGAGTTCACATTTTCTCACCCACTTATGTGCATCTTGGAAAAGAGTTGGCCCATAATACTTGGCTCGCAGAATCTTGTGAGTAGTCATAGGAGCAAAAAAATGTCTTCCACAAGCCACATTGTGGAAAGATTTCAAAATCTAGCTTTGTTTCTCTTTGTCTACACAGCAAAGGAATACTCCATCTATGCTTCTCTTATACAAGCTGTTGTCCCAAAGGACAAAATTGACAGCTTTCAACTTGATAGTCCTCTTTTTTTTGTAAGACAAATGAGTAGGACATTCACCATAAGTAAGGAAATGAGTGATACATGAATACCAATCATTGGTAGTGGAGACAAAAAGGACTGTTGGAGTTTCTTTCACTTTCTTTTCTTCATGTTGTGTGTCTTCTAGCTTATTGTCAGCAATTAATTGGCATAGGCCTTTACCCCTGACCAGCTTTGTCAGCTTGATGTCTAGATCAAACTCTTGGATCTTTACAATCCAATTACCTCTTTTCATTCCAAACTCCTGCTGAGTTAATATAGACTTGACTGTAGTGTCAGGTACTAAGGCAGTAGTGTGTGAATTCAGAATATAGAAGCAAAAATGTTTGAATGCTTTCACCAACGCATAAGCATGCCTCTCTACATTTGAATACTTCATCTCATGGGTTTTGAGAGGGTAACTCATGAAAGAGATAAGATATTCCATACCTTCCTTGTTCTATTGAATAAGAATTGTTGAAAGAGTGTGTTCAGACGCATAGTTGTATATGATGAAATCTTTGTTTTAATCTGAGCAAACCAAGGTAGGGGTGTGAGCAATGGTATTTTTGATATCTTGAAATATTGATTTGCCTTCTTTAGTTCAGCTGAAGATGGTCTTATCTTTCATCATGTTCACAATGTGTCTAGTCATCTCAGCAAATTTGGGGATGAATCTCCATAAGAAATTCATCTTTTCAAAGAAAGAATGAACAGCATTCTTACTTGTAGGCAAATTAAGTTCTTGAATAGACTTGACTCTATTTGAGTCAATCTTTTTGCCTTCTTTGGACATAATGTGTCCAAAGAGTTTTCTTTCTATTACTCTAAAAATAGACTTTTTAAGATTTAAGGAAATACCATTTTGGCGGCAACGCTCTAGCACTTGTTGTAAGTGGCGTACATGATTAAATCGACGCTTTGAAAAAATAGTCAAGTCATCAAGGTATACCACTATGAATTTACCAATCTCATCTTTGAAAGCCAGATCCATTGCTCTCTAAAAGGTAGCACCAGCATTTATTAAACCAAAAGGCATTCTTCTATATGAAAATGTACCCCAAGGTGTGGTGAATGTAGTCTTGTGTTGGTCTGTTTCACCAACTTCAACTTGATTATATCTTGAGAAGCCATCCAGCATTGATAACATCTCTGAACCTGTCACTGTTTGAAGCACTTGATCCATAATTAGCAAAGGATAATTATCTTTCAAAGATGCTTGATTTAGATTTTTGAAATCTACACAATTGAAAATTTCGTCATTCTTCTTCCTTACAGGCACTATGTTTGCAATCCATGTAGAATGATGAATTGGGAAGATGATTCTAGAATTTAACATTTTTTGTATCTCAAACAGAATAGTACTCAATATTTTTAGATTATACTGTCTAGATTTTTGCTTATAAGGCATTAAGTCAGCCTTGAGAGGAATGTCATGGCAGATTTCATCAGGTCTGAGAGACTTCAGGTCTTCATAAGAATATACTAAGACATCCATGTATTGATAGAGTAAAGAGGTGAATTTGAATCTTTCTTCAGGGGTGCAGCACTTACCAATATTGACCATCTTGGGATTTTCTTCAGTAGTCAAATTCACTTGATTGAATCCCTAAGAGAAACTCGAGTCTGTTTATTGTTGTTTGATGAATCTATCATGTTTGTCAAACATCTTTTTAAGAGAAACTAGGCCTTTGGGAATTTTATTTCCTTTCACCTGTAAAAATTCTTCATTTATATCTGAACTGGATTCAGAGACAAATTCATTCTTCTGAGATTCACTACCTTTAAAACATAGTTGTTTAAAATTATCTTTTCATTCTAGGAAGGCAATGATTTGATGATCATCATTGAATGCTTGCCAATGATCAGCATTGTCAGGTTCACTTGGTCTATAGACCAGCTCAATAGTGTACCTATTTTTTTTGAAATCTGAATGAGGAACTAAGAGAGTTCCTAAAATACCAAGTGCATCAGCTCTGTCATTAGACTCTATGGGTATGGCAAAAATGTTAAAAGCATCAAAGCTTTCAATTTGGTCCCAAACCAAGTTACGATAGTGGCGTAATCTTTCATTCTTAGTTTGGTATAAGTTCTTCACTTGATAAACTACTAATTCATCATCCCCTTTGGCATGAAGAAACTTGATGCCTTTTTCTTGAGCAACCTTCATGCCAAGCAGTAGAGATTCGTATTCAGTTGTATTGTTAATGTTGCTAAACTATAATTTGTAAGATGAAGGGAACATATCTCCTTGAAGAGATATCAAAACAATCCCAGCTCCTGAACTGGTAGAGGAATAGCTACCATTAAATTCCAAAGTCCATATCTCATCTGATACTAATTTTTCTTTAGACTTTTCTTCATCAGAGATGGAGGATCCTTCTTGGTATGTATTGCAGCCTACTAGTTTTTTTGTTGTTCTAGTTGAACTGATTTCTGAGTTGATCTTTTCAAGAATCATATCAAATGTTTCATGTACTTCATCTGTAGATAGAAAATAGCTACCCATACCTGCAGATTTAAAAAGAATTTGAGCTTCAAGGGCTATGTCTAGGTGACCACATATTTTGCTTCCTTTTCAGGGAGCAACCTCTTCATTACACCTTAGATAGGGATCCTTGCCTCAGACAGATCCATACTTAGTTCTCCTGCCACGTCATTATAGAAATTTCATCCAAAAAAAATTCCATAGGGTGTTGGGACGTCAGCCACCAAGACAGTCATCTTAATTCTCTTGTCTAGAAAGGCTACAAATGCAAAATGGGCATTTTTTATTTGCTCCATCAATGGTACTTGCTTCTTCTCCATGGAGAAACATCTTCCAAATATCTTGGTCAGTGTGAGACCAAGAGACTCAGCTAATTTAGCTGACATGACATTATCAGATACACCTGAGTCTATAATACAGTTACTCAGCTTGTGGCCATTAATTAATAGGGAAACATGAAAAGGCTCTACTTTTCTAAGAGCAGCTGGGGGAGTAATGACCAAATTATTTAGAATAGGGTGTTCTTTGAAGAATCAGGAGTTACCTTTTTATCCTTTTGTCATATAGGGATGGTTTGGTTTTTGACATATTGGACCAGCTTGTTTAATTGATCAGAATTAGATTACAAATATTTAAACTCAGATATTTGTATTTTTGTCTTTTTGACATGATCGATTATGTCAAATGGCTAAATTGAGCTAGGTAGAGAGAAAGGTACTTCAACTTTATGAGTTTTAGGAGGGATGGGAGGTGGGCTAGTTTGCAAATTTGAAGTAGAAGGGGAAGGAAAAATTGATGTATTTGCTTTTTTAGTGATTACCAGATCCTTTGACTAAAAAGGCAGAATGGTTCCATGTTTAGCAATCGTGACTGTTGGTTGCAGTTGCTCTTCTATCTTCTCTTTATCAGCCTACTGGATTGATTGGTTCTTAGATCTGGTAAACACTGCATATGATCCATCAAAAGCTTCTCCTTTGCTTCCGAGTTAATCCTAATAATTTAGAAAACAAATGTGGGAGTCGCCAGCTAATTCTTCTTGATTATCTTCAAGGAGATCAGCGTCATTTTCTTGATTCAATTTAGGATGGAAAGAGAACTCCGATTCTGCTTCAAGATATCCCATTGATGAATTGGTTGGAGGAGATTCTAGGAAAAGTTTCCCTTATGGGGGAGGAAGGCGATTCTGTTGCCCTTGATTCTTGGTAGCATTGCCCTAATATGACTAATTTGGAAATGTCCTTCTGTATGAAGGAGTAGAAGATAGTCCTTAAGCCATTTGCTTTTTGAGAGCAAACAACTCATTTGCTAATTTCTACACCATTAGATCTATGGTACCTATAGATGCATATTCAGAAGATGATGAAGCTCTATTTTTATTTAGATCTCTTCTTATCTTCCCTACTAAGATGAGGTCATCTTCACCTCAGTGGCCAAAAGTTGAGTTACAACAAGATCTATTTAACTATCACGTCTTAAGATAAAACTTACTTCAGGTAGCTGAGAATTAATGAAAAAGCATTTGAGATTCTTAGCTGTAGGTTGAGAAATTACAAGGATTCTATTTCTTAGTTTGTCAAATTTGGCTATGAAGTCCCTCATAGGTTCATGAGGCTCTTTCTTCATTTGTGTAAGTTAAGCTAGAAGTGTATGTGCATCTTCTACAAGTTTGAATCTGGCTTCAAACTTAGCTTTGAGAGTATTCCAATCAGTCATTAATTGAGCTTGTAAATGATAAAACTAATCTGCAGCAGCACCTTGTAATGTTTCTACAAAAATCTTGTCTGCGACATCTTCAAATTCTTCTTCGATTACTCCACAAGCTATGTTGAAGGCTGCAATGTGTTCATCAGGATGAACTTTCCCATCACCATATAATTTGAGGAAATTCTTCCTTTAACTATGTGGAAGCTCATGTAGAGGTGGAGTAAGATTGAGAAGACCAAAAGCATTACCCTAGGGGCCTTGAACTACCATTGTAGGATTATGAAAAGGAGGGATAACAAATCTCAGAGGGGTAATTATTGGCAAAGCTTTATCAACAGTAGAAGTAGATACTTTGTCTGGCAATAGAGATCTAACTATAGTAGGAGGAAATCTCTTGGTTCATTGGAGATGAGATGGTGAAGAAAACAGATCAAATCACTTTGTTGTACCAACTCAAATACAGGGTCAACAATACCTTTAGCCCTTTGGCTTCGTGTATACCTTGAATCTGTCAGATTGTGAAAAAAAATTGAAAAGAATTGACCTTGCTTTAGTTAAAGCTTGAGGCTTTAAACTGTGCATTATTTTCCAGTTAGTGTGGAGGTGAATGGATAGATTATAAATGGATAATGGATTTTATATCCCCAGCAGAGTCGCCAAAAATTATTGGTTGAATATTTTGTTGATCAGCTTATTGATAAACAAAATAGGTTTGATCAGCCAAAGTAAGAAGATTAGTCATCCAAATGTGTAGGTTTACCACATCAGAAGGGGACTGATCTCTCCTCTCATCAAGGGGAGGTTCCCTATAGATAGGTTATATATATATATATAGAAAATAATACTCAAGGGTAGGACAAACCATCCATCTCTCTTTCTTTAGAGATGATGTGTGCGGATCAAAGGAGAAACTCAAGGAAAATGATAGAAATCACTCCTCTTCTTTCATAAGTACTATTCATCAAGCCACAAAAATACTCCAGGTAGTAACAAAAAAATGTAACAAAAGATGTAATAACCAGCAAATCAAAATGCAGCACAAAGTCTACGCCTGAATTTCTCAAGATTAAGATACGAAGGACAATGAGGGCACAAAGTCGCCCCAAGGTCCTTTACACAGAAATGAAAATAAAACACACTAAAGTCAATTATGGGGGCACAAAGTCTCTCCACAGTTGACTCTTTAGGACACCTTCTTGACTGCTATCACTAATTCTACTTGTTGAATTAAAGGAATAGAAGATATATTAAGAAAAAAGACATAAGAACAATTTTCTCAACAACAAAGATATTACAGCACAAAGTTTGAAAAACCACTTGCTTTCTTATTCCAATAACAAAATATGATAAACAAACTGAGCTCAGAGTCTCATAAGTGTCTTTCAATTTGGGCAGAGTTTCGTTCTAATTGTCAAAAAGAGATGCATTTACAATAAAAGAGAGTCCCTTATATAGCCTCTTCAAGAAGGACTCAGGAATAGTAACACATCATATTACGTTGGAATCTGTTAAGAAGATAGGCTGGAACTTAGGGGTGTTTACCCATTTTATTTTATCAATATAGAGAAATAAGTGATGCTATTGAAAGTTTGCAACTTTCAATGTCCACCTGGCGATCTGATCCTACCTTCATCATTCCTTATTTCCTAGTTAATTGAATCAGGTCCTGGATTCAATTTGTTGTTTTGTTCCTTTCTTACTTTCTATTGGTCTTGGCCTTAAATCCTATGAATGCATTTGGGTCTGTAGGTTCAAAGGATCAATGGCTATTTATGAGCTTTAAAATTGGCATTCACGTGCCCATCACTATGTTTTCAATGGCTAGTTTGCTGTGTTGAATTTGACGTCTTCGGGCACATCACCCCTTGGTCCTCTTTCAGATTTTCTATTTGGTGCTTTCCTAGATTGAACTTGCCCTTTTGGGCCTTAAAAAATGACCTACTTTGGGTCAAGAAGAGCCCCCTGCAAGGGTATCTACCCTTCGAGTGGTCTTCAAATGGCCTTTGGGATTCTTTAGAGTCTCTCATAGCTTTTTCTTTAGTGGACTATTCATCAGGCTTTCCTGCGGACAATTCCCACGGGTATTTTCCCCAAGTTTTCTCTGCGGGCAAATTCCCACAAACAAAATTTCTGGGGACAAATTCTCGCAAACAAGAAGTTTGCAAAAATTTCCTGTGGACAAAAGTCCATGGAATGTTCAATCACTTTGCTTTTGTTTCTTTGTAAATTTCTTTGTGCTTTCTACCCGCAGCCACTTTGCCGAATTCCTTCAGACTTTTTGTTCGAAGGAATTCCTTCAGACAAAAAGTCTGAAGGAATTTATGCCTTTATCTGCCTTAGTCTTTTTTGAATTCTAAAAGAATTACCTTTGTGGCCTCCTTCGAAAATGACCCTTTCGAAGGGTGTTTTTGTCAACCAAGTGCCCTCCGCAAGGGCACTTGTCCTTCGGGAGGCTCTTTGAACTTTTACATTGGATCGCTCCTTTGAACCAAGGCATTGAACTGCTTGGTTGAAAACATTGAACCAAGCCGATGAACCAAGCTTTAAACCAAAATGGTTCAAGCCAATGGTTCAATTGAATGAACCAAGTCGATGAACCGCTCCATTGAACCACAAGATGTTGAACCTCTTCGTTGAACCAAGGCATTGAACCAAAATGGTTCAAGCTAATGGTTCATTTGATTGAACTGAAGTGATGAACTAACCATTAAACCAAAAGATGTTGAACCAACCGTTGAACCAAGTTTTAGTTCAACAGTTCAAATGAAGCCTTGAACTGATTGACGAACCATTTGATTGAACCTACGATTGAACCGAAAGCATTGAACCTAACGTTGAACCAAAATATGTTGAACCAAAGGATGAACCAAACATTGAACCAGCTGTTGATGCTTGCTGATGGAGATTTTTGTTTGAACTAAGGTACTGAAAAAATTTTGAAAATGACCAAGTGTTAGAAAATGATTCTTTTGGTTGAACCTGCCTGTAGAAGCCTTTGAACCTATGGAAATGAACCTGCCTATAGAGTCCATAGAAACCAAGTCCGTAGTTTTCTCTATCCTTGAAAGAGTCCATAGAAATCAACCTATGAAGCCTGTTGAACTTGGATTGTAGAGTTCGTAGATTTCTCTTCCTACTGAGTCCATAGATTCAAGCCTACAGAGTCCATAGATTCAAGCCTACAGAGTCTATAGATTCAAGCCTATAGAGTCTGTAGATTCATGCCTATAGAGTCCGTAGATTCATGAGAAGCTTGAAAAATGAGGAATTTGAATGCCTAAGACAAATTTTGAAAAGAGAAGAGACAATTTTGGTCTGTAAGACCAAAATAGTTCAAATGTTGTCCCAAAAATGAGTGATACTTTTGGGGGACAATAATGTTTACAAAATAAAAGAACACTTTCTTGATACTAATTGAAAAACTAAGAAACTCACGAGAGCACAAAGTCTATCATTGTTTCTTTTATTGATTTATAACTTAGAACATAGTAGAATGAGGTGCATCCCAAAGTCTTCACCAAAAACTATGACAAAATATATGATCATAAAAGATCATAGTAGTTCAAAGCCTTTCCAATATTCTTTACTTTAAAACACTAAATCATAAACTAAAGATAATTGTTGTAGCACAAAGTCTCCACAATCAACTTTAGAATATCTCCTAGATTATTCTCACTCACACTACTATTTAATCAAATAGATAAGATCATATTAGGAAAAGGACATAAGAACAATTTCCAATACAACACAAGTTATTTCAACACAAAGTTTGAATGATCACTTATTTTCTTTTTCACTTGATAAAATTTGATTTACAATTTGAATTCAAAGTCTCAAAATGCTCTTCAATTTGGTAGAGTTTCACTTCAATAACTAAAATATAGCTAATTACAATAGAGGCCTGCTTTATTTATAGGGATAGGCCTTGAGGAAATTTATGAAAAACCTAACTACTCTGACTTATTCAAAAATAGGAGTTTTTATTGACTTGGGACTTCCTATGTTTTTACATGTAATTACATATTAAAAAAGTACATGTAAATATGTCTAAAATATTTTCAAAAGTACATCTAAATAATCAAAAATAAACTAAGGGAAAAAAAATCTACTTCGATTTGTATCACCATCTTTCTTCATATGACCATCATACATAGTGAAATTTGCTTGCATCCTGATACTATCTGGACTAACAATGTTCTTGAAAATCATCTTAGCTCTAAATATGGCATCTCTTACTGTGGTGACTGATTTTGCATGATTAGTTAACTTGGTTTTCAGATTATCCAAAGTTAACTAATTATCTAGGATGTTCTCCATAAAGGCCATTGAAAATGTTTTATCTTCAAACTCTTTCTGGAACATATCTTCAAATTCCCAAACCATTTATTCTACAGAGAGAAATTGGTTATCTTATGATACGAGCTTGCAAGGTAGCTCCTCCAATTTATGCAAAAGACTGACATCACTTTGTTCATTGAGTTTCCTTGCAGTTTCAAGGTCATTGATCAAATCTTTAAGCATACAGCTCCTATATGTCAATGCCTCTTTAATTTTTATATAAAAATCCTTATTATGAATGATTCCAATTAATATTAGAGTGCTTATTTTCAGTTTTCTCATCTCCACCCATTTATCATGATTCTTTTCTATGCTCTCAATATCTTGAGAAACAAAATCAATGAGATCATCAATATTTGCTCTTATTTTCCTTATTTTATCTGTCTTCTCAGATAGCTCTGTAAGTAGGGAAATTCCTTGTGCACGCATCCTATCTAAGTACTCTTCAAGTACTTTTCCTTTTAGATGTGTCTTTTCTACTTTTTGAATGATGGGGTCTTCTACAAAAATAGCCTTAGGAGTTATTGATTCTAAACTCAAAGTGATTTTCCTTACCACTATAGTTAACTGTTTCACCATTACTTTGTAGTGATCTTTCATTTCTTTCTCCTTGTCAAATTTTTGAATCAGGATGTCCATAGATGATTGCATATCATTCTTGGCAATTTCATGAGTTATCTTGCCTAATTCAACTCTAGAGATAGAGTAATCATTCATAGCAAAATTTTCCATGGTTGCATCCTGTGGGGGACTTGTAATCTCTAGAAATTTGTCTCTTATCCCCAAGTATTTTTGAAAGAATCTTTGGCTTTTTTGGGGTCTTGGCTTTTAAAGGCACCAGGGTATTAAAATCAAAGTCATCTGGGGAGATGGATTATTTCTTCCTTTTTGGTGTATAAGCTAATAACCATGGTGGAAACATATAAGTACTCACATTAGGATATGTCCCCATTATTGACATCATCGAAACTACACTTGCACTGGTAGTCAAAACAATAGGTGTAATGTTAGTAAAAACTGCACCCTCTTACAAAGTGATCAAAAATAGAAGCATCTCCAATATCAAAAGATGAGGAGGGCAAACTAGGAATAGACCCTAAGGAATGGAGAACATCTTCAAAAGTGTTTTGAAGGTTGTCAAAAATTATTTTGGAAGGAGGGAGATTCAGAAAAGGGAATATCAATAAGATAAATAGACAAAGGAGCTACAACAGGTGTGTCAAACAAGGGAGAAGAGACTCATATTTCTTGTTATACATTCTCTTTTGGAGACAAAGCTTCTTCCTCTTGTTGATTTTTAGGCCTATCTTCAATATCCATCTCTTCTATGGCTAGTTCTTCAGTGTTCTATTTCTCAACTTCCATATCTTCTATTTCAGACTCTTTCTTCACAACTTTTGACTTCTTCATTACAAATCTAATCTTAGGCTTATGTGGCTTGGAAGAAGAGGGAACATCACTTTTATTCTTCACCCTGTTCTCCACCCTTTTTCCTATTTGCTCTTGAATCTCAGTCTCTGACCCTGTAAGGAATTCTTTTAAAGCAATTCCCTTATTTGCTAGCCAATTATTGGTGTTTGCCAATATAGGCTCAAATCTTTTCCTCAAAGAGGTCAGTTCTTTTTTAGACCATTAGATTAGAGGGAGAGGGGTATTAGAAACATGTTTAGTATTATATCTATCATCAACCAACTCTCAATCATCCACTAGATCTTCAAAAATATTAGCAAGTCCCAGATAGTCAATTTACTCAAGAGATAATTGTTTGTAGTCCAATTTCTTGACATTCTCTTCTATTCTCAAATTTACCCAAGCATCTTCAACCATAGGTTTATGGAATTGGGATTTCCTCTTGATTTTGTCTTTCACTCCCCTGTAGTCAAACTTTGGTCTTCTCTTGAATTTCTGCATAGTTACAAGCTACATTTCAGTTTTTATTGCCCTATCCTTCATAGCAGTTAATACTAAATACCTATAATTTCAACCAGGAACCTGAAACCAGGCTTTTTGAGATCCATTTATTTATTGTGCACGATGATCATTTGTCTACATAACTCCATTAAGACTAGTTTGTCTGAGGGGAATCTTGGAAGAATATAAGGATGACCTTGGAAAAAGCCAACCCTTATGTATGAGAAAGAAGGAAACTATAAGAACATGCATCCAAAATCATTTACCATTGTCCAAGCCTCATCTGGTACTCTTCTTTATTCTAGTTGAGGATCAAAAAGATATAAGAATACTACAAAAAAAGCATCATTTACTCTCCTCAAATGATGAATAAAACCCTTTAATGTTAATTGAGAATAGTATTGATACACAGGGATTACCCTCCTATCTCCTTCTGATGTTAGACCTGAAAAGATTCTCATATAAGCTACAATATACACCAGATAAGAAGTCATGTAGAAATTGAAGGTAGTGGATACCTTCATCAATTGTTCATGTAAAGTATTGTTGATTTGTTCTCCCCAGAAGATGGTTTATTTTATTTGGAGTATTATCTTGATGAAAGGATACATCCATTCATGAAACAGTGAGGAAGAGGACAAACCTCTTATCATACTGAGAAGAGTTATTAGATCACCAACTTCTTCTATAAATTCTCTTCTATGAAAACTCTATGGCCACCTTGATAAATTTGACCTTGACATCTTGAGCCATTTATTATTGATTACTTTCTTTACCTTTTCAAGATTTTTGTCATACTCTTTTTGTGCTTCAACAAAATCAAGCTTTAACACTTTTGTAGTAGGAGGGCACATAAACACCTTATCAATAAATTCAAGATCTAGTCTGATTATCACATTGCCACTAGCATCCATCATATCCCTAGTATATTTTTTATAAAACTGAGCACACTAAATGACAAATTTTGTGTTGTGGGCTACCACCGAGAAAGAAGATACCAAATTAATGTTACTGTCAATTATCTTCTTCATTTTAGAGCTAGGATTGCTTGACTTGGTTCTCTCCACAAACTTGGCCATATTCACATGGCTAATCTTTGTATCTCTAATGTCATCGACATTAGAAGTAACTAAGGTGATTGAAAAAACACCTTGATATTTGTACTTCATTACTTATGACTTCTTCGGAGACAACTCAGTCATCTGAATAAGCTATCACCAAAAGGATGTCGATAAAGAAAGAAGATCCATAGAAAAAATTACAAAACAAAAAGTCATGATCATGAAATTATAAAAAATACTGGTAATCTGGGAAAATTACATGTCGATTATGGAGACGCGCTTGAAAGGACTAGAATACGAGCAGGCCAAAAAATTAGAGGAAAGTAGGCTCAAAAAAACAACATTGAAAATATCCCAGAGTTAGGAAAATTTGAGAGAATGTTTTCATGGGCAGCAAAATTTGTTGCCCTTACATATGGGAGATATTTCACAAGTGTCAGAGCGATTAAATTTGTCGCTATTGCATGTAATAAGGAGATCGCAAGTGTTATGCATTGGTAGTAGAACACACCAAAAATACATATTGATATGAATTGCATTTGATCTTCAAGTGGCAAATAATGTTGCTACCACATGTGGTATAAGTTTCAAGGTTTTCATGTAAAGGTAGTGGATTTTGCCACCCATACACTTTTACTTGAAAGCATCTTCAAATACATAAGCGGTGAAAAACATTGATTTTGATTTTGACTTATTCACAACAAGAAGATGTGAGAGCAGCTAATATAGCCATCACTACAATGTTTTATAAAAATTGGTTTTCACTTAACATGTTTTGAAGGGTAAATCCTTGTCGGGTCAAACCACCGATGACACACATCAACTTAAAACCTAGGTCACAAACAATGGTTGGCAGTTTTCACCAGTATGACTCACTAGAAATAATTTAGGACAAAAATGAATGGAAGAATAAGGGTTTGACATAAAATACCAAGAAAATGATGAACTCAAAATAATATAGATACTAATCAAAAAAATTAAACCCTATAAGTTGAAAATGACTTACCTAGCAAGTTTAAAACCCTAAGCTTGATGATGGTGAATTTGAAATCTATTTGAATCCTCTATCACCACGATCGAGCGGTTTCAAAAAGGGTCAAGGAATCAACTAAGAGACTTATAAAAACTAAATGACAAGAAAAAAATTAAATAACACATTTAAAAGCTTGAAAACAAACCCTTAATGCTTGGCACGAATGGCCATTAATGCCACTTGAAGTTCAAGATCTTGGAGATCTTGCTTAGGTAGAGATTTCAGTTGACCTAACATGTGCCTATATAAAATGCAAAAAGTGGTAAAAATTGTCGACCATGCACATACCCTTTTTATTGGGAACATGTAATGGTGGCAAAAAGTGCCGCTTGAGCATGAGAAAAATAAAAACCATGTAAGATCAGAAAAAAGTGCCAAATTTACACAAGAAAATTCAAAATTTCAGTAACACCCCTAAAATGATCAAAATTGACATTTTAATCAGTTTACGACTACAATAAGCTTCACAATTTTTGATAAATCATGGCAGGGTAATATCATAAACTCTCTTAGGATGTTAGATGACTTCGCTTGAGATCAAGAGAATCTTGTCTCGATCAACGAACTTAGAGTGTAGATTACGAAATGAAAAAGTTTCATAGGGGTTGTCTACAAAATGAGTGTAGTTGATTTTGGGAAAACTAGTCCATTATGTTTGATTGGTTATGCCTACATAATAATCACAACATGGAAACTCTTTATAAAGTGGGACTACTCTTGCAAGAGAACCTCTAGAGATAACTAGTTTTATTTCATATCTAAGTGTTAATATACCCAAACTAAATACTAAAATGAAAACTTGTAAGGGAAAAGAGAGAGAGAAATAATAATAAAATGGGTGGTGATGCACTAGAATAAGAAATGGTTTGATTTATTATCACTACATACATATAACCACTAATATGTACGAAAGGAAAGTGAACAGGAAGCAAATCAATAGAATGCAAGAGGTGAGAGAGACGCAAAAAAAGTTATAAAGATGATCATTTATAGTCATGACCACTCCATTAATTTGAAGGTGAAACATTATTTTATTATTATTTTTTATATTATATATAATAGTATAAAACGATGCACTATTAGATTATGCAAAATATGGAAATAAATTACTAATTTAAATGAAAATTGATATTATAGATATTTCACTTACTAAATTTAGAAATGGTAAATCAAAAGAGGGATAATATAATTAGTTATTTATGCATTCTTGTTACTCATATAAGTCATCACTAAATCTTTAAATGCTTTTTATATGGTTCATCACTACTCATATTAGAAAATATTGGCTCAAACCATGCATGGACGTTACAAGCAAAATTTAAACATTGCTATTACAGGCACTGTCTAAGCTCTGTCAAAAGTTTCCATGTGTATTGTGTGGGTCTTTAATTCATAATACATAAAAGGATACACCTATAAATTATTATTGTGTGTGTGCATTCTTTAATTATTGTGCGCTAATGTATTTTTTCCTTCTCCTTCCATCCAAACCATAATTTTTATTTTGACCACAATATGACTTGAAAAATGGGTTAGTAATTTGGGTTAGACAACCCTAACCACTCCTACTGAATGGATAAGTATTTTATATGTTCTAATACTCCAAATAGGTCTAAAACCATGTGTAGTTATCTTACTTATATGTGTGTACAACATCATTATCAATCTAGAATCTAATGAAATGTTTTGGATTTTGACACTTGACACCCAGCAAATTTGAATTAATTTATTCATACTTAGTTGTATGGATACTCATTTGAGGTTTTTTCACATGTGTATTCCTATTTTATAATGTATTAAGATATTACTAAATCATTCCTTAATATTTTAGTTTATTGCCAAAGTCACAACCAAGTCATCGCCAAGTGAGTTCTAGGTCAATATAACCTTAGGAATGATTTGTATTTATATTTGTGTTTTAATTATTTCCAACTATGATGGGCTCATAAATCATGTCTAAGACAATTTAATAGATATTTTTTAATTAAAAAAATTCCCATTAAGTATGCTTGGACACAATTGAAAAAGGCAGATGTCTATGACAATCAGGACTTTCCAAGCATTATGATAGTGTCTTGAAAGTGTAAATAAATGATCTAAGATATGGAAAAGGTCTATGTAGGATTATGATATTTTCCTTATAGACTAATTTAATCCTAAATATTTTTATCTAGTAAATAAAGTTATCTAAGACACTAGGTTGGTATGTAGATAAAGGGAAAGTTAACTCGAGATTCAAATGTGTAATCAATTTACAAGTATGTCAAAGTATGTAAAATTTAATGTTATCAGTGTCTAATACCAAAATGTGTGTTCAAAATTCCCCCTTTTAATATAATATTAAAAATTATAAATTATAAATATAAAATAATAAAAAAATTACGTATGTTCACCATATTTGGTGTTGACATGTATGACCAAAATATTTCATTTGCTCCATGTGAAATCTAGAAGAAAACATGTATAGATCAATCTCTTCTCATGATAAAAAATTTTAAATAATATAGATCACTCAATCATATGAAATTAAAAATACAACAATTTTTAAAAGTTTTGATATTTTTCCCCCTATCTAGCATGTTGACTGAATTACTCACCAAGGCATTGGTTATCAAGCAAATGTTTCACCTTTATTTGGACCACTACATGCAAGCTCCTTTCCAATTTTTCATTCCATTCTTCATGAGGACATTGAGAAATAAATGAGTTTTTTTTACCTTAAATCATGCATGAGAAGATTGCTTTTGTTAAGCATGAGCATGCTAACTTACTTACAAATTTAGATGTTTCCTCACATGCCACATTTGTGCACATGACACCAGATCACATGCAAAAAAATATTATTATACTATCCACATACATTGGGATGGATTTTATATTATTTTTGAAAATGTCATAAGTTATATTAACAAATATTCTATAGGTGTGGTTCTTTTACCATTCATCTGCATCATCCATACACTTTTCATACTGTATAGTAGTGTTCCCTTGTTTAGAGAAAAAATTTATATTTGACACTTCACCTCGACAATATTACCATATGGTATTCCCATAATCTACAAATTATTTATTGTTACATTAATGGATTCAAACCACTCATATATATTCTCATTTATTTCACTTATGGGGGATAATTTTGGTTATAATTCTTTCATTTAGTTGTTTTGAGTAGCTTCCCTACAGTGGCACATACTCAACATCTGCATTGAGAAGTTTTTTCAAATGATGGAATTTAAGTTTGATGAACTCCTACTTACATTCAAAATTTCACTTGGCATAATTACTAGGAATTCCTAACATCTATCAATTCTTTAGTGAGCAAGTTGTAGATGTAGGCACTTATGTAGTTTTGAGTTCTTCACCAGTCAGTGATTTACTTACACTTTTTGTGGTGGATCATCCCACCCAGTGTGTGCTTTAGTGGTAGATCATCCCAACCATTAAAAAATTTTGTGATCAATTAGTCCATCCTCATTTGACATTCCAATGTGCTACTTGTTTTTTTTATTTCTTCTTGGGATGCCTTATTACATATTTTACCACCTTCAGTCACATATGTTTTATTTTAGATTTTTAGAGACCCTTGTGATGTATGTCATTTTTATACTATGTAATTATTTTACATGGGTACCTCATCTAGCCTAGTTACTGAGACCCATTTTAAATGTATTTTAAACCTTATATCATTTCTCTTTTATAGAAGAGTTTTTCCCTATGGGTTTCCTCCTTTTATTTACTTTGTGAGGGATCCTTTTATACATGGGTACCTTATAAACTTCACTGTTATGACCCATATATTTTATTATTTAAGCCTCCCTAATTTTAAATTAAGGGGGAATATTGGTAAAATTTTATATATTCATCTTTAATTGAGTTAACTTAAGTAGAGTTAATTTTGTGATGTTGCAACTCCACCTTTGTGATGTTGCAACTCCACTTCTTATTTGATATTTCTAGCAGTAGCCCTTATTATAAATATGGGGATTTTATATTTTAAATTAATCAATATGATAAATATTATTTCATTGGAGTGTATGCTATATAAAATTTCCTAGGTATTTTGCAATTATGTAGGAATTAATACACTCGATGGTATGTAAACCAAGCTGCCAAAAAAAAAATGGAGATTATCATGGGATAATCATTCCCCAAGGAAATGAAACTGCTAAAACTATTATTTTACAAGTGTAAATTCCCTATCTACATTTATATAATGATATTATAAGTTGAGTAGTATATAAACCTCAACCCCACTACTCTAAATATCATAGTAATTATTTTGTGGAACCCCAAAATCAGGCTCATATGTCAAAGTGTAACCCTAAATCAGGTTTATATGTAAAATTAGAACCCCTCAATATGTTTTTCTATAAAATTTTAACCCTAAAACATATTTATGTAATATTAAATCCCCAAAATAGGTTTGCATGTAAGAGTATCAATCTCTATAGATGGATATAGACCCAAAGTGCTTACATTATACCATTGTTCCCTACCAATCTTCAATTTAAAAAATATAATAATAGTGTTTGTATAAACAAATTGCATGCCCCAATAACCCAAATTCATATATAATTCCCACATTTTTCTATCAAAATGTCATGAAATCTCTCAAATATTGTTCATAATCCTCTAGAATGCCCCTAAGTATGTGTCAATGTGCTCAATTTGACCTATGTGAATCACATAATCTATCTTAGTGTGAGATTAAAATTTTGATTAATGGATTATGATTATGTAATTTAACTAATATCTAATCAAAATATCAATCTACTTCATAATTTAGATCCAATAGATCACAATGCACATAAATAAACATTAAAAACTAGCATTATGAATCTAAATCTAAATACTCTAAACAAGATCAAGATAAAAAAGAGACTAAATGATATGGATAATAGATTGGTTAAAAATAGACTTATAATTTTAGCATGATATTATCTTGATCAAAATACTTTGATAGAATGGATTCATGGATTTGTTGGACTTATTATACTATGATCATATTATTGGATGGATGGATGTTGGCTTAATAGATTTCATTCAAATTCCATTCATTAGTTGGTTCAATGGAGTGTGAGCATGGTTTAAATAGGCAATGGAGGGAGATTTTCTAATGAATTAAAAATTCATTGAAAGCTTCTAGAGAAGAAAACTCTAGAGGAGGGAATTCTAAGGAATTTAAAATTCCTTAGAATTCTCTAGAGAGAGAGAACTCTCTAGAGAAGGAGAAGGATGGTGGAGAGTTATAGATTCCATTAAGGAATATAATGATGGTTAGGGCGAGATTAGATTAATTTAGAAGAAGGGTTAGGTGAGGAATAGGGGGTAGTCTTTTATGAAATCCTAGGAATAGGTAGGTAGGTGGGTTATGGGAATTTTAAATTCCCATATAATGGACAAGTGGGGTTAGTTGAAAAATAAGACATGATTAGAAGAATTAATGAAGAAATGGGAAGGGTTAAGGTTAGTATAATGAATATTAATGAATGGGGATGTTAGATAAATAACAAGGATGATTAGTAATACAAATTAGATGAAGTTAAATGAGATTAGTGTCAAAATTAGTAGGCCAATAAAGGTAAGAAAATTTAGATGCATACACTTAGCATGTGAAAAGGTTTTTCTATCATGGCCTAAATCTATGAAGCAAGCCCATTATATGCCCCCTTTGATATAAGGGATGAATCCTAATAAATCACTCATCTCAAAATAAAGAGTTATGTTCATCATATGTTGTTTTTAAAAATGTAATCATGTAAAGTACATATACAAACATGATAAGATATGTCATCATTGAAATATTTTTATCATTCAAGCACATAAGAAACATGTAGTCCAAGGTAATGAGCATACAATTATAAATATATATTAGATATATCAATTAAGCATGTAATGATAAGAGTCACATTATATGTATGATAAAAAACATAGGAACACACACAATATAAATAAGTGAGATAGAAACCATGATACTAAGCACATAATAATAGTCAAGGTGTTCCATATATCACATATGTAAACATACACACATGCATAATAGCATTATCAAGAATCACACAAGCATTTATGACATGACATTAATTTAAACCAACATAAACAAGACATAGCCATGACAAGGACTAGAGAATCCTCTAACACAATGTGGCAAGACATGGTCAATGTACCATAAAATATTGAAGACTCAATATAACACACATAAATTATCAAATAATGTCACAATCATAAATCACATATGGAAAAAATAATGTTAGTTTTTATAATCAATCAATGTCATCATAAATTATAGACAAGCACATTATCCATTGGAAATAACACTCTATAAATTATGAGCAAGAATAGGTCATGTATAACAGTCTATTATGATCAATGGACCAGTTTATAAATATATAACCTAAAAAATGTATTAATATTCCCTTAGTGTAGGGATTCCCTAAATTTAAGGTTGCCCATGGGTATGAAAATGTCACACATGCTACGCCATTAACCTATATCATGTTTATGGATATATGTGGCTAATATGTGACATACATCACTTTTTATCTTGTCTTATCACATTTCTTTATGTTCTCATATTGTTAGTAGAGTTAGCCTATGGAGTAACCATATCCTAAGTAGGGTATATATAGGAGGTATTGGTTAGTACTTGGATATCATATTATGAATTATCTTTTTATTGTATGGTTGTGGAGGTCTCCCCATAGAAGTGGCTTAATATTAATTATCAAGTATTATGTTATGTTGTCAATTATTTTTTTGGATATACTTATTCTTTTTTCAATCTACTCATGGTATTTAATTTTATATCCATTTTGGTGAATTATATTGAGATATATAATTAATTTCATTATAGGTGGTATTAGATCTTTGATTTGGGCAAGATTTTATAGTGGAGTTGCTTTCTAATTCTAGCATCTATGAGCTAAAGGATTAAAAAATCATAACTTGAGATTTGAGAAAATTTTATTTTTTCCATTGATACAACATTGTTTGAGGTTTTTTTATTTTTCTAAGTCTATAAAAAAATTTGAACCCTTGTGAAAATTATTAATCATTGGACTCATCTAGGCAGGACAATCACAATGGTATAAGCCTTTAGTACACTTATTTGGCCCTAAAACCCTCTACCCTAAATTTTTGAACCCTAAACCCTAGATTTCATGCATGGCTAGTCCAAACACTCAAGGCCACGAAAAATGGAAATTCACTCTACTAAAAATACCTAGTAAGGAGGACATGGAGTTTGAAACATCTAAATAATTGGTTTTTAAGTTAGTTACCCAAATTCATGTTGATGTTCAAAACATTGTGAGAAAGGAATATATATGGGGAAAAATAGGGCATATATGTCTTAAATGTAGAGTTTACTACCATAATTGGGACAATGGTAACTCTTTCATCTTATTTTCTAGTAACACCATTGTCCAATAATTCTCCACTAGGCCACTCATGTTCTCCTATCTAGAAAAATCAAAACTTAAATACTAATTTGTGGAACATGCTACCAAAATTTGAAGTACCCAAGTTTGATGGTAATTATCTACTCACTTGGATTAATCAAATGGAAAATTTATTTGATATACATCAAACCCCATGTGCATATAAGGTGGTCATGGCATCTTTATATCTAAAACTAGAGTAATTCATTTAGTATATATGGTTATGTGCTCATAATAAAAATAAGGGTCTTGTTATTACCAGGTCATTTTTTTTTGATGATTTATAGATGTTGTACCATAATGGTGTTACAAAAACCTATTTCAGCCAATTAGCAATATTGATTCAATTGTGGAATTCTAATGATTATATTCAGCAATTCCAAAACCTATTTTTGCACATGAATGACATCACAAAAAATAACTTGAATGACCTCTTCTTAGATGGGATCAAAGATAACATCCAACTTGGTGTTCATATGTTTAATCAAAAATTAGTATTAGAGCCCATGGTCTTTATATTCAATGTGGAGGAAAGATATCTAGTCAAACAATGGGATTTCACTAACAAGAGAGTGCACTCCTATAGTACAAACATTCCCTCAGCCTACTAGATTGACTTCTTGGCAAATTGAAGAGAAATGATAAAAAGGGTAATGTCTTAATTGTTATATAAAATGCATCAAAGCGTATAAATATTTGGATAATAAATTTTAAACATTAAAGGGGCTAATGACGACAAATAAGATGATGAAATATTAGGTGACAATGAGGAAGATTTATAGGAGGAATCTAAAGATTCTCATCCAACTATTTAATGCCATTCACTTTTATGTATTATCACCCCATAAACCATCAAGTTTTTTGGTTTCATCAATAAATATAAGTAATAGTATCGATTGACTCAGGAGTATACATAACCTCATCAATAATAAGTTGATATCATATTTGAATTATTTTGTTTACCCAACTCTATAATTTTATGTCATGATTGAAAATGGAGGCACAATCAGTTGTTTATGAAAATGCCATAGTATCAAAATTTTCAAGGAATATTATAGGATAGACTCTATTCTATTTTCTATTCCCATGGGTGGGGATGACATAGTTTTTGGAGTCTAAAGGCTCACAATCTTGGGAAAGATAAAGATGAATTTCAAGAATTGTTCATGCATTTTCATTCTAAAGGAAGGACATTTGAACTATGAGGATCACCTACAAATTATCCACTTTATAATTATTTATTTCTCATCAAATTCAAAATATTCTAAAAAAGGGGCAGATGGGTTTATAGCATAACTATTTTACTTAGATGTATAGCCAAAAAATATGTCTACATACCTATATCTTTAGAAGATATTTGATAAACACTCTATTTTTATTAATTCCAAAAATTACTACCACCATAAAGGGAATGTGGTCATGCCATTTGATTGGTATCAGGGAGTCAACCACCAAACATTAGACCATACAAGTATCGATATATCCAAAAGAGTGAGATTGAAAATATGGTACAAGAAATGTTGGAAGCTTGTATTATTAGGCATATCCAAAGTTATTACTCATCCCCTATGTTAATGATGCATAATAATGATGGTACCCTAAGGATGTGACTAGATTATATAAAATTCAACAAGTGCACCATAAAAGATAAGTTCCCTATTCTCATAATCAATGATTTACTATATGATTTGCATGGTTTTATATACTTTACCAAACTTGATCTTCATTTAGATTATCATCAAATTAGGATCAGAGATGAGGATATGCATAAGACAACTTTCATAACTCATTAAGGCCATTATGATTATTTGGTAATTTCCTTTGGTATCACAAATGCACCATCTACATTCTAGAGTTTGACGAACACTAACTTTAGGTCCTTTTTGAGGTAATTTGACTATGTATTTTTTGATGATATAGTAATATACAATAAGAAATGGGAAGAACACTTGAAGCATGTGAATCAAATACTGATAATTTTGAAACAACATTAAATTTATGCTAGGCCTTCTAAGTGTGATTTTTGAGTAAAAAAGATAGAGTACTTGGGTCATATTATGTTGCATGAAGGCATCAAATTATACCCTCATAATATCAAGGCCATGATAAACTGGAAAATTCTAAAACCCTCAAGAATCTCCAATGTTTTTTAGGGTTCATAGGTTATTATCATTAGTTTGTGAAAATTATGGAAGCATGGAAACATCACTCACAATTTTTTTGAATAAGGAATCCTTCCATTGGAATGAAGTTACCACCAACATATTTGATAAATTTAAGGAGACCATATGCTCCATGCATGTTTTGGCTTACCTAGATTTTTTGAAAACCTTCATTGTTAAATGTGATGTATATAGATATGAAATAGGGGTAGTACTCATGAAGGAAGTACAACCCCTTAAATTTGAGATGTGTCAAATCAAAGGTAATAATTTTATAAATCCTATCTATGAGTAGGAGATGATTATTATTATTCATGTAGTTAAACAATGGAGACCTTATGTGATAGGAAGACACTTTAAGGTGAAAATTGATCATGATAGTGAAAAATAATTCTTGGAATAAAGATTTTAATTTTAGGAACAAAAAAATTAGGTGACCAAAATTTTTAGGTATGGCATTTATATAAAATAAATACTATTGTAGTATTAAATGCATTATCTATGATGAATGAATCCATAGAAGCATTTTTAATGTACAATGTCCATATGGCAGGTAGATTGGGTGGAAAAGAAAAGATTAAAATGGTAAAATAATATTGATATATAGGTTTTGACTTAGCAAATCCATAATTATTCTAGTGTTTTATAAAAATCTAAGTGGTAAGGTAATGCCTTATGGTATAAAAATATATTTTACCTATGCAATAATTCTTCCCCCAAACATGAGATCCTTACAGAGCTTAATGCATTTCCAATAGAGGGCCATTTAGGATTTTTTAAAACCTATCATATAATTGAGAAATATTTATTTTTGGAAGTACACAAGGAGTATATCCAAGTATTTATGGTAAAATGCATTGTGTGTTGGAAAAACAAGGGTGAGACTATTAAGACCCCAATTCTTTTTTAACCCTTGTTTATTCCTAGCTAAAGGTGGGAGGATATTTCCATGGATTTCATAATAGGTTTACCTATGTTGAAGGGTAAAAATTATATAATGGAAATTTTGGATATGTTCACAAAATATACACATTTTTGTGTTTTATCTCAACCATTTATAGCCAATAAGTCAAACATACCTTTTAGGATACAGTTCAAAAGCTACATGGTATCCCCAAAATCATAATATGTGATCATGATCCTATCTTTACCAATAATTCTTAGACTAATTTATTCTCATGTTTAGGTACTCAATTTTCTCATAGATCATAATATCACCCTTAATATGATGGGAAAACATAGGTACTCAAACAATTCCTATAGGGTTATCAATGTTGTTTTGTATCATATAAACTTGAAATATGGGTTCATTGGTTTCCACTAACAGAATGGGGGTATAACACTTCCTTCCATACACATTCCAAAATGTATCCATTTGTTCCATTGTATAGGTGTCAAACCCCATCCATCACCTCATCCTTGAGGGTTCATCCAAGTTTGAGTTGTTGAGAAACACCTTCAACACCAAAATATGGTACTAACTAGCTTAAGAGATAATTTAGTAATGGAACATAACCAAAGAAGTATCAAGTGGATCAACATAGTATTAAGAGGTAGTTTGAAGTGGAAAATTGGGTATTTATGCACCTATAGTCATATAAGAAAATTTTAATGAAGAAATAAAAAAGGATAAAAAATATCATATCTTTAAAAAATTGGTTGTGGCACATATAATTTAGAACTACCTCAATCGACATGAATACATCTGGTAATTCATGTCTCCTAGTTGAATAAGGTAATTAGATGAAAATTATCTACCCAAACTGAGTTACTAGGCTAGATGAGGAAGGTAGAGTCATTTTGATACTTTAAAAAATCCTTTAGACATGCACTCAATGATTACAAATAAGGGAAACTATGGAATATCTAATCAAGTGGAAGAATCTGACAAGTGAGGATGCAACTTGGGAGGATGAAGCATTCATGTAAAAACATCCAAATTTGTTCAACATTAATTGAAGCATTGATTTTAATGGGAGGGTATGCTAAATCCTTAATCTATAGTGTGCTTAAGGATATGTGAGGCTAATTTTTGGCTTACATCACCTTTTATCTTATCTTGTCACATTTATCTATGTTTTTATATTATTAGTAGAGTTAGCCTATTGAGTAACCATAGTCTAAGTAGGATATATATAGTAAATAGTGGTTATAACAAGGATATCATATTAAAAATTATGTGTTTATTGCATTATTGTGGAGGTTGCCCCTCAAAGTGGCTCAATATTATTTATTAAGTTTTTTGCTCTGATGTCAATTACTATTGTGGGTCTTCTTATTTTTTCTCATTATTTAACTATATGGTTATTTATCTACTCATTTTGTTTACATTTATATCCATTACATTGAATTATCTTGAGTTGTCTAAGCAATTTCATTACAACACACCTATATGTCCATGTATTATATGTAACTTGAATATCACACATCCCACTCATGTATACCTTGAGAATCATGTGTGTATAAAATGTATATTTAACTCAACATGTATGTGATTAATATCATTAATAAACTATGTATACCATCAAAACATGTCATTCATAGGTCTTGGTTTTTTATTTTTTTCAAATTTTTTTTTTTTAAATATTTGATCATTTTTAACTATTGAAGTTAAATATGCACTTAAGTAATTGATCAAGATAAAAGGTATGTATTAAAAAATATAATAATAAAATTAAACCAAACAATCCATAGCATATGTTAATACAAGTGTGTACCAAGTTTAATAACAAAGCATTCTTGAGAAAATGAAAGTAAGCACTATGTCCCCACTATTTATGTAAATCATAAAGTCATGTCTCAAAGGAATATGTGGATATGAAAGGTGCATGCCCCTAATGGTAAGTAATATATGTGTATGCATATGTCATAATATATGTGGGTATATAATACATGTAATCATGCATGCTTAAAGTATGCCATGAAAAAGGCAAGCATATATAGTCAATATAGAGGGATGGGCAAGTAATATATTGCATTGAAGTGTAACATGCCTCAAGTAATGTGAAATAAGATCATATTATTGTAAATTATGTGTCATAGTAGGATATTTATCATAAATTTTTGGATTGGAATAAATAATCAAAAGGTGAGGTGATGCAAGAGCAACCAAGGCGTGTCGGTAATCTTGCATCAACAAAAAATAATAGTTATGTGTTCATATGGTTTAATTAGTTTGATTATTTTTTTGGCATGGTGAAGATGATCCAATTGGAATCATAAATAATCCAACACTTATTCATCATCATAACATTGTATAATAATCATTTTAAAAAGCTACATGGTTCCAAGGAAGTTGGTTAAACTTTTTAACCCTTATTATAATTAAAGAAGTCACTACGCGTGTTGAAGAGAAAAAATTGATAGGTTGTGGGGAAAAGTAAAAAATGGAATTAATAACTTCCCTAAACACAAATATTATTTTACATTTGGATTCTATTGAAAATTTATTTAATTTCAAAAAGACATCATCTCAATCTGAGTTAGTATGCAAAATTTATGGCCTTTAGAAGTTGGTAAAATTTACACTATGATGAAATTATTAGTCTACATTGAGAGACAATTTCACAAACTTGAAAAACCACCCCGGTAGATTCATAACCACTATCATACATATATGGTTGGTTTCAAAACCACCTAGGTGGTTTCTAAACCACTAGTTTGCAGATAATGACAGTTTCTCTAGTTTGGAATGCAAAAATAAAGTAACAACCTAGAAAGATGAATAGATAGATATTGAGAATTTATTAGAGATAAGGAAGGTGAAGAGACACTTTAAAATTTAGAGAATGCAAAACTATCAAAAATTTTAAGATAAAGGGCCAAGAAGAGTCATATAATAATAAAATATCCAAGAAGTTATGAAAAGAGAGAGAGAGAGAGAGAGTTGAGGAGCAGACCTCTCCAAGAACAGATCAGAGGGTTGTCTTCAAGTCTAGAAAAGACTGTGAGAGATTTTTCATATTATTCATGTAATTTAATAAGATTATATATGAAAGTGTGTTAGAGATAAGGAGTGAGTGTGCATTCAATTATAATAGTTTCAATATGAATTCAATGAATATTATGTGTGAAATGTGTCAAGTTTTAGTTTAAATGTGTTCAAGTGTGTCCATGGGAGAGTGTTAATCTAAGAAACATGGAGTTAAAGGTTGACCTTAATTGGTTACCCATTATGTGCTTATATTAATTGGTATTAGATCAATGTGTTTCCTAGTGGGTTGAGTGTGTAAAGCTCTTATATGAGTCAATTGCAGACTGTTAAAAATAAGTATGCTTAAGTTAGTTGCAAGTTGTGATAAATAAGATTACATAGGAGAGAGGATTAGTTTGTTACAAGTATGTTAGAATTTTTTAAATTTTTGAGGAAATGATAGAAGCTCTTGTTTGATAGTGTAGTTAGAAATGTATTTTGACAAGGATAATATTGAAGATCTCATGAGGATAAAGGTTACAAGTAAGAGACTATGTGGAGTTACACCTGAGTATTAGAGAGTCATGTTACATACCATCCTACCCCTAATGGAAAACACTATGGCATTAATGATTAATTATATTATTAGTGATTGTGGATTATGGAGTTTGGCACTACTATTATTTAATTAATTAAGATTATGGTATCTTTCATTTTTAATTTATATTTACAACATACTTTGGCTGCAAAAAGTGTAAATTTATGTTGATTATTTTTTTATTTTGATTATGATTCTATGGTTTAATTTGATAATTATTTTTGAGTTAGTTTTTTCATTTGTTTTGATAAATTCATGGCAATGGACTAACTACCCTATTTCCCTAGTTGAGGTGGATGTAGGACAGTCCATTCATTCCCTCGTAGTGGAGTCCTAAGGAGAGAATCATAGGGGAGAAAACATAAAATCATGATAGTTTGGGATAGATAGAAATCCAAGATCAATCACACACTCACATAGTATTACTTGAGTGGTAGTTGCTTGAGTTTTAATTGATTTCAGTATTGATTGCATAGTTGTTTTATTTATTATATATTACATTGTCTATCACAAAGTATGATATTTGTATTAATTATGTCATTTTTATTGACATGTGTTTAACTATATTAGTCTTAATATTATAGTAATACTTACGCATTGGATTTATGTATGAAATAAATTGGTGTTGTTTTGATCATGTTGGTTGTTGTTGTTATGAATGGTTTGTGTGTAATAATTTTATTTACATTTTTTGTGTTAGAATAATACTTTCATGTTTATAGTCTTGAATGAAACTATGATCATTGATTTAAACCATGTTGTCCATCTTGCAGTTTCATAACCAGTTATCTTGGGTAGCTTGTATAAGTTTTTATTTAGTTGGGGACTAAAGGCATAAAATATACATTATTTATCATGGGCCTAAAATTGATGATCATAATGAATAAAACCCCATATGGTGGAAGTACTTAGAATTATTAAAAAAATTACCACTTTAGGTGGTGGGGATGACATGGTTATTATTTGCATTTTGTAACCCTTTAAGTGAGTCAAATGGCATCATATTACAGCAAGGAAATTTTAAAAAAGGAAATGATTAGGGTTTCCCATAGTCAATGTGGAGTAAACTTCAATTTGAAGGGTTTTATGGTAGAACTCACAATGAGGCATGAAGTGGAACCAAAATGGAATCTATCATGGCCAATCAATAGGCCCTTTTATTTGGCATGACGGTTAGAGAATAGAGGAAATGATGACATTTGAAAGGGTAAGTAAAGTGGGATTTTAATTGCTTTTAAAAACTCAGTTTTCAAATGTTAAAAAGGGTGAAAAATGAAATATGTAAGATGACAATATAAGAGAGGAGTGTAAATAAGAATAAAGATAGAAGGAAGGATTGGAGGGCATGTCATTCTTGAAATGGAAATATTTGTTTTGATATAAGATGAGGCAAGTAGTTAATTTATAAACTTGGGTATTGGACTTTGGTTCGTATAAAAGGTTTTCAATGCATTGTTTTTATATGGCTGGTAAGAATTTATGAATTACGAGTAAACTATTAAGTAATAAAACCTAAAAACTATAGATCTTTAGCTAAGGTTAAAATCATAACAAGCCCTAGCAGTTGTAGCTTGCTTTATAAAAAATATGGTTATTTTGGTTATTGTATTGATTAACTCTAGTAGATTTAGTTTATTTAGCCATAATGGTTGTTGCATCTTTTACCACACTAGTTGTAGTTTATTTTTCCAATATGGTTGTAACATGTTTATCTCATTCCCACCCATAGGCCTATAGTGGTGAATTGTCATGTAAACTTAAAACTTATGCTTCAAAACCTTGTGTTAGACCTTAGAAAATCAAGGAAACTAAATATAATGGTTCTTGGTTGTGTTTAGATCCATGTGTTACTATGATGAAATATGTGTTAAGACTATGTTGTAAGTTGTAAGGAGGTTATGAATATGAAACAAGGAAATTTTATGTGTTTATCTTGAAAATCCTTGGTAAATAATAGCTAAGTTATTAATTATGATGGATATTCATAGAAATTGTATTTTATAGGAATAATGTAAAAATGTGGAAATAGGAAAGTGATCATATTAGGAAAATTAAATAATGTATTCTTAAAACTACAGACATGTAGGTAGTTGACACAACCACTTACAAGCTTATAGATGGAAAGGGTAAATTTTAGTGTTTGGATCACTCTTGGTTAGTATCATGGTGGGCAAACCATTTCCTAAAATTGTTATCTTTATAACACTAAACTTCAATATTTCTTTTACTTATATAGATTGATTGTATTATTATAATATAGGTTGTGATGGTGATTATAGGAATATTTTGATGTTATTAAGTTGTGCTTAGATATAAATTTTGATTTTTTTTTAGTATTCTAGTTTATCATTATCAAAGCTCCCAATTATATGAATGAATATCTTCTAGTAATGTTGCAACTTAAGGATTTATATGTATGTGGTATGATAGTGATAACATTAAAGTTGAGGCTTATTTAGTATTATAATCTATGAATAGTAAATTATACCATATAACATATTGTTGTGAATAATAATGTTGTAAATACAATTATTTATGTTGTTTAGGTGATAAGACTAACATTATTTATTTCTTGACTTATTGTATGATCAATACACAAGTGTGACATTCTATTATACAGTCATAATATGTTTTAAAATATATTAGGAACTATTCTATGTGGTTTCAACTGTAATTTATTCTCTGATTTAATTAAGTATTAGTTAAGATCATCCTTCTTGCCTAAGGGATGATGAGTGATAGGCAGGGTGCCTAATTACAAGCCACTCATCATTAGTCAAGCAAGAATTGTACTGATGATTAGTTGATACATCAAATATTAAATGCATATGTGGACAATGACCTAGATTCTTTTGAAGTATGAATTATATAAATGTTTTGGCCAAAGTGATGTTATAGTTATATACATTGTCTATCCACTTTAATTTCTAGTTGACATGTTTGTTTGAGGTCATAATAGATAGAGGGATACCCATGGTCTATGTGGTTGGTTGCATTTGATAAGTATTGTGCCTTCACACTTATTATCTAATGGTTTTGTATGATTATATCATCATTATATGTTCCTTTGTGGATGTAAGAGACACTCCTAGTGGGGAGGTTTGTGAGTATCATTAGTTTGTGGTTAGAGGAAAAGCACCTAGATGATCCTCTCCCTCTTTATAACTGATCTAAACCAATCTTTGATGCTTATTCATGGCTACTAAATTATTTAGGAGTTAATTCACATTTTTCAACAATATATTATATAGTTTATGTTACATATTACTATACATTATAGCTTAGGTTGTTTCCATACTTGTGCATTAGATGGTCTGCATTATAGATAAAACTATTAGTATTATTGAGAATTATTTATAGTATTGTATAGTGAAGTCCTGAGAGGATTGATGTGCATTTGGATATTGTACTTAATTTATTGGAATCATTTTATCATGATATATATTTTTATTTATTATTTAACTATAAAAAAATATATGGAGAAATTATGTATTAGGTTAAAACAATGATTTTATGAGACTAAGTTTAATATATTATTGTATTCCTTTACTTTATGACTAGTAACTAGTAGTTGTGTTATTGAATTAAATTTATTTTTTTTAAATGTGGTAAATTATTGTTGAACCTAGTTAGGTTGTAACAATTTCTCCAAATGAGGATACAAATAAAAGGAAAGAAGAATGTAAGGAGATGGGAAGATATGGTTTCCAAGTTAAAGGGCCATGTTATGCACCGAAGAATGCAAGTGGAGTGGTTGAATAAGCTTCATGTGTTGAGGCATGATATATAAGAGAAGAATAATAAGATTTTTAAGGTAATATGAGAGATAAGTTTCCATGTGATCATCTCAAGTCTGATTTGAGAAGTAGCAAGTAAATAGATAGAAATTGGAATAGTGGATGGAAATGTTGAGAACTTGGTGATAAAATTTGGTCCAAAAAGGATTTGGACAAGGAGAGATGAATAATGTAACTCATGTGTCATAGATGCAAGTAATGGGAAGGAGATGGTGGACATGTTTCTACCAAGAGGAATGAATGATTAAAGTGGTGTTGCACATATGGTAGCAACCCATGTAGGTATTGGATAAAAGACTATTATGACTCAAGGTATGCATTGTTTTCATAGGGACAAGGAGAGTGAAAGTTGATTTACACATGGAATGGTTTTGGTGAAGGAAGAAGAGTATAATCATCCAAGATCTGATATAAAGAGTTTGAGAATGAAAGAATACAAAGATGAGATAGAAAAACTGAGTTTGTTATCATCCCAAGTGTGTGTTGAAGAGTATGATGTTGAAGATGTAGAGATGAAGAGAAATAAGGCACTAAAATAGGCCTTTCAAGTTAAGGAGAGTGAGACACTTAAGTTCACATGTTTTAAAGTGGATTAAGAATAAAATTCTTTTAAGACTTATAAATGAAGAATCCATAAGCAAGATGATGGTGGAAAGATAAGATATCGTAGCCACGAGACAAGAGAAGCCAAAACTAGAGAAGATTTGAATGTGAAAGGATCCAATAATGGGTTGGATAATGAATGAACAAAACTAATAAGAGTATTTTTGGAGGTGGATGCGTTATGGTAATGGGTACGGGTTTAAAAGAAAAAGTGAGATTCACAAACAACCATCTTGGTGGTGGTAGTCAGACGAAAGTGGTTTTTATCCCACAAGTAGATGGAGAGATAATAAGAGAAGCCTTTAGTAGATGAAGATAGAATATGGTAGGTATAAACCCATAAAAGAGGAAATAGTAATCCTAGATAAGAAGAAGATGATAGATTTTAATCTAGCAAGAGGAAGTTGTAAATGGAATAAAAAATGTGTCAATCAACTAAATATTTAGTGTGTTCGAAAGGGAAATAATGACCATCAATCTTTGTGTTAAAATAAGTGGTTTTACTACTTATTCTATCGATTTGAGTATAATATCATATTTTAAATACCTTGGGTTTCTGATGCAGGAGCATCCAAGGTGCATAAGAAACCTTGCATCAACCAAAAATAATAGTTATGTGTTTGTGTGGTTTTAGTGGTTTGTTTTTTGTTTTGGCATGGTGAAAATGATCCAATGGGAAACATAAATGCTTTAACACTTTTTTAACATCAAACTCATCATATAATAATTAGTTTCAATAAGTTATATGGTTCCAATAAAGTTGGTTGAGTTTATCAACTATTAGTATAATCTTGGAAGTCACTTTGTGTGTTGAAGGACTAAAATGGATAGGTTGTGGTAAAATAATGGCATCAATACTTTCTTAAACATGAATATTATTGCATATTTACATTCCTCTTAAAATTTTATTTAATTTTTAAAAAAATTAACTCAATCTGAGTCTGTATGCAAAAGTTATGGCCTCTAGAAGTTGGCATAATTTACATTGTGATGAACCACTAGTTTGTAATGAACAACAATTTTAAAATGTTGTAAAATTTCCCAATGATTTCATAACATTTGGTCTACATATAGGGGTGGTTTTTAAACCATCAATCTATATGCAATGGTATTTTCACCCATTGGGAATAGAAAAATAAAGTAAGGGCCTAAAATGATGAACAAATAGAACTTGAACATTTATAAGAGGCTAAGGAAGGTGAAGTGACACCCCAAAAGTGAGAAAATGTCAAAGAAGATTAGAATTTATAAAGGAAATGGATTAGAAGATTCATAGAGTGAGAAAATATCCAATAATTTTTGAAGAGATAGGTAGTGTTTATGAGCAGAGCTCTTCAAGAATAGAGCAAAGGGATGTTTTCAAGTCCAGAAAGAACTGTGAGAGAGTTTGTATCTTCTTCATGTAATTTAATAAGCCTATAGACGCAAGTGTGTGAGAGATAAGGAGTGAATGTGTAATCAATTTTAATATTTCTAATATGAATTCAATGAAGATGATGTGTGAAATATGTCAAGTTTGAGTAAAGTGTTCAAATGTATATATGGGAGAGTGTTAATCCAAGTAACACAGAGTTAAAGGCTAACCTTGATTATTTACCCTTTCTTTGCTTACATCAATTGGTATCATAGAAAGGTATTTCCTTATTGGTTTGATTATGTGAGGCTATTATATGAGTCAATTGTAGTCTATGAAAGACAAATCTTCTTTAGTTAGTTGTAAGTTGTGAAAAAGAAGCTTGCATAGGAGAGAGGATAAGTTTGTTGCAGATGTGAGAGAAGTCCTAAAAGTGTTGACGAAGTGAGAGAGGCTCTTATTTGATTATGTTGTAGATTTTGAAAGAGAAAATGATTTTTTAGGATATATGGCACATAAAGGATAAATAACACTAGAGGTAGAAGACATGACAAAGATGTGGAAGGAAATCCAAGTGAGATTGTATATGATGGAGGATGCACAAAGTAGTGAAGATGTTGTAGCTATGAGTAAAGATGAACAATAATAAACGTTGGATATTTTTATATCCCTACAATAAAATTTGAATGTCTTCGAGAGATGACAATTTAGTAAATAAAAGAGACCAATAGAGGTCAATGTGAAGGAAAGAGGTAAGCCCAATAAAAATATTATGATGGTTTATGGTAAAGAGAGACCAAAAGAACTCATGAAATGGATAGTGTAATTAGACATGTATTTTGAAGAGGATAATATTGAATATCCCATAAGGGTAAAGGTTGTAATTAAGAGACTATGTGGAGTTATAACTAAGTATTAGAGAGTTCTCTAGGAGAGGAGATAAGGAAAAGGAAATAAGAAGGTGGGGAGCTAGGAACATATAGTTTCTAAATTGATGAGTCATATTTTACACATGAGAATTCAAGTAGATTATTTGAATAAGATTCATGTGTTGAGGCATGAGATATAAGATAAGAATAAGGAGATTTACATGAAATATAATATAAGAGGGAAGTTTCCATGTGAGCATGTCAACTCTACTTTGAGTAACAAGGATAAGGATAAAAATTGGAATATTGGATGGAAATATTGATAACTTGGTGATAAAGGTTAGTAAAAAAAGAATTTGTACAAGGAAAAATTAAGAATGTAACTCATGTTTCATAAAGTGAATAAAGGATATATATATAGTGGGCATGTTTCTACCAAGAGGAATGAATGAATAAGGTGGTGTTGCACATATGGGAGCAGCCTATGTAGGTATTGGAAAAGATATTATTATGAGTCAAGGTATGAGATATTTTATTAAGGACAAGGAGAGTGCAAGTTTATTTTCCCATAGCATGGTTGTGGTGAATAAATAATACTATAATCATCCTAAAGCTAATGTAAATAGTTTAAGAATAAAAGAAGACAAGGATGAGACAGAGCACCTGAGTCTATTATGAACCCCAGCATGTGTTGATGATTATGATGTTGAAGGTGTGAAGATGAAGAGGAATGAGTAATTAAAGATTCCTTCTAAGGTAAATATAGTGATCCACTTGACTTCACATGTTTTGAAGTGGATTAAGAAGAAGATTCTTTTAAGACTCTTATAAATGAAAAGTCCACAAACAAGATGATGGTGTAAATAGAAAAAGATGGAAACCATAAGACTTGAGGAGCCAAAAATATATAATATTGGAATGTGGAAGGATCCAAAAATGGGTTGGATAATTAATGAACAAATAAAATAAGAATCTTGGTGGAGGTGTATAGATTATTGTAGGGGTACGAGCCAAAAATAGAAAGTGAGATACAAGAAGAAGCATATTGGTGATGGTGGTTGGATGAAGGTGGGTTTCAACCCATGAGTATATGGATAAAGAATAAGATATACATTTGGAAGAGGAGGATGGAATATGGTGCATCTAACCCCAAAAAAAAGGAAAGAGTAAGTAAAGATAAGAAGAAGAGGATATATTTGAATCCAATAAGAGGAAGCTGGAAGTAGAATAAAAAACATGACAATCAAATGAATCATTTGTTGTGTTATAAGGAGACACCATGGTCATCAAGTTTCATTGTTAAAAGAGTGGATTTACCACTTATTCCATCCATGTGATAAATATATTACATTTAAAATACCTCAGGTGTATGATATAGGAACATTCAAGGTGTAAAAGCAATCTTACATCAATCAAAAATAGTAGTTGTGTGTTTGTATAGTTTCATTGGGTTGTTTATTGTTTTATCATGGTGAAGATGATGTAGTGTGAAGAATCGATACTCTAATACTTATATATCATCAATAAAATCATATAAGAATCAATTTCAAGAAGTTACATAGTTCCAAGAAAGTTGGTTGAGTTTCTCAACCATCGATATAATTCTTGAGTTCAATTCATGCCTTGAATGGCTAAAACAAATAGGTTATGTGGAAAAGTTTTAAATGACATAAAAACTTACCTAAACATAAATATTATTGCATATTTATATTCCTCTTGAACATTTATTCAACTCAAAAAATTCATCTCAATCTGAGTCTATATACAAAAGTCATAGCCTCTAAAAGTTGGTAGAATTTACACTATGATGAAATTATTGGTATATATTAGTGATGGTTTCTTAACTATTGGTTTACATTTAGGCAAGGTTTCATAACTAAAATTATGCATATAATGGTGTTCTATCCTATTTGGAATTCAAAAATAAATTAATGGTTCATAATGATGAAAAATAAGATCTTGAGCATTTCTAAGAGGCTAAAGAAGCTCAAGAGACACTCCAAAAGTCATAAAATGGCAGAGAAGATATAAAATTGTAAGGTAAAGGGCCAAGAAGAGTTATATAGTGAGAAAATATCCAAGAATTTATGAAGAGAGAATGAGTGTTGAGGAGCATAACTCTCCAAGAACAGAGCAAAGAGATGTTTTCAAGTCTAGAAAGGACTATGAGAGATTTTGTATCTTCTTCATGTAATGTAATAATCCTATAGAGGAAAGTGTGTGTGAGATAAGGATTAAAATTTCATTCAATTATAATATTTTTAAATTAAATTTAATGAATATGATGTGTGAAAGTGTTAATTCCAAGTAAGGTGTTCAAGCGTGTCCATGAGAGGGTGTTAATACAAGCAACATATCATTAAAGACTAACTTTAATTGGTTACCCTTTCTTTGCTTACATAATTTGGTATAAAAAAAAGTTATTTTCTTGTTGATTTGAGTGTGTGAGGTTCTTGTAAGAGTTAATTTCAAGCTATAAAAGAGAATTTTTCTTGAGTTAGTTTCAATTTATGAAAAAGAAGCTTTCATAGAGAGAGGATATGTTTGTTGTAGTTGTGAGAGAAGCCATGAAAGTGTTGAGGAAGTGAGAGATGATCTTATTTGATTCTATTAAATTTTTTGAAATATAAGACTACTTTTTGATTAAATATGGCACACAAAGGATAAAGAGCACTAGAGGTAGAATATTTGACAAAGATGTCAAATGAAATCCAAGTGAAATTAGATATGATGAAAGATGCATAAATTAGTGAATATGTTGCAACTACGAATAAATATGATAAATAATTAAGTTTGGAGATGTTGATACCCCTAAAAGCAAATTTTTATGCCTTGGAGGGAAGAAAAACTAGTAAATAAAAGAGACCAATACAGGTCAAGGTGAAGGAAAGAGGTAATCCCAATAGCAATATTATGTTGTTTTGTGGTAAAGAGAGACCAAAAAAACTCATAAAATGGATAGTGGAGTTATAAATGTATTTTTAATAGGATAATATTGAGTACCCCATGAGGGTAAAGGTGCAAGTAAAAGACTATATGGAGTTTCAGCTAAGTATAGAAGAGTTCTCTAGGAGAGGAGATAATAATAAGGTAAGGAGTTTGGAGCATATGGTTTCCAAGGTTATGGGTTATGTTTTGCACCCAATAATGCAATTACATTGGTTGAATAAGATTCATGTCTTAATTCATGAGAAACAAGACAAGAAGAAGAAGATTTACATGAAAGGCAATATGAGAGGAAAGTTTCCTTGTGAGCAACTCAAGTCGACTATGAGAAGTAGCAAGGCAATGGATAGAAATTGGAATGGTGGATAGAAAAATTGAGAACTTGGTTATAGAGGTCTGTACAAATAGAATTTGGACAATAAGATATGAATGATGTCACTCGTGTGTCATGGAGATGAATAATGAGATAGATATGGTGGACACGTTTCTACCAAGAGGAATGAATGATGAAAGTGGTGTTGCACATATGGGAGAAACTAATGTAGGTATTGGATAAGATACTCTTATGATTTAATATATACATTATTTTTCTATGGAAAAGGAGAGTGAAAATTTCTTTTCACATGGCATGGTGGTGATGAAATAAGAAGAGTATAATCATCATAGAGCTAATGTAGAGAGTTTGAGATTGAAATAAGATAAGGATGAGATAGAACATATGAGTTTGTTATCAACCCAATCATGTGTTTAAGAGTATGGTGTTGAAGGTGTAGAGATGAAAATAAATGATGCATTAAAATATGCCTTCCAAGTTAAGGAGAGTGATCCACTTGAGTTCACATGTTATGGAGTAGAGGAAGAAGAAGAGTCTTTTAAGACTTTTATAAATGAAGAATCCACAAGCAAGATGATGGTGGAAAGATAACATATGGTAACTATTGTCACCAAATATCACACCCTATATGAGGTTTTTCAATCTTACTCTAAGATGTGGGAAACATTGGAATAACTATAGGACTATGGATTGCCTATAGTAGAGGTAGACCTCTAGGTTTAAGGGATAGCTCCCTAGATTGACCATTAAGTGCTTATCACCTACACTAATTGATTGCTTGTGTAAAAAGGGGTATAAATATGCATGAAATTAAAATATTATAAGGGGGTGATACACCATAAAGATCTCTCCACAAGATCATCATATTCTTACACTAAGAGACAAGACCTATAACACTAGCTTCAAAGTCCTAGGATATTCTAACATTAATATTTCAATATAGAGGTGATATGCATAAGACTACTCAAGGTAAGTGGACCAAAGATCAGTTATAGACACTAAGGATATGTGTACACTTGAATTAATTCAAAACACACTAGCTACACTCCATATGACATGTTATAATGAGAACTTCTTGCACCAAACATGAAGGATAAAGAGAAGCAAGGATAGAAGCTTATCATTAGGCCTCGCCATACATCCCTTCACACACTTAGATAATATGTTTTGAACTCAAAACTATATTTCATGTATTATTCAAATTCAAATTACAATATTAAACCAATAGGGCTTTGTCATACTAGATGTGGAATTAGAATATAAGAGCCAACATGGCTTGCATTTATAGAATGTGTGAGAGGAGAGAGAGAAGTGGAGCTCAAGGGTCACGATTCCATTTTTAAAGGCATGAGAATCAGTTATGTTGCAAATAAATGGAGTATGAAACATACCATGAAATGTCCCTTTGGAAAATTGTCCTTCCAAAGCATGAAAACTCTTCAAAATTGGTGTAGGACCCTTCAACTGCCTTCTTGGAAACTACCTTCATCATTCAGCCTCTCTTGAGCACTTCAAAGAAAACTAGGAATAGTTAACACATATGCACTATGAAGGGGGGGGGGGGGGGGGGGGGGGGGGGGGCGGGGGCGGGTGGGGGGTTATAAAAAGTCTTCAACATGAATTAGGTGTGTCCCTAACTATTGGTCTTCTTCTAGACAAGTGTTCTCATCATCTGCAGTCACCATTACTAGTTCTACATGTCTGTCTTCACATTTGGCACCAAGATGATCTTTAATTTCTCAATCCAATCCATGTAATGGGTGATATGACACCTATAAAGAGTCCCCTTACCTATAAATCCATTAGGAAGACCTTAAAAGGCCTCCCAATTAAACCTATCACTTTCTCACTTGGTGATCACTCTTCATTCTCGTTGTCTTCCATAAACTGACTGAGGTGAATCAGCTAGCAAATATTCTTGTGTGTTTTTTTGAAGCAAGAAATCAACATGATGAGTTAGGTTAGGTCTCAATTGACCTTCCCAATTAAATTTCATCCTTCAGCTCTCCTTTGAACCTATAAAACATATAAAATTTGTCAATAAATCCTATTTTGTATGTCTGTTCAAGTAGGGAATCAACTAACTAGATGGGATGGAACTTGAGAGAGTCTTATTCAATCTCAAAATAATTTCCAAGTCATACTATTCCTTTTGGATGCATCTACAACCATATCTTTATCACATCCTGATTTCACCTTGAAATTAATATCCTTTAATCCATTGATTAGTAAGGTTAATATCTGATTACCATTGCTTTGATTTGAGAATTTTGACATATACTAATATGGAACAGTAGTAGTGTTGATTAGTATACATTATGTAAAAGTTATATTTTAATTATTTTGTACATTGAGGATTTAAAATTGTTAATTTTGCATAATTGTTTTATGATGACTCATGCTAACTACCTATTTATTGCAAGGTGGATGTAGGATAGGTTCTACCCTCAGAGTTTGATGAAGGAGAGAATCATCGAAGAGGGTCAACTAGATGGAGTGATTGAGGTAAATACCAATAGAAAATGCTAGTGACCCTACACAAACAGTAGATTTTAAATGATAGACATAAATGATAGTGCATAATTGTGAATTATTACTTATGATTGTCTTTGTGTGTCTAAAATTTATTTTAGTATGCATTTAATTTATTCAGCATAACTTACTTGATTTTTTAATTTAAATCTATAAAATAAATATATTAGGACTAATAGAAATAATTATTGTGGAAATAATTATTTTTCAAATAAAAGACAATTAATGACTTATCTTATCTTATAAGTTAAATAATCATTTACTATTGTTTTGAAATTTTGCATAGAAAAAGGTGTTAATGCAATTTAAGGTAAAAATTGAATTATGCATGAAAATTATTTGAAAAATTAGAAAAAATATTTTATTATTATTTTAGTTAAATTAGCATGTTTTATATAATAAAGATAAAAAAAATAGATTGTTAGAAATTGGCATGCATGGATAGATAAAAATAGAAAGTTTCATGCAAGAAGGGATAACACAGAATTTAGAAAGAAGTTAGTTTTATAAATAAGGCCTTGGAGAATTAGGAAAAAGGGACACACACAGAAATATGAATAGAAAGGAAAAAGGAGGAAGATAGGAGAAAGAACACCAAATTTATCTACTCAGGTGTGGAAGTGATTTAAAGGTAGGCTTTATAATTATTATTTTTGTGTGAGTATTTTATCGTGTCTATGTGTTTTAGACATTGTTTCTCTTCCTTGGACTATGTGTTATTCATTTTATTCCTTGTGTTTAATTTAGTTTGGACTGCATGTCTATATAAACTTAGAGTAGAATTTTGTTTTTAAAAATTGTGTTTTGAATATCACTTAGTTGCATTTGAGTTAGACATTTATCTTCTTATAATTGGATAGTATATATGTTTTAAGCCTGTATATACATATATTTTCTTAAGATTGTGTTTTCCTTTTTATTTCCAAGATGCGTAGTAGTTATTAGAGTTACATTGAAAATGTAAAAGGCAGCATTTTACCTGCCAAGTCAACATCCCATTTCTCCATATTGGCATACCATTACTTTGGACTTGCGTCTTAATTCCTCTTGACCTATGTTTAAATTCTATAGAATCAGGTATTATTTTAGTCTATGCTTTACTTTAAGTAGTCTGCATCATATTTTAATGGAAAGCATAAAATTTTGTTAATAGTGGTTGTGTCCTACATTATTGGATGACATAGTAAATTTAAATCCTGTGATTTATATTATAGAAACTTATATTTGTAATTGATTTCTAGATGGAGTATTAATAGAGGTTGTGTCTCTTTATGTAAATCTATGTTTTACTTGTTAGAATCTTGCATTTTATTTTAAAAAGACTACGTTGAGTATTCTTAGGCCAACATTTTTATTGCTTTATATATTATGAAAGACTATGCCTAGCATATAAAATATTAATACCAAATATACAATGCAGTATATATATATATATATAAAGTGTTGAAGTCACTAAAATTGAAATGGAAATTATTGTGCTTAATTGGAAATTACTATGCTCAATTGGAGTTCATTGTGTAAAATTCAAAGGGCTGATATCTTAAATTTAAAGCACTGTATTCAAGCTAGGTATATCAATTTAGATTCTGAAAATAAAAATTAAAAGACATGCATGAATCTTGATACGTCAGGGTTAAAGAAGTGGTTGAATTGATTTAATACGCTATGCATGTTAATGTTAAGTGGCTGAGTTAAAATGGAATTAGTTGTGTTTAAAGTAATTCACTGAGTAATAAATTGTAACATAGGGTCAAATAGATGAAAATCTAGGTATATGTTTCTAAAACCCTAAATATGGATATCTAAGTTGTTGAAACAGTATCTTGGAAATTGCAAAATATTTAAATCACTAAGTTTAATAGGCTGAATTTTTAATAAAGATAAACAATTGAGTTAAATACTAAAAATGCCTTGTATAAATTGCCAAGTCTAGCCAATAGTAAAAAGAGTCGAGCTAATTTATATAATTGGAAGCTCTAATATCATAGCTAAGTCCAAATTGAAGTCGATACATAAAAATAATAGAAGTCATAATATTTTTATATATAAATTCTAAATAATGCAGTAGTATAGTTTGAAACCATAGAAGTATAAATATAAATCACAGTAGTCATTTTTATGAAAGTTAGGCCATTATGTGAAGTCACTGAGCCATTTCATTTAGAAGGTGAGTCAAATAATCCTAATAATGTAATTGAATTAGCACTATATATTTTATTGAAGTCACTAAATATTTAGGTGGACAAGGAGTCTAAATTGATTCACCAAGTTTTAACCAAAACCGCCAAGTTTTAACCAAAACCGCCAAGTTTTAGAAAGAACGCAACATATAAAAATAGCTAGAATTTAATTAATCATTAGATAATCAATTAAATTGCTAGGTATATTTGTAAAAAGAATCATTATATATATATATATATATATATATATATATATATATATATATATATATATATATATATATATAATTAAAATAATTGTGCATGTTTTATATAAATGTAAGTGTATATTATGAATGCCTTGTATATACCTTAAGGAACAAACCATTTATCCTTGGTTTGTGAGACAGGGGATAAAATTTGATGGGTATGAATATAGGGAGGAGTATTAAAACTAAACACAGAGTAATGAACAAGGCCAGTAAAAAAGGTGCAAGATATTTTTATATATGAAAAAGGATAAAATAGAATGAAGTTACCTTTTAAAGGTAAAAATAATTATTTAATATTGTGGGCCTTGAAAAGAATTCTTTTGTCTTATTATGTGAACTTATTATTCTTATATTTTTAAATCATAATGTGGAATCAAATAGGATTTAGATGTGTTATTATGAAATTGCATGGTAAGGAAATATTTTAACCCAGGCACTATCATGACATTGTACAAGTTCAAGTAACTGGGTAGTGTGGATAATTCCAAACTGCATTTTATTAACACCAAGTCTCATTATTCAATGCTTTATATAAATATTAAAATGTTGAGTTAGTAGTTCAAACATTGAGATTTAATTTGAAGCATTGATTCTTATTTTAATGGCTGGGTATAAATATAGAATTTGATTATGTTTAGGATCAAGAATGTTAGTCTGTGAAAATAAGTATGTTACATGTTTTAGAAAAGAGTTGTGATCGTTATTTGATACATACCTGAATGGTATGAATGTTGAATTTGATGTGTTTTGTAGCATTTTATAAATATGGAAATTTAGGTGCATTATATTTTGTGCGAGTATTTTATATGCAATGATTTGGCATTCCTAGAATTAAATAATGTATCATGATGTGTGCATTGAGCTTATGTTTTTGTTTGATTTTTATTGTGTAATTTAATCTAGGGTATATCTAGGTGGTATAATCTTGATTTATTAGTTTAACAATTCTAGTATTAGATTGGTTATATCTAGACCCATACTTACGTATTTTATAGGTGTGTTGGTTGTTACTTTGATAAGTATGTTTATTAATAATTAGAAGGATATAATAATTATGTGCATACAAACTTATGAGTGCAAATGAATATTAATTGTTTTTTTTTAATAAGTACAACTTGAGGGTTATCACATTTGGTATCAAATTTGTGGCTCGAACTCTAGGATTTAATGAGTCCATTAGCATTTTCATATCCCTCTCTTAATTGAAAAGGAGAATGTATATACGGTACATCAGTATGTACCCTAAGAGTATTCATACCCCCTTAGAGTTGTTAAAGGGTTGATTTATAGAGTGTCTCATTGGTGATGGTCTTATAAGGTGTTTGGTGGGTATGTGCTTAGCTTAGTTCAAGAGTATGAACAAGAGTCTCCTACCATATTTCCAATCTTTAGATTAAACACCTCGAGCGTGATTATGCCCTTCTTGAATCACCTTCACCATTTATGTTTTGTGTTTTTGAGAGTTTTAAAAGTATGGAGTGCTTTTCACTTAAGTATTTATGCATTATTTTTATGGCTTACTTACACAAATCTTAGGAGTGGAAATCTTGTAATGCCATTCTAGAGTGGTACCACCGAGTGTAGTGAAAATTTTCTTGTAGTTGAGTGTAAGAATCTTGATTGTGTATTCCTTTGTGTTAGGAGTTTTTTATGTTGATTAGTATCCTTGTATAGACTTATGAAGAGGAGTCACTTATCTTAGTTGGCTTAGAGGTGAGATGTTATTCTTTCACTCTCCTTCTACATCACTTTAAACTACTGAGAAGATTTAAAATTTTAGGATGTTGATTTAGTATTTATTTAAGTAAGAACTTGTTTCTTAATTCTTTTTTGATCTATTCTCTTGATTTCATGGGATAGTGCTTTCTACTTCTTGTTGAGAGAATTTGTAGGATTGATTGGATTGATGCATCTTTAAGGTTAGTAATTTCCTTCTAGTTTTGAAGGTAGGTTATAATGCTACACTTACAAGTTGGTAAGAGAATAGTGTTTGGTAACGTGGATTGTGATGTTTCCTTCTACCATATGAGGGTATGTAGAAAGTTTTGGTTTATGAGATGTTAGTTCTCTACTTTATACGTGTGATTTTTTAGAGTCACTCTTTTATTTGACCTTCGAACTTGACCATGAGGAGTGGCTAACATTAAATTTATATTAATTCTAGTTGATTATAACTATTATGTTATTGCATATCTTTACTTAGACTGATATTATGTTCTTCTTGAAGTATATTGTTTAAAGAATTATATGTGTACCTATTTTTGAGAAAAAGTAAGGTATAAGGTGTGTTGAACATCTTGCTAAATCTAAAAGGGTTAAGATAAAACTTTTTTTTAACTATTGTGTGCTAGTCATGCAAGCAAGGAGACATTGTCTCGCTTTTAAGGTATTAAAGATGGCATAATCCTTAAACTCTGTATATTATATTAGTTATGATATTATTTCTTGTTGCTAGGAATATAACATTATAGGTTAAGTTGCAAGATATGGTACTAGTTTTAATTAATTAGTAGCAACTTAATTCAATCTCATAATGGTTGTATGATTTTTGTTGTGTGTATGTTAGTGCATAGGGAATCTTTTAGCACATAACATTGCTTTGTATGATATATTAGAATAGATTTGTGAACCTTGTGCACCTTTTGAAAATCATCTGGTTGTGGAGACCTGAAAGATGATTGGTGAAATAGAAACATGAGTTCTAAGTGATAGGATGATATCCTACTTAGCCTCACATTGACTCAATTGTTACTGATTTGGATCTGGTAGATGAACTTGTCAAATCCAAGATTTGGTAGGCAAAACTTATCAAATTCAATTATAGGATCATTTATTTTGACTTTTATGATGAACTCATGTGTTGTTGGGTTAGCAACGAGACTTTTATCCAATTATTTATTAGACTTTTCTTGCGGTTCTAGACCCCAGGATGGTCATGATAGAACTAAGGAGAATAGAGTGACTTTCACAAAACTTGGTTTTAAAATAGGAAATGTCACAAATAGGGTCTTATGAGACCAATTCTCTAAGAATAGTGATAATTAGGAGGACTAGTATAAGTTCTTTAACTAAATTTTGCATTTAATTATATGATATGGTAGTTGATAATACGTTTGTATGTTGTTAGACTCTATTTTTTAATAAAAAATTTTGCTTGAATAATAGTCATCGGGGTGATGACCAATTTTAGGGGGATGTCATATCTCGATTTTACCCTAAAATTAATATCCTTTAATCCATTGATTAGTAAGGTTAATAAACGATTATTATTTCTTTGATTTGAGCATTTTGACATATAATTATATGAGATAGTACTATTATTTATTAATATACATTGTGTGACAATTATATTTTAATTATTTTGTACATTAAGGATGTATAATTATTAATTTTGTATCAATGGTTTATGATGACTCAAACTAACTACCTATTTATTGTGAGGTAGATGCAGTATAGGTCCTACCCTCAGAGCTTAACAAGGGAGAGCATCATCAGAGAGGGTCAACTAGATTTAGTGATTGGAGGAAATACTAGTGGAAAATGCTAGTGACCCCACACACACACACAGAGTAGATTATAAATGATAGACATAAATGGTAGTGTGTAATTATGAATTATTACTTCTAAATATCTTTGTGTGTATGGAATTTATTTTAGTATGAATTTAATTTATTTAGCATAACTTATTTGATTTTTTAATTTAAATTCAAAAAATAAATATATTAGTACTAATAGAAATAACTATTGTGGAAATAATTATTTTTCAAATAAAAGACAATTAATGACTTATCTTATCTTTTAAGTTAAATAATTATTTACTATTATTTTGAAAATTTGCATGAAAAAAGGTGTTAATGCAATTTAAGGTAAAATTTGAATTATGCATGAAAATTATTTGAAAATTTACAAAAAGGATTTTATTATTATTGTAGTTAAATTAGCATGTTTTATATAATAAAGATAAAAAAAAATAGATTGTTAGAAATTGACATGCATGGATGGATAAAAATAGAAAGTTTCATGTAAGAAGGGGTAGCACAAAATTTAGGAAGAAGTTAGTTTTATAAATAAGGCCTTAGAGAATTAGGAAAAAGGGACACAGAGAAATATGGAGAGAAAGGAAAAAGGAGGATAATAGGAGAAAGAACACCAAATTTATCTGCTTAGGTTTGGAAGTGATTTAAAGGTAAGTTTTGTAATTATTTTTCTTGTGTGAGTATTTTATCGAGTCTATTTGTTTTAGACATCGTTTCTCTTCCTTAGATTGTGTGTTATTCTTTTTGTTCCCTATATTTAATTTTGTTTGGATTGCATGTCTATATAAACTTAGTGTAGTATTTTGTTTTTAAAAACTAGGTTTTGAATATCACTTAGTTACGTTTGAGTCAAATCTTTGTCTTCTTATAATTAGATAGTATATACATTTTAAGCCTGTATATACATATATTTTTAAGATTTGTGTTTTCCTTTTATTACCAAGATGTGTAGTAGTTGTTAGAGTTGCATTGACAATGTAAAGGGCAGTGTTTTACCTACCAAATTAGCATCCCATTTATCCATATTGGCATACCATTAATTTGGACCTGCATCTTAATTCCTCTTGACCTGTGTTTAAATTTCATAAACTAAAGTATTAATTTTATTTAGTGCTTTACTTTAAGTAGTTTGCTTCATATTTTAATGGCAAGCATATAATTTTATTAATAGTGAATGTGTCCCACATTATAGGATGGCTTAGTAAATTGAAACCCTGTGATTTATATTGTAGAAACCTATATTTTAATTGATTTCTAGATGGAGTATTAATAGAGGTTGCATCTCTTTATGTAAATCTGTGTTTTACTAGTCGGAAGCCTACATCTTATTTTAAAGGCACCACGTTGAGTATTCTTAGGCCCACATTTTTATTGCTTTATATCTTGTGAAAGACTACACCGAACATATAAAGCAATAATATCGAATATACAATGCAATGTATATAGTGTTGAGTATTCTTAGGACAACATTTTTATTGTTGTATATCTTGTCAAAGACTACGCCCAACATATAAAGGATTAATACTAAATATACAATGTAATGTGTGTGTGTGTGTGTGTGTGTGTGTGTGTGTGTGTGTGTGTGTGTGTGTGTGTGTGTGTGTGTGTGTGTGTGTGTGTGTGTGTGTGTGTGTGTGTGTGTGTGTGTGTGTGTGTGTGTGTGTGTGTGTGTGTGTAAAGTGATGAAGTCACTAAAATTAAAATGGAAACTATTGTGCTTAATTATAAATTACTATGCTCAATTGGAATTCATTGTGTAAAATTCAAAGGGTTAATATCTTATATTTAAAGCACTGTATTCAAGCTGGGAATATTAATTTAGATGCTAAAAATAAAAAATAAAAGGCATGCATGAATCTTGATATGCCAGGGTAAGAGAAGTGGTTGAATTGATTTAATACACTATGCATGTTAAAGTTAAGTGGCTGAGTTAAAATGGAATTAGCTATGTTTAAAGTAAGTTGTTGAGTACTAAATTGTAACACAAGGTCAAATAGATGAAAAGATGGGTATATGTTTCTAAATCCCTAAATATGAATATCTAAGTTACTGAATTAGTATCTTGGAAATTGCTGAATATTTTAATCACTAAGTTTAATAGGCTGAAATTTTAATAAAGATAAACAACTGAGTTAAATACTAAAAACACCTTGTATAAATTCTCAATCCTAGTCAATAGCAGAAAGATCTGAGCTAATTTCTATAAATGGAAACTCTAATATCATATTTGAATCCAAATTAAAGTCGTTGCATAAAAATAATAAGAATGCAACATACAAAAATAGCTGAAATTTAATTAATCATTGGATAATTAATTAGATTGTTGGGTATATTTGTAAAAATAATCATTGAATATATATATATATATATATATATATATATATATATATATATATATAACTATACATGTTTTATATAATTACAAGTGTATATTATGAACACCTTGTATACCCCTTAAGGAACAAACCATTTATCCTTGGTTTGTGAGACAGAAAATAAGAGTTGATGGGTATGAATATAGGGAGGATTCTTACAACCAAAGGTAGAGTAATGAACAAGGCCAGTAAAAAGGGTGTGAGATATTTTTATATATGAAAAAGGATAAAACAAAATGAAGTTGCCTTTTAAAGGTAAAAATAATTATTTAATATTGTGGGCCTTAAAAAGAATTCTTTTGTCCTATTGTGGGAACTTATTATTCTTATATCTTTAAATCATAATTTGGAATCAAATGGGATTTAGATGTGTTATTATGAAATTGCATGGTAAGGAAATATTCTAACCCAAGTACTATTGCGACATTGTACAAGTTCAAGTAACTGGATAGTGTGGATAAATCCTGACTACATTTTATTAATGCCAAGTCACATTATTCAACACTTTATATAAATATTAAAATGCTAAGTTAGTATATTAAATGTTGAGCTTTATTTTAAAGTGTTGATTCTTATTTTAATGGCTAAGTATAAATATAGAACTTGGTTACGTTTAGGACCAAGAATGTTAGTCTGTGAAAACAAGTATATTACCTATTTTAGAAAAAAGTTATGATCATTATTTGATACATACATGAATGGTATGAATGTTGAATTTTGTGTTTTTTGTAACATTTTGTAAAGACAAAAACTTGGATGCATTATATTTTGTGAGTATTTTACATGCAATGATTTGACATTCTTGGAATTAAATAATGCATCATGATGTGTGCCTTGAGCTTATGTTTTCATTTGATTTTTATTATATAATTTAATCTAGGGTATACCTGGGTGGTATAATCTTGATTTGTTATTTTAATGATTTTCGTTTTAGATTGGTTATATCTAGACCCACACTTACGTATTTTATAGGCATGTTGGTTGTTACTTTGATAAGTATGTTTATTAGCAGTTAGAATGATATAAAAATTATGTGCATAAAAAATTATGAGTGCAAATGATGTTAATTAGTTTAAAAACAATTAAGTACAACTTGAGGGGTTGTCACACTCTTTCCAATTAGGTGAAAAGTAAGGGTTTTATAGGGTTTTAGGTGATTTTGACACTTAGGGATTGTCCATAAAAGTTAGACATTAATTATATGAAAAAATATTTCTAAAGGAAATTTTTGGACCTCTTTCAACTATTCCCAAGTGCTTAGGTCTCCATGTAATCATTTTGTACTAGTAGAAGCTCTTGAAGTTAGCCTCTCGAGTTTGAGAGTGAAGACTGGGCACCCCTGAGGTGAAAAAAGGTCAAGTTTGACAAACTTGTGTGCTCTCCTTGATATTTAATGGCTCTAATTAACCTTATGTCTCCCCTTAAAGGTCATATAATATGTAGGAAAGTTCATTTGGCCCTAGAAGTGGTATTTAGCCCCCATTAGGGCTTTGGGCTTAGTCTAGGCCTACTAAAACTTAATCTTCATGTCTTCTCAAAACTATGAGATCTCCTATATTATTATTCATGTTTAGTCCCACTATGGACATCATCATCCATTATACTTAAGACTTCCTAGCACATCTTCTCACCATACACCCACCCAACCTTCAGTATTACTTCTTTGGGAGTGACCTCTATTTAAAATAGAGTAGAGGGCATTTCCTCTATCTTCTTAGTCAAACCAAGGATATGAGAGGCTTAATTAGGTCATGAGGGTATTCTATATCAATTTAAAGAATTAGATTATACCAATAGAATCTAAAATCAACATAAACTTCCAAACAAACTTAGAGAATTAATGATTGTACATGATTCCTTGAGTTGATTGTGGGTTGAGAGTGTGAAGGTTACCATGGATTTGAACCTTTCCTTCCAAGCATATATGTGGAATTAGTCCTAACAATGTGGATGTGTTCTAATCATGTCCAATATCCCATGTCTCTACCAACTCTTTAAAGTACACTCTCCATAGCTAGGCTTAGTTGGCACATTGTGTTACTTGTGTTATTTGCTCAGAGATAGGACATACATGTAGGTGAACATTTCATGTTAGACCCTAGTTTTTAATTCCCTTATATATTCTTTAAATATATGAACTCATTTTATAATTTTTTAATTTCATTCATGTCATGTCATGTATTAGGGCTTGTGTTCACTACCTATCTAGCATATTGGCCTGAATTAGATTCTCTACTGTAGCAAGTTGTAGGTGACTATCCTTTAGCTATAGAGACCCTTGTATGAAAGATTAGACACATGGTTTAATTCTTTAGATTCTTCTTGGAATACTTGAGATCATCTCCCAACTAATTAGATTCAACTCTTATGCCTAGGGACTTGTGCCAACACCAAATTATCATGTTTTATTGTATTGTCACTCTATAATCAAACTATAGGTGATCATTTTCAGAGCAAAAGTAGTTTTGTAGGTGATCTTCCCCTTCAAAATCTAAACATCAACCCCTTTAGCTATTTTGGGAATCATAGTGTCATCTCCATTCAAAAGGAGTCATTTTCCAAAAGGTATACTTTCATTGTATCTTTGTGTATTGAAAGACCATTTGAACCTAAAACACTATAGAGAACATTGAGTTTCTATAGTGAAAGGATGCATGATATGGAGGCCTCATTTACATTACGTCTTGGGACCAAACACTCATTCTCTTTGGTCAAGGCCTTACTCCTATGTTTGAACTTCATGATGGAATAGTTTAGGCTTATGTAGACCTCAATACATCTTACCATGGAAAGATCAAAAATAAGGCAAACTTCCTATTTTGAAAAGTTTAAGGTAACATGTCCCTAAAGCCACTTTCTCCATTTATGAGCATGATTCCCATGTCTACCTACCACCTTTGGACTCCACCATGATTTTTATGACATCCTTCATGTTCTTAGACCTGAATGGAGGTTCAAACAAGTTCATCCACCTCATATTTCAAGTCCCTCAGAGCCCTGTAACTTGCATTCAAACCATGTGGGAACTGCTTGTAGGTTTATCTATAGGATAGAAGGTAGTGTATGAGATTGGGTCTTCACAATCAATCTTTAAACCATTTGGAAGGTTTAAACATATTTTTTCACACTCCAAGAGACTTCTCACCACCTTATAAACTCTTCATCGCATTATCATGACTATGCAAGGCTTCCTTTTCCTGCTTATAGGTGGGTGTCGCAAGAAAGTTAATTGTACATGTTTTTTACTGTGTTATTCATCAATATATGAATTTGATGCCACATATACATAAGAAGAGATTTATCACTATGAAGTGAGAGATAAAAACACATGTCAACTTAAATTTCTATTGTTATGAAGGTCAAACAGGGATACAAGCCTCTACAACTGATGAAACTATCTACAGACTCAAATGTATCTCTCATTAACACACTGAGATGATTTTAATCATAAATTATCTTCCAAACATGTAAAAAAGGCTATAAACCAAGAGATAATAATTTCCACACTCCCTAAAATCATGTATAATACCTGGTTTATAAAAAGTAGCTCAAATAGAGAAGAAACTTGTAGGGTGTGGGAATGAGCAAGCAGAAAAAGGTAGTAAAATTCTAAACAATGGTTCATAGAGCATAAATAATCAATATTTGAACTACTACCATGAAATATAATTAGACATAGGGTATTATCTCCCACTAAGTGAATTTGACCTGAATTAATCTTTGTTGTTATACTAAACCAAAACTAATTGACCTTTCTAGTATGCAAAGAAGAGCAACGGAAGAATGAAATAGTTTTGTGACAATTTTGGGACCTCCAAAGCTGATCAAACATGAAAACAAGCTCAAGGGACTTGAAGGGTCACTTCCAATCCTCCCACACATGCCAAATATGCTCTACAATTTGTACACCCAACTAAAAATTACCTTTAACTATATGATTTTATTATTCTAACATTAAGACCTATAGTTTTTCAACTTAATATAATTACTCTAACTCCTAGCTAACACATGTATGTTTACAGACACTTTGGACACCTTTGTTTACATGAAAAACTGTACAAACCTTCATAAATGACTCAAAAGTGACCCTTAACATGACATAGACTATCTAAGGACTAAAAGTGACCATGACCAGGGCTGATGCCACATAAAATAACATTTATATAATAATGATACACCTTATAATATCCTAATAATCCCCTATACAAGTTTTCAACTATAAGGCGTTGACCCATTTTAACTTGTGGTCAAAATAGTCAATAGTAATCATGAGACAAGAGGAGCCACAAATATAATAGAATGGAATGTGGAAGGATCCAAAAATTGGTTGGATAATACATGAACAAATCCAATAATATTCTTTTTAGAGGTGTATATGATATGACAGATGGTAGAATCCCAAAAGAGAAAGTAAGATACAAGAACAAGCATCCTAGTGGTGGTGGTTAGATGAAGGTGGTTTTCAGCCCACAAGTAGATGGAGAGAGAAGAAGAGAAGCCTTTGCCAATGGAGGAAAGACTATGGTGGGTATAACCCCATAAAATATGAAAGAGTGAGAAGAGATAATAAGATGATATATTTTAATCCAGCAAGAGGAAACTAGAAGTGGAAAAAAAATGTAATAATCAGCTAAAGCATTTGGTGTGTTGGAAGGGGACACCATGGCCATCAAGTTTTATGGTCAAAAAATTGGTTTTATTACTTATTCTATCCATATTAGTAGGATATCACATTTTAAATACCTTGAGTGTCTAATGTAGGAACATCCAAGGCATACATGAAATCTTGCATCAACCAAAAATAGTAGTTGTGTGTTTATGTGGATTCTTTAGTTTGTTTGTTGTTTTTACATGGTGAAGATGATCCAATAAGAAGTATCAATAATATAATAGTTTTTTATCATCAATAAAATCATATACTAATTATTTTCAAGAAGCTAAATGGTTCCAATAAATTTGGTTAAGTTTATCAACCATTGGTATAATTTGGGAAGTCATTGTGTGCGTTGAAGAGCTAAAATAGATAGGTTATGGAGAAATGTCAAAAATGACATAAATATATTCCCTAAACATAAATATTATTGTATATTTGGATTCATCTTAAAAATTTATATAATTTCAAAAAATAATCATCTCAATCCAAGTTTGTATGCACAATTTATGGCCCTTGGAAGTTAGCAAAATTTACATTATGATAAAATTGTGGTTTGTACTGAGTTGCAATTTTGTAAGATTAAAAAATGCCCTGGTGGTTTCATAAAAAACATTTTGAATATAGGGATAATTTCTTAACTGATGGTCTACGTACAATTGTGGTTTCACCCATTTGGAATGAAAAAAAAAAGTAACGGCCCATAATGATGAATGGATAGATCTTGAGTATTTCCAAGAGGCTAAGGATGGTGAAAAGACATTCAAAAAATTAGATAATGTCAGAAAATATATAAAATTTTAATTCAAAGGCCCAAGAAGAGTCATAGAGTGATAAAATATCCATGCAGTTGTAAAGAGAGAGAGTTGAGGAGCAAAGCTCTCTAAAAACAACACAAAGGGATGTTTTCAAGTCTAGAAAGGACAATGAACGAGTTTGTATCTTCTTCATGTAGTGTAATAAGCACATATAGGCAAATGTGTGTGTGATAAGGAGTGAGTGTTCATTCAATTTATAATAATTTTATGATGAATTCAATGAATATGATGTGTGAAATGTGTCAAGTCTGAGTAAGGTGTTCAAGTGTGTCCATGGGAAAGTGTTAGTCCAAACAACACAAAGTTAAAGGATAACCTTAATTGGTTCCACTTTTTGTGTTTGCATCATGAAGGCTAGTGAAAATATCATAACCAAATCAAATCTAAGGGATATAATAATAGTTAATGAAAAAGCATATGTACACATGTATGTTAAGATAGAATATTATAGGAAATAACCAGTCCACTTAAGAAAGGGTGATCAAGAGTAAAACAATAAGAAGATATGTATAGTAGAGTATTTTAGTGTTACATTCCAATTTATCACTAAGTATATTTACTTGATTATCTATGGATTTTTATGGTTGGAAATTTGATTGGATTATTATTATACTAAGCTATAAATCATATGATGTTATGGGACAATCAAATGTTATTTTGATTATATGGTTACATTGATATGAGTTTAATTTTATGGTATATTCTTACATTATGATCATGTTGATTTGTTATTATAGAAGTATTTTATGATATATATCATGATGTTATGGATTAACTACCTTCTTGTCATGAGTTTGATGCAAGAGAGATTCATCCCTCAGAGCAAAACGGAGGGAGAGCATCATCAGATAAGGTGACGTAGATGGAGGTGTTGGGGGATAATAGAGGAATGGCTAAAACCCATGCACACACCACATTAAATATTACACATTAAGTACATATTTTAAACTATTAGTGTTAGTACATTTTTTGTGTTATCTACATTTAAATTATTGATTATGTGTGTTAGTTCAATTTAATGCATTGTATGTAGATTAGATGTATAATGTTGTAGTATGATTATGTCATGTTATAGAATTCATGATTATTAGTGTTTTCCAAAATTTAAATTTTCATGAATAATGTTTGGTACTACCATAGATAGACTAATCATCATATCATTGTAATGTTTAGAACATTGGCTAGTTACCTTTATGATATTCAAAAATATCATTACATGGCTTAAATGCCTTAACATATATATAAAGATAACAAAGGGAAATAGATAACCTATATAATTTAGTAATAAAAATGATTATGTTTTTATAAATCAGATTTGAATAATAATATGTTATTTACCATTTTTTATTAAAAGAATATTGACTTTCTATTAGTCGTGTTGCTATTAAGTCATTATGATTATTTATTTATACTAAGTGATTATTTATTATTAAGTCATATTATTATTAAGTTATTAGAAAAATATATAAATAGGAAAAATCATCATACAGGGAGTAAAACAAATAAAATAAATAAGGAAAATGTATTGTATTATAATTATGAAATAAAGCAAGGATTATGGAATTTTAGAAAAAATAGCAAGCTTTGAGAAAAATAGAAAACAAAAAAAGATAAAAGTCATTCAAAAAGGAAAGAAAGAAATAAAAGTAGGGGTGACATGGAGGATAAAAAAGGAATGGGAGAAGAAGAAAGGGGCGCAACATAGGAGAGGAGGAGAAGAACAACACGAAGAGGAGAAGAAAGAGTGGAGCGAAGCAAGAATGGAAAGAAGTAGTGCAGAGGAAAGAAGTTGTCTCTTCTATCAATTGACACCATAAAAGGTTGGTGATGTTAATTCATGAGAAATGTATTTGGTTTACCATGATGCTAAGCTTAGGAAATACATAAACTAAGCTTCTCTAGAAAAAAAATGTTTTAGATATTTACATACTCTGATAGATTTATATCTCCAAATTTTGAGTATATGGGGTGATGCATATTGTGAATTATTAGGGGTATAAAATGTGAAGTCTGAGTGAAAATGTTTTCATAATGGTGATATAATAATGTGAAAAATGACATAAAGTTACAATATTTTGAATAAACACCTGTTTAAATGGCATGTAACATGTGAATGACTATATAATATCACTTTACTTTCAGTGGGGAGTAAATCATTTAAAAATCATTAAATGTGATATTAAATGTGTGAATGAATAACATATGATCATTATAGTAAATAATTTACATCATTTAAATCACTTTACATTTTTTTATACATATATAAACATAGAAGGAGTACAAGTCCATCAACAATCATTGCATTTTTCAATTCACAGCCTGCTTGATCATCGTAGATGACTAATTAGATGAGTTTCACTTCTAATTGTAAATACAAAATAAATATAAAATAATATAGTACAATCAAAATATTTAAACATGCCCAAATAGGTTTCTTTTTTATTCCTCTATATTTCATCAATATTATTACCTTTTGAACATCTTCCCACTTTTGTATAGATGTCTAATAGAAGAACATAAAGTGCATCATTGTTAATATCTAGCTCAAAAATGAGAGTTGTTGTAAATACTCCTAACCCTATATTCTTATTTGATCTACCACATTCATACAACCACCATAGGTTTAATTAGAATTTTGATGAAAAATTTAGAGTTTCCTCATACATAACACCATAAAGTCACTCATGTGATTGAAGTACTTCAAACCCTCATCCACTAAAATTGCATGGCGACAAGCAAATAAAATAGAAATTAAGCTTATATGGTCATGGAACATTTCAGAATGGTTCATCATTTCAAAGAGTTTGAGAGCATCCTTGTCATAGCCATGCATTATGTATTTGTATCCTACCTTTTGTATGTTTCCACATCTTACACACATGCCTACCAAGGCATTTATGACTGCAACATCCATCCAAAAAAAATATGCTTTCAATTATTATTTGATGGAACTCCATACCATATTCTAAAGTTCCCATAAGTTAGAATATACTCCATGGAATGCCTTTGAGTTGCCTTTGCATCTTTGATCTATTATAAGGTATTTGCTTGAAACGTTTCCTTTGTTTATCTTTGATTTATTCAGAGGTGCTTGCTATCAAGAAATATGCCCTCTGCTTGTCTTATATCTATTAGAAGGTACTTGCCATCATGAAATGTATCCTCTGTCTATCATAAATGGATAATGACTTGGAAATAATTAAATAGGAATAAGGGTTTGAAAAATGTTAAATTCTAGTGATAAAACATGATTGTTAATTTATGAATAGAAAATAGAAGTTATTATTAATGTGACAAAAGAGTATTTATATATTGTTTAAGTACTTACATGCGATACATATTTTAAATATATTTAGTATGAACAAGTGCTTGTATAAATGAAAAATATCGATATGAAGACTTAGATACTCATATGTATATATAACATATAGAGGTGTGCCTATATCTGTATAAATAATAATAAGTCATAAGATTTTGAGAGATAGGAAACTGTGAGTATATGAATGTAGTGTATGAAAAATATAATAATTTGTTTAAATGAAAGATTATGTTTTTGAGAGAATTATGACTTTCTTTATTATGATTGGCTATTGAAATTGAGTAGAGTATACATGAAAATGATAGACTATGATATTATTGATTGTCATAGAATGTCTTATATTTGTATCTACTTACGAAAATTAGAAATATGTAGTCTAATATATATTATATCAATTGGTATAAACTGTACTTATGCTTATTATTTGTGTGATAAATAATATAGTGGATATTCATTCATATGTTTGACAGACTAAATATATGCATTTTGATTTTTTGTATGTTTAGCATGTTTTATACATGTTAGTGGGAAGTAATACATATGAATCTATTGGTTATACTCATGTTAACCAAATCTCGCATTGTTGTTATTTAGTGAGACAAACTTCACTAGCTTACTAGCATCACCAATGCAAGATGAAGGTAATCCAATCAAGTGGTGTGTATGAATTTGACTGATCTTAGAGATCAATAACTATTGAAAACTTTGGCCAAAGTAATGTTTAGTTAGACATTGTCATTTAATAAGTATGATTTAAATATTTGTGCAATATCATATTAGAACATATTTTATATATGGTACACATCATGTATCAGAAATTTTACAACACACGGGTACTAGCTTGTCTCTCTGGATTCCCACATCATCACTATTTACTCATCCATGAAGGGGGGGCCATTACCTGATGGGGATTGTGTGGGGGATTGATGGTCCATGGTTGGTGTGTAAAAGTTATCAGATGATGCTCTCCCTCCCCACAACTTTACTTATTTAGATACTACACTTGAGATTGTCATAATACTGGAGTTCGAGAAACTCATACTTCATGGAGCCTTATATCTTATATCTTGTATTTTTTATTGTATTTATTATTATTGAAACATTATCCCAGATGAAATTTAATTTGATAGTAGTGGTTATATGTTGGTACCAGCTGTGGATGGAAACATGTAATTGCTTTCTATACTTAGTTATGTTTTATTTGATGATAGTGATCAGTGATAGATAGATGTTACATACTTATTTTATAATTAATACAATTAGAGCATTTTATTTGGATCATTAATTAGATTCTCGTAGTGAAATCTAATGAAATAATATGTAGATTAAATTTTAAAAAAAATGTTATTCTAAGTAGATCCTAGTGGGGATGTTAAATTTAGAGTTAACTAATCATCCTAGTAATGGGATGCTCAAGTAGATATTTTATATCATATATGTCACAATTGTCAACATGATTACTGTATCCATACCTTAATTAAGACATGCAATTCTAGTCAATATCACATTTTACATTTGTAATAAGATATTTATAATCGTCATTAACATATTTTGGAATTGATTTGTTGGATTTTCTTTTCTCTTTAATATATTCATCACTATCAATACCAAGTGCACTAGTTATTTTTATTTTGAAGTGAATATGTGGAGAAAAATTAGATATAATTGTTTGAGTACTAGTTGAGGAAATTTTTTCAACTTGATATTCTTGATTTAGAGATTCTCCATCTCTCAAAATGTAAATACTCTTGCCTTAATATGATCATGATTATTATCAAGTGTTATATCCATTGATCTTATCCATGAGTTTATTAGTATAACATTGTATTTGGTTAAAGTAGGGTTGATATAAACCCTTTAAAAATGCAACTTGAGACCAAGAGCTATGGGACACTTAACGTATCCTATTATGAATGGTTTGAATAAATTAGTCTTATGTAAGTGTTCAATGTCTTATCCAATATATTTAAGAATTTTACACAACATGAAGTAATTCCACAAGAGTTATCAGCCATGACATTGGTGCATTGTTTATAGTCTATGTGAGGACTAATGATCAAAGGTTATGTGAATGAAGAATAAATTTTGATCGTTGATTTGGAAACCATGTTTTTGTTTTATCGAATTTGTGATTAATAGAGTTTATGTCATATCTGGTTGGGGCATGATGTGATATTATTGGTTATTTCATTATTTTTATGTATCATTGTTACTATTTATGAGTTGGAACATGGTTGAACTACATCTAATTTATCATATTTATGTTTAATAATTCTATTATAGCTTTATTTCATTATTTATTTATATCATTTGAGTATGATTTCATGATTATTCTATATGTCAGTATTGTTGATGTCAATTCATGATTGCAAGTAATAACTGACATATGAACTGGGTTTGTGCCTAAAAGGACCACTTAAATTTCATGCCCCTATTTTATAGGTAAATTAAATAAAAAAGGTGATCATACAAGATAAATATTTCCATTAAATCTTGTGTTGTCAATTTTATGATGTTTTGTACTATGTTGTTCTTGAATGAGTAAATTTTGTGTTATAGGTAGTTGTCATTGGCACGTGGCCAATTGTGTTGCTATAAAGTGTTAATGTTGTAAGAGGTCAAACCTTGGGGTTTGTCACCTTACTGCACATTAAATCTATCTTGGTTTTGAAAATCTTTTAGAAGGCAACCAAATGTATTAAAAACTTTATTTTGGCCACTAAGTGAGGGGACCATTATTGGTTTCAAAGTTTGAAACATTATGTTTAAATAAGACCCATGAAATGGGTCATGGTAATTATCACCATGCATTTGAATTACATGGAGTTTTTTAATCGTATTTTAATTGATAAGTGTTTTTTTTAATCTTTCAAACTATGACTTGGAAAAGTGTTGGTATTCAAATAGGCCATCATTTTGTCTTGGTCAGATGCTAGAAATTTTGAAGGGAACATAGGGTTCCATGGTTCACCATATTGATCTTGCCAATGCATTAAAAATCTTGGTTGTTTTTCTGAACCATGATGGAAGTTATGGAGGGATGGTGGTATCATGGAGTTATAAATAGAAAAGGATATGGTAAATGGAAGTGGGAAAAGAGAAAATAATTGTTATAAAAAGAGCATGAAGCTGAGAAAAAGAAAGAGAGGAAGATGACCTTAATCTCTCTTGCTCTCTCTCTCTCTCAATTTTTTTGAAATGCTACAGTAAAAAGAGTTTCTCCTTTCCACTTTCCACTTTCCATTTTTCATTTTTCCATTTGATTTTTGAATAAGATAAACCCTAGAGTGTGTTTGGGTTTCAAATGTTTGTATGAACAAGATGAACCATTAGCCATTTCATTTGTGCAAGAAGTGAAACCCTATCATAGGATTGTAAGTGTGATTTTGCAAGATTTGATGTTGGGTTATTGGCTAAATGAAAATAAATGAATTGTGGAAAGTTGTTTCTACTTTGTGGGGGGATTTTGATCTTATCTCACTCATAGATGGCATACAAATTATTGATGAATCTTGGCCATGAACACATTTAGTAGTGGTGTAGAAATATATTGTGCATTCTATTATGAGTTGAGTCATCTTTTCCACTACTTGTTGAGTCCTTAATTTGGTGAAGATGGTCTCACCCTTGCTCTTTTGGTTTCATTTTCTTAAATGTGGGGTGGATGGATTTCATATGTTATTTGAAACCCTAACTGATGGTTGGGTTGGGTAGGGATTTTTCCTACCTCATGGATGGGTTAATTAGGGTCATTTGACTCTTTCATTTGATATGGACTCTAAAATAAGAGATAGATTTGTTTCAATGAGATTAGTGGCTTCATTAGCTTGTGTTAATGGCTTATGGAGGCACATGGAAATCATTTTATTTTCTTCATTTCCAAGATTATTGTAATTGTAATTTTGTGGTTGTTCTTATTTATAATCATATTGATAGAAACTGGTTTTTGTGTTTATAAATTAAATTTGAAAGATCCAAGTGACTTAATCTTATTGACATTAATGTTTATGTTGCAACACTGCCTTGATTTTTCTTGTGTTATCCTTTTCTAGTAATGTTGTAGATGCATTTTATAAAAACTTTGTGTTATTTATGTTATGGGTAGAGTGAACTATTATGTCTTTCATTTGGATATATATGTCATGTGCATCGATGAGTTGATACTAATGATTCTCTTGGTTGAAAAACCTTATATGGTTTGGTCATGGTTGGATTGTGCACTAGTGAAAGCCGTGTCTCATTTATAGTTAAATGTTGTTATGTTTCCTTCATCTTACATGGTTGTAGATGATAATATAGTGCAATGTATTTCTTGGACTATTGGTTCTTAATTATTATGTGTTATCATGTATTAATATGGTTCATTTGAATTAAAATTAATGATAAATAAATGTGGTAATAAGTCTTATTTGTCTACCATTCAATGGGTGAACTTGTTATTATTTTATTTAGCATATACTAATTTGTTTGTTCAGTGGATAGCGAATTGTATAAATAATTTTGAGCACATCATTGCATTATAACTTGGTTGAGATCTATTTACTCATTTGGTTTGAATTTGTTATTAATTGATCTTTGATTTCTCTTCATACTTCAAATGTTCAATTCTAAGCATGCATTTAGAAGTTATAAATTATCTGGAATACCAATGGAAATTATGAATGGTATTGCATATGAATGGTTATGATTTTTTCTATACCTTTTTGGTTAATTCATGTTTAAGGGAAAATAAACTAGGTACTTGAGAAAGATTGATTAATGATTAAATGTTTGTTGGTGGAAACTTGTATCCAAAGTCTAAATTTAATTTATTCATTATGAAAAGCCTACAAATAGGGGAAAAATAAAAATTTGGGGTTAAAGGATTTTTTGGTAGACTCGAATTACACAATTAAATTCAATTACTTTATTAAATTTTAATGTTTTAAGCAAAGTGTCAAATTGAGTTGTGAATTACGGATGTTGTATTGTAACTCATTACTAGATATGGTGAAAATAATTGCATGTTCAAACATAATAAGATAAATGTGAAAATTTATTCAATGAATAAATGGAAGGTCGATGAGTTGAAATCCATTTGACTACTAAACCTTTCCATGAGAGTGCAAGTGGCTAAAATTGTTGATATTAAATAGCTTATTTTTAATCATAAATCTTTAAATTCCTTAAAAGGGTGGAATTAATTATCAAGGTTTAAAATGTGAATGCATTAAACCAGCTAAGAAGATAATAATAATAATAATAACTCTACCTAATTAATAAGGTATAAATTGTCTTCATTAATGTCATGTTATAGTGTTGTTATTTTCCTTCGATGATAATGCATTTGTAAAAGTGATTCACATTAGATTTAAAGCAGTTAACATTGTATATTGAGCATGTGGAAACGTATACGAGCCTAAATGTTTATTAAGAAGGGCTAAGTAAGGCCACTGAGTTTTATAACAAGAGGTTTCCATCTTGTAGAGGCATGTACCCTCATGAGTTGTAGTTTTTCTTTAGTAATTTTTTTTTATAAACTAAGCTTAATAATGCTCATTGTGAACACAAATGGATGTTGATTATGCATGCATTACATTTAGTCATCAAGAGGATAATAATGTAACTCTAATTTAAAATATTCTCTAATGGTAATACTCTAATTTATTTCTTACCCTTGCATGTTTAATTATCTTCTTGTAAAGGCTATAGTGGATTCAATAAATTGAGAACAATAGTACAACCTATTTACGATAAGGGCATGTGTGTTACTATTATGGCTCTAGAGAAGCATGATTTTATTTGTGCTCATATGTGAGCAAGTAGATGTTGACTACTGAATATAGTGAGTCTAGCTAATTATACTTGAATATCACATTACCATGGTACAACAACCTAGTTACTAGTACATGCAATTTTTAAAAATGCCTTGGGTACAAATTGGTTGATTGTTGGAATTTAGACTCACAACCTGAGAACTCAAAAAATTTGTAGTTGGGTTTTGGGCTTCATGGCATTTTAATCTAATCAAATAAAACTGCTAAGTAAAGTAAACAAATAATCAAATGGGCATTTGAGTATGCATTTACTTACAACAAATGATATATGTTTATTGGGTTTTAGACTAAAAATTATAGGGAATAATGAGTAACTTATATTTTATGGAATAGGCAAACTATAGACAATTGTGTAAGCATCTGGAGTTAACTGAAACATTATTTTATTTGACTATGTGACTTTCATGTCTACTTGGGACAAGACTGGTGGATTAGGACTAAAGTGGTCTGCTAGGTTGTCCTTATACAATGCTTTTTTAGGTTATCCATAAAATAAAAGTGTAAACTAAAATTTTGTGTGAATCATCCTATAAATGAGTTTCAACCTATCACAAATGTTATATCACATAATATAGTATGTGTTTTCACCTCTTCTCCTTAAAAACTCTAATTAATTCCTACACATAATAATAAATCAAAGATAAAAATCAAAAATGGGGAGAAAAATGGGGAAGTGGGAATGGTCCAGCTACCTCATAACCTTGTTGAACTGAATGTTGCCTACATAGCCCCAAATAGGGACCCCATGATGATGTAGTTCTCCCTTTAAGGTGTGTGTGTGTGTGACTGACTTGTATGCATTATGGATCTAAATGCTCTAATCCTAGGCCCTCCTCTTAGTCTAAGCATGTAATCTATATGTAATATGGATAAACTTCAGATAAAATTAGAGATTTTACTTATTATAATGTGATTTTATTTATTATGATAGTGCCAAATTAATAGGTGCCATGTGTAAAATGCCTTAGGGAACATTTTAAATAGGAAACTCCCAATTTTGAATTCTAAAAACCCATTGGCATGCCAACTAACTCAGATAAGGGTAAAATGATCATAAAAAGAGACCTAAAATAAAAGCGCACCAAAAAGAGTCCAAAATTGTGCATTGGATAAGACTAGTCCTTTGGACAACAAAGTAGAGTATTGTAGTCCAATTAGGGTGCCTTTGTCTAGAAACAAAGAAACATTAGAATGAAAGAGAAGAAATACCAAGGATCCTTGTGACTCAAATAAGGAATGACATAGAATACTTAAACTTCTGAAATTACATGCTTATCTATCGTTCATAAATGTTCTCACTTTTCTTTCGAGATAAGTGATTTTACAACCAATCTCCCTCATATCAAAAGGGGGCATCACAATGGGCATTTTAAAAGTAATACATTTCTAGTTTTTAACACTTATAATATGCACAAACATCATAATTTTTATATTATGGGGGCATTCAACTTGTTTATGCACTCCACTCATTCATCTATTCTAGCATAGATAAACTTGTGTGAAGACAAAACAAGGCTTCAAAATAATTTTCAAAAGATCACATTTGGCACTCTATATAATACAAGGGGTATGATAAACAATCATGACCAAGATGTTACTTTTTTTTAAAATATATCTTTTTAAAATATTAAGCATCAAATAACTTTACAAAATTACAATTTAAATCTAGATTTATCTACAACATTGTGATTCATCTTTTACAAGTGGACCACAATTGAGCCTAGTGATTATCCACATCTTAGTTAAACTTTAGTGAGCCATTTGTTCACTCCCACTAACTCTCCTTCAATTTTAGTAAGTTGATCGCATAAGAACTTAGTAACGCTTAGTGTTTTGGTTGCACTTTAGCAAACCACTTTATTAGTTTCCATATTTTAGTACATTTTCATAGTACTCTATAAGGGTTGGAGCACATATCTTTCCAGCTCAAGCATCTGCACTGATTCTTCAAACTGATACTTAATCACTCTCATTTCAACACTTCTCCACATTCCTCAACAAGGGGGAATGCACATCTCCATGACAAAGACAAATTGTGTATACACACTCAGGTATCACATTTCCTTTACTCTAGTAATTTATGCATCACTAAAATAAAATGGGGAGAATATATAAACACTAAAATTTAATCAATAAATATTTGACATTGTGGGTCCTTGACATCTTTTACATTGTTTGGCCAACCCACCATTCTGATAACCATTTATCCATATGAGATATTTCTAAGTCTCATAATTACTATGAACATCTTCTAGACTTCCCTAATTTATTCCTAAACATCTCTAATCAATAGATACTTCACTGACAGTCCAATTTCATAAACCTCTATCCAATCCAGACAAGTGTGCACTAGGAAGATAGGGATGCACTATGCACTTGTCCAGTAGTGTGAACTTGTCCATAGTGCTTCAACAACTAATTTTTCAAAATGACACACTTTTGAATGGTTCTCTCATGCACATCAATTAGGTCAATTATCAAAAATAATTCAAATATTATCCTATAAAATCCATAAGATGTCTCACTTCAAAACCCCAATTACATTAGCTAATACTCTCTTGTAAAGGCAATTCAAAAATCAATTGTCTATTCAAAAAACACCCATACTATAATTTTTTTGTAGTAATAAAGTCATTTGCCAAGTTAACATTGTTTTCTTGTAGGTTAAGGCCATATTTTATAAATCATTCTAATAAAAATTACTAGTTGCATTCATATATGATATTCCCCATAGGAATAATAACTACATCACCCTGAGAGCCATTCAGACTATGTAGGAAGCACTCGATCAACAAGGGGTTTTTTACGGATAGATTGATCATATCCCACTTCCCCATTTTTCCCCCTTTTACATTTGATCTTGTTTTCTTACATGTACAAGCTAGGCCTTTGATTTTTTAGGTGATTCATGATACAAAAAAACTCTACACATAATAATTTGATATGCAGACATAGTTACATAGGCTCAAACTTTTAAATTCATCACATAGTTGACATAGATAAAGTTATAATAGAGGACAACAATGCACTGCATCCCTTTCTGACTAATGTGCACTTGTCCTAGAATACAATGTAGCAAATTTTTCAATTAACATTATGTTTGTAGGTCTCTATCAGCAATTTTATATAGTTACAATTAATATAATCATAATACAGAAAAGAATAAATCAGTTGCAAGGTCATCTCTCTAACCCTAACCCTAGTTGTTATTTATTAATAATTTATAACTTTTGTAAAATGTGTATATCACTGTGTTTTTATAGTAGGATGTATTATATACCTTCCTAGATTAGATTTCAAATTTATAGTACTTTAGAGTTAATTTCTACACTAATTAATTCCAATGGTAAACACATATATGGATATTTATTGTTATATATTCATTATAGTTTTGTTTGGAGAAAGTTGCACATTCAGAGCCTTCTCTTAAATACAAAGTGTGTTTTACACATTAGGTACATTTCTTTATCATTTTACTCTAGCAATTTATTCTGTTTTAATACTAAAATCTCATATTTAACACTTGTAAATGTTAGTCTTGATCTACTTTCACTTTACATGACTTGTGCGTACATATATGGATCTTGCAAACCCTTCTCTCACATATACATACTTTCTATGTGTCTAACCTTCCTGATTTAATATCAGTTGCCTACATGAATTCCCTATTTTTTGCATAACGTATTCATTATCATACTCAAACTACATCCATATCATCAAATCAATATTCTTGTCTTTTAAACAAGTTTGATAGACTCATTATTACAAAATTTTATAGGTGTCTAGCTCTAATAAACTTGCCCCCACACCAAGCAACAATCATCTTTACGTGTTGACTCACACATTTCACATGTCAATGATGTGAGAAATTACCCAAATAGTTCCATATAAATACACAATTTTTCTAAGCCTATTTCATTATCTATCATCATTTATCACTCCTCAAAGAAACATTTATATGCTTTTGCACATTCAAAGGGATTTTCCTAAACTTCCCAATTTAGCCACCAATCACAAGGAATAGGTATTATTTAAGTTTGAGCCACTTGAGCCAAGCCAAGTTTGCCATTTTCCAAATTTCAAAATCTATATTACATGTTGCATTCATTAAAAGAGCACCATTACACATACACACCTAACATGGTGAATGGTTTGACTTCCCTCTTCAAAATATTGGATATGTAGGTAACACTCAACCATTCATTTAGGAGTGGTTGAGGTCAAATCAACACACCTTCTTCCCATTTTTTAGGCTATACCTCATGTCAAAAGTGGACCTAAGGTTTAAAAGACAAGGATACATTTTTTACAGATATTGTGCACGTAGTGAGCCCTAAAATTTTACACATATGGATTTTAATTAGGTATAACATCTTGAGATGCACTATACACAAATGATAATATGTCAGAAGATAGATGTTATTATCTAGTGTAAACATCCATAGAGTAATGGATTCAATCTAGTGGTTCTAGACACCCAGTTCTTGATTTGAGTGACTCAAAGTCTATTTTTAGTGTTTATGTCACTTGTATTCAGTATGAAACCTACACAAAATAGTAAACACTCTAAATATCTAAATACTTTATGTCATTTCTATTTATATCAAGTTTAATTGTCAACCATATGTTACATTTTACATTCATATTCATGTAATATTGTTATACTTTATACAATCTGAATGTTTCAAAGTTTTATACTTGTTTAGGTTCATTAATCCAAAATAAGATAAAACATATTGGTAAACTTGAATTTTGTCTAGAACATAAAAATATATATATTTAATTTGTTATTTTCCATCATACACAAATAACACATGGCTATAATTGATGTATAATTTTTTTATTTTTTTAACTCAAACTATGATTGTAATCATTACATTTTGTTTTATTTTAATATGCAAAATCTGTAACAATTATGCAATTCCATGAGTCAATTATTTTGAAAGGCTAAATAATGAATAATATTAGCCTTCCTTAATTCATACTATTTTAATATTGAATCTAAGTTGTTTATTATTACCACTAGGCAACAAAGAGCATGCATGACTCCTTTTATTCCTCCTCCCCTTTTACCACCTACCATCTGTATGCACACAATTTTTTTAAACTCAATCATTTACTAACACTTTCTCTCTTGAAATAACATGTCGAGTTTCAATTTCTTTGATTACACACCTTAAAGGGTGCACCAAAAAAGGGGTGTGCAGACCATTGTTGCTTCACAAGATTATTGGTTAACTCTACCATACCTAAACCCCATACAAATCCTACTTATCCTACTCCATAAGTAAAAAAACTATGTTTATCCACTTCCCTAAGAAATTCTCATTTCAAAATATCCCTAACTAATAAAACACCATCTTTTCCTACTACACTGACCATGTGACCCTATTATAAAAGCTAAAGTACACATTATGGAACTAAGTTGGCCTAGCTAACTTAGTTTGAGGCCAAAGGTAAAAAAATTACTTAAAACTAGATCATGTTGGTTGACCTCATCAGCTAAATTTTTTGAAGGGCTAAGGCTTATCAAGTGTAAATACAATGCTCATTTAAATCCAACAGAGAGGAATATTCATTTTCACATTATCACAACTCACAATTTTGTTAAATTTGTATTTGAAGGAGCCACTGCTTAGGTTTTGCCTTAGAGGGAAGATAGCTTGCCTTATGGGAATTCTTGGATACAAATTAGGAGTATTTTAGCCTAGAGATGGTTTATATAGTGTGATACTTACAAATCCCCAACAACCTCTTTCAAAACACCATTGGCCAAGGAAAATATTGAGACTCGATAGGTTCACCCAAAGGTAAGTATGCATAACTCTTATTAGTTCATTTGATAGATAGATATTGTATAAAGTAATATATGTTGAATGTAAAACTCTTTGCTTAGATTACTTAAATGCTTAAACTTAATATAGATATAGGATTTTATTTTCTTTCCACCTTCTGCTTTAGGTGATCTAGGCCCCCATTTGCCTACCATGATCCCTTGATTTTTTTTGTTTGTTTAACCATCCTCGTTTATGCCACAAGCTATGGTGAACACTAGATTAGTTTTATTTTATGTACCTAGACCTAGCTAGGGTTATTGCATAGTTTCATTTTCCTATAGGCATTGGAACCATATCCTTTGGTGTTGTGTGGTAAGATATCCCTTGGTTAGGTTTAGCGGATCCAATTTGGTCATCCTCCAAACATAAATAGTATTTCAATAGATGTTAGTTAATTACCTTATCCAATACTAGATTTACTAAGTCAGATAAGTTTTATATCTATCTTAAGTTTTTACATACACCATCTAACCCCCATTATTCACATAAGTCTTATTTTAGATTTCAAAATCTATGTTATCATTACTAGAAGAGGTAGGGTACCCCACCATGTGAAAAACAATGGAGGTAGTCAACATGTTCCTCCTTAGCCCCTTCCACCTCCCATAAAACCATCCAATCAAACCAAAGGGTGTGATATCATTGATCAGCTAAAAAATACCCATGTTAAGATTTGTGTCTTTGAATTATTAGAGGTATCAACTATTTACAAGGACATCCTCTATGAGGTATCGCATCAGACAACTATCCCAATTGATATAGAACCTGCATACTTTTCCTCCATTGTAAATGTATTAAAAAATAGTAAATAAGTGTTTTCCTTTTAAAAGGAAGACTTTCCAACCAAATAAACAATAGATCAGACCCTCCCATTATTCATTCACGCTCAAATTAAAGTAAAACAATCAAACATGTAATGATGGATAATGGATCATGAATTACTTTTCTTACAATAATTGGGTGTAAATAAGGATAATACTCCAAAATAATATCCATGCTTAAGAGGATTTGATAGAAATCCATATTAGGTACTTGGATCAATATTATTGGATGTGACAGTAAGAATCAAGACATTATCTACTCTATTTCAAGTCATGTCTAATCATTTACATTACAAATTACTTTTGGGTTGAACTTGGATACATGTTATGGAAACAATACCATCTACATTACTTAGGTGTGTGAATTTCATGCATGATGGATATTTCTATACATGTTTCATAGACAATGATCCCCTCAAATATTGTAAAATGATGTAGTCCAATAAGGGTAGTTCACATTATTATGCATTATTCAATAGTGCCTCCATCAGAACCTCTCTTATTAAAAAAAATTCATATATATATATATAAGGTCAGATAATAAATTAAATTAAAGGACAAATATCCAATTATGACCATTAATGAATAAACAAGAAATAACCACAAGCTAATTTAGAGACAAAAAAAGACAATTCCATATCTTCCCTTGTTGTTAAATTCATAAAATCCAAATTACATAGTCACATATTATTGTGATAGTGATGGTGATGATAATGATATGCAAGAGAATATAGATGATCATTTTTGTAAGATAAATTTCAATCTTATTGATCTAAAAGAGTATTTGTCTCATAATATGTGTATATCTATTGGTCTAGGAAAGTATCGAGCTAATCCATATACAAAGAGCATTGATAATTCACTAATTTCTACTCAATAACAATACACAACGGAATAGAGAAGACAACAACTCCAAATAATCAACATATTTAGAATGAAAATAGTTGTTATAAATATCACACCATTAATCTCATATTATAAAGGTACCATCAAGGCAAAACTTTGTAAAATTAAGCATAACTTGGGTAGAAGAACAATTGTGCATTTCACAATATAAAGGCTTACAACATAATTTAATGGATAATGTGGAGTTTATGGATACAAAATATTCCAAAACATTACAAGTAAAAAGTATTCATAATAAACCATGCATCATACTACAAATTTTAATTGATAAAATCTCAATTTCATTCCAACTACTAAACATAGAGCTATAATACACATATCACATAAGGAAAATTATATTGGGATTACCATGAAATCACTATGCATAGAATAAACAATTGCCTAAAATTGCAACACAAAATTCAAAATATATTACTTAAAGGATCATTAAGGTAATTCAACTATATCAAGAACTATCATCGCTCAATTATAATAAAAAATAGTGTTCAAATACAATATGCATAACTCATATGCATCCACAAAAAGAAGTATTCACTATTACAATCTAAAATAAGGGGGATTATCAGTGAAAGATCTAGGTTGATGAGATTGAATCCCCAACCATGTGTATTGTTGCATTCTTGTGACAATTGGGACATGATATATATGAATTACAACATATTCTACCTTGTTTAGGATCATTTGTATATATTACTCTACCAATTTCTTGTGGGCCAAATGTCATTGATACATGTATATATGTGATGCACCCTACCAACTAGTTGACATTTAAATTGGGACATAAATGGTTACTAAAAATATAGGCTATAGTGGATAAGTTGAATTATTACATCACCTTATATGAAAGAAATACAATCAGGATTTGACAATGATAACAAAAAAGGAATCATTTCAAGGATAATAGTAAGGATAACACATAAAAAATCATATATTATGATGTAGAGTTGAATCTTACACTCCCCTCTTCTATTACTTAACTGTGATATATGACTTTAATGCCTTTAATCATCTCTGACTTTGCTTTGTCATGCAGGTATATTACTTGTCTTTTGACACCCTTTCTCTCTCTTATTTTCACTAGGCTCACAAATCTCCTTCTTAGTTAGTCCTTCTCTCCACTCACTCTAATACTCATCACCCTTCATATTCCTCTACACTCTACTCTTTTATCATAAACACCACCCTCTCATCCATCATGTTTCAAAACTTTACTCTCTTTGCTTGGTTTAAGCTTGTTCTTCCTTTGATATAGGTTCATAGGTCTAAAATATTCACACATGATTTCAATGTTCTATCTCCACATCAGGGATAAAATGGCCATCAACCTACCTAATTTAACTCCCATATACATCCAATCATAATCCTCAATCCCCAAGTTTTCACTCTCAATCAAACTACTCTTTTTCTCTTTAAGGCCCAGTCCTTGTATCCCTCTTTTAAGACAAATATTGATGGTTTGAAAAATAGGAAAAGTTATAAGACAATATAAATGTACTTTCATATACCCTTTATCCTATTTAAACTCCACCTAAAATTTCAAGTCACCATTCATAATGGAAGTACTTTTTCTCTCACTCCCTTCTTGCCAATTAGGTCTCTTTATGCCTATTGCAAAGACACAGACCTAATGACCATATTATATGGTCAGGTAATAACTCAAAAACTCCAAAATACTTTAGACCATTCCAAATAACATATGATAACAAATTTTCTTCAAATTTTAAGGATGGAAACTCAAGTTATGCAAAATGCAAAATTCAAACCCTAGGTTGGTCTACACAGGTTTATGTAAGGTTGAGATCATATAAAATGTGATAGTTTGAATTTTTGACCACTTTAAACACATATAATACCTTTATGAGGTATTTAATACCTCCCCTCAACTTCTCCAATAGTTTTTATGTCATGAACAATCTTAATAAGTTTGCAACAAGTAAATATGCAGAGTTATGGTTCCTTTTGCTAGGATTGTGTTTAGTCAAATGAAAATTGAAGTATAATATCACGTTATAAATGGATTATTAGGATTTTAATGGGTAATATCATAAATTATATACCTTTCACTATGAATCAAACACCTCATACCCTAGAATAAAACTCAAAACAACACTCAAATAGCTAGTTTCTTGACCATGTTAAAAACAAGGTTCTTGTAGCTTGTATAAAGCAACATGTATGATGTAAGTACCAAGATTTAAATAAACTAAAAAATTATATTTATTACATCCCAAAAAAAAAAAAAAAAAAATTATAAAACACACTCTTAATGCATTCTTCTATTTGTTGATCTTCTTGATCATACAACCAACATATAAAATTCTACAACTCAGGCAATTCTTCCTCAAGTTTTGATCATTCTTATATTTCTTGAGGATTTTCCACCTCTATCATATGAATTTATCCTTACTTATAATACAAAAATAAAACTCTCATATTTTACTCACATGCATTTCATTCTTCTTAATATTCCCAAAACATGCAAGAAAACTCTCACAAGACCATTTCCCACGTTCGGTGGCAGTTACAACTTTCTTATTTTCTTAGTTTACATTGTGTTGTACATTGGAACATATATAAAACACTATATAATACCTTATATGACATATTTTTACCCATTAAAAACATTCACCAATATTTCATTCCTCACAAGATCCAAAAACACCTCAAAAATCCTAATTAAAATTTTAAATTTTCAAATCTTGCATTTTGGCAGGAAACTAAAAGAGAGTTAATAACACACAGTATAATGACTCCTAATGATTCCAAAACAACCTAAGGGTCCCTATAATACCTATAACACCAAAATAAAACCTAAATTTTCCATAATGAAACTCTTAAATACATTATTTTCTCATGTTGTCTCATGATGCTCTACATCAAGCTCCCTAAGTGGGAAAATTTTAACTCTTGCTCAAATGTACCTTGTATAACTTCTTCCTTATTTTCCAATTATTTCTCCTCTAATGTTCTGATCTCCTCTTGATAATTCTCCTAGTTTATTTTCATTTATCCCCAATTGTTCCTTTTGTATTTATCTCCTTGCCTTGTCTTTCCTCTTTTCCAACTCATCCTCTATCTTTATGAAGCACATGATCTGTTCCAACTCTTTGTACACTTCATCTTCTATATTCTCCATCTCTGAATTTTCTTACTCATATTATGCCTCAAATTTTTGGTCCTTATGCTTCCTCATATTCCTACTCCATATATTCCTTATTCATTTGGCATGCTTGGTTCATGTACTCGTAGCTGGTCTTGCTTCTTGACAATGTTTCTTCTTTTGTCTTTATGCTCTAAATGTTGTTTATGAATCTTCACTGTTATCATACTCTCAATCATATCCTCTTTCACTACATCTTCATGATACTCCACCTTCTCATGGTGAGTCTTCTCATATCCTTATTTCTTATCTTGCATTTGCATATCCTTGACCAATTCACTTTCATCACAACATAACACTTCTTGGCAACCTTTTATCTTACTATCATCATCATGCATACCTCTGATTAACCTAGTTTCAATATTACCAATTGAATAACTTACTTTCTTACCTTGATTTTGCTTCATTTTATTGTTTTCTTGCTCATTTTCTTGTATCTCTCCTTCCATTGGCATACTATTTAGACTAGTTCTAGAGCTAATATTGCCCTCTCTTTTCTCTCTCCATGGTAACTTATTATTACTTCATCCTTGGATGACCTTAGGACTGATATTGTCCTCCTCCAAACATGATTTCTTCATCCTATCACTTCCTTTGTGAGGAACATGGTTGTCCTCCTATTTCCTTGGCTCTATGATGATCTCTTGTACCTCGTTGCTTCTTTTATCCATGTGATCATGGAGTGACTCATTCTCTTGCATATCCATACCTACACCATCATGTTTAGTATCCATAAAATTGCATTCATGAGACTTTATAGTCTCTTCAAAGACCACATTGTTCTTTCCATCCTCTCTTGCTCTTACTTTCTTATTCCAAGCCTCTCTAAGCTCATTTTTCATCTTGTTGAGTTCTTTATTCTATCCTCTTGACCTTTGCGCTTTACTTGCATCACTATCTACCAATGGATGCCTAGAGATCATCCCACATGATTCTATGTTTAACTTACTTTGGTTTTCCAATTTATTTGATTCACCTTGTACCAATTCTTTTCAAACTTCTTGGTTGTAACTCATTGCTTGATTCATATTTTTTGTCCTTATATGACTTACAATTTCATCTTCTTGAAGTATTCATATGGGAATCATGTTCTTTATCATTGAAATATTTTCTCATTCATCTTGAAATTATGCCTCTCGTTCATGGATGACAACTCTTACCTTCTTTTCACTTTGACTAAGGAACTCTAATAGTTCATCTTAAGCCTCTTACATAAATATTATCCACATCAAATCCTCTTCTTCATTGTACTCTTCCATGGCTTGTATCATCACTTGTATTTAGGATTTATCTCCATCTTCTGTCAAGCTAGACACTCCCTCGTTCTACAAATCAATTTATACACCTTGTTGCTTCATGATGTATATTGCCTTATCCATCAATACTTATCTCTTTTGAATATCCATTAACTCATGCCAAGTGCTCATATCTTTAGTTGTGCTATTTTCGGATAGACTTTGTCCTTTTATCCATCATTTATGACATGCTCCAAAGCTGCAAATTCTACTTGAAATTATTCCCAACTCTCATAAACAAATGGTTGGTCATCATACCTCTTGATTCCATCCTCTTGTTTCAAATTTTATTCTTTAATGCCTTCCATGAGGCATATTTCTTCTTTAAGATCTCATTCTCCAAGCATTTCTCCTCTTTCAGGGTAACACAACATTGTACCTTTAAACATGGTTGCCCAATCAACTTCTTCTTCTACATAAGCATGTTGTTCATGCTTTCTCTCCTTCATGCTTTCAATTTTTATGTCCTCAGCATGGACTTCTTATTTATTCACTTTGTGTACTTGCATACATACATGACAAGAAATCATTAGATTCAAAATATTGAGGCTTGTTTTTTTCCATCTTCTCCTTCCTAGGTTGCCTTAGTTGTTTCCTCTCATCATCCTTCATAACTATCTCATTTTAATCAAGGTATTACTCAACTTCATCTTGTCTACCAACCTGCTCATCCCTCATGCACTTCTTCATCTCCTCCTTGAGCTGCCTACATAGCAACTTATTTTGCTTATCATTGTCTCTCATGACAATATTTTTTATTCTCCATGAGTAACCTTATAGGCCACTTAACTCTCTTATTCCTCATTACCTAGCCATACCATTTGCTTTCCTCTTCTTACATGAGCTTTATCGAGAGCTTTATCTCACCTCTTCAAAAATGAACCCTTTTCTCTTTGGATTTTCCTTCCTCTTTCTCTCATTGTGGTATGCCCTTCCTCTCTTTTGCCTTCTCTATCTTCATATTCTCACAAGCAAGGCTTTTTCACCTTGCATTGGTGTCTCAACCTAGGTTCTCTCCTCTACTTGTTATATTGACACTCTTGTCCAAGTATTTTTCACCTTAGAACTACTCCTCTTCTTGGATTATTTCTTCTCTCTTTTTAGGGCTGATCTTCTACCACAAACTTTACCTTTTTCTACCTCTCTAACTCATTCTTGTAACCTTCATTAACAACCTTCAACAACCTCAAATAACAACCTTTTATAATTTAAACTCATAAACTAATCTAAGAGATTACCTACTTTAATACCATCTAATGTAGAGCTAAATGCTATAATCTCCTCTTCCATTACCTGACCCTGATATTTGACTTTAATACCTTTAATCATCTCCAACTTTGCTTTGTCATGCAAGTACATTACTTATCTTTTGACACCCTTTATCTCTCTCTTATTTTCACTAGGATCATAAGACTCCTTCTTAGCTAGTCCTTATATCCACTCACTCCAAGACTCATCACCCTTCATCTACCTCTATACTCTACTCTCTTAGTATAAATGCCATCCTCTCATCTATAATGTTTCAAGACTTCACTCTATTTGCTTGTTTAAGTTTGTTATTCTTTTGATTTAGGTTCATAAGTCTAAAATCTTCATGCATGATTTCAATGTTCTATCTTCACATTAGGGATTACATGGAATAAACCTACCTATTGTCAGGATCCCTACTCCTTAAGAGTACACTTGATTACCTTTGTATAAGCAACTAAACATGGAATTTAACCAGAAGTAAAATGTAACTAGAAATCAGAAACAACACAGAATATGAGAGACAATACAATCTTGTATTAACACTCTTTTAGAAGGAAATACAATGAAGAAATCACACTCTTTCCACACCTCTTGGGCATACCAGTAATTTTCCCTCAAGAGTTCTCTCTCTCAATCAATTACAACCACAACTCAACACTGAGTTGTTCCCTCCACCAGTAAGTGACAATCAACTCAACCATTGTTGCCTACTTCTAGTCCACCAAGTACTCCAAGTAGATCTCCCTGATCTTGCACACTTGTAGATCTAACTGATCTTACTTACCATGTAGATCTCCCTGATCTTGCTACTTGCAGATCAACTGATCTTACACTTGAAAGGATCTCTTCCTTGTCCTTGATCCTTTGCAAGTCCTTATGATTCTACAACTTTACAATACAGCCCCATGGGTCTCTTAAATAGATCCCATACAAACAATAATTAGACTTCCAATTACAATAATTAGAAATGCAGACTCAAGACTAAAATTAGTATTTTACATGCAAACTAACTATCCATCTAAAATTAGACCAGTTCTGGAAGCGCACGCAAGCGCACACATACACAGGTTGCTAACGTCGGTTCCTACCTGACCGATGTCGGCTGACCACTAACCGATGTCAGTTGCTCTGCACACTAAATATGACTGACGTCGGTTGGCATGCCAACGTCGGTTGCTCTACAACTCAGCAACCTCCTCCATTTGCATCAATGAAGCTTTTAGCTCCACAACCTAACAATCTCCCACTTGGAGATAAATAGTTGCACCTGTACTTGTACCTATACATCCTCTAATTTTGTTTTTTGGCTTGTATCCCTCTTCAAGTTTAATCTTGAAGACCAACCACCACATATCCTGTGGTGCTACTCCTGTCATCCAAGTAACCTACCATATCCAAATCTACATACCCATGTAGAGAAGTGACTGACCTGCATAGCATGAATCCCTGTTGTTGGTCCCTCTCAGATACCTGAGAATCCACTAAACTTCTTTCCAGTGCTCCTTTCCTGAATTGGCCACAAACTTCCTAACAACTCCCACTGCTTGGGTAATATCAGGTCTAGTACACATGTACTCAACCTCATCATGTGATTTGGGAATCTATTTTATGAATTGTGGAATCCATTCGTCTTTCAGTGCTTTCATCCCGGCTGGCAACTCTACCAAATCTCCCGTTTGGTTCTTTCCCAAGGAATCAATCTCCTCATTCATGCCATGCTCCCACTATTTATTGGATTTTACCTACATTGCCTGTTCAAAACTTCCTGATTCTTGACCATCAATGAGCAACAAGTTCAAGTAGTATAAAGAAGGGGAATAATGAATTTGAGGCTTACTTACCCTTTCAGTCCTCCATATGGGCATTTGAGACTCCTTGACAGCTTACTGTCTGCCCAAAATCCGTTCTTTGGTCGATCTTAGTCTGCACCCGACTGATGTCGATTCCACCTGATCGTCGATGCCAGTTCCCTGACTGACATCGGTGTCCACCTGGTCGCCAACGTTGGTTCCCTGATCGACATTGATCTCCACCTGCCTGACACTACCGACTCTAGTCTGCACATGACCGACGTCGGTACTTACCTGTTCGACGTTGGTTCTCACTTGACTGACGTCGGTAACTATGTTTTCCTGTGAGTGATGACTTTTATCCATAAGCTCACTTTAGATCATAACCTTGTCCAAATTGCCATACTCAAAATTATTCAGCCCCTTAAGCTGATCTCTGTCCATCATCTCCTCCATGAAAACCAAGGCTTTTCAGTTCTTAAGTTTGTCAAAGACATCAGACTTCTTCTTAAGAACATGCATCCCCTTCTTATTCATGTGACCAAGCCTATAGAGCCACATCTTCGCATCTACATCTGAAGTAGATAAACTAGAAGGAGAATCAGTAATACAAGTAGATAGATAAAGAGTACCTACTTTCTTATCACATGATAATTCAAGTGCACCCTTGGAAACTTTCCAAGATTTCACTGTGAGAGTAACTGTGCAACTCTCATCACCCAACTTTTCTGTAGAAATTAGACTCCTCTTCAAGACTGGGACATGCATGACATCCTTCAACACCCATGTGTTGCTCGTCTACAATTTCAGCCGCACTTCCCCTTTGCCAACAATTTGACAAGGCTCACCAACCCCTAAATAAATATTTCCAAAGTCTCCATGTACATAATCATGGAAAAATACTCTATTTGGGGTTGCATGGAAAGAGGCAACAAAATCTAAAACCCAAGATTCTACTTTATCCAAGGAACATATAAGAGCAACTTGTGCAACAATACCTGTATCATTTGCTTCTTTATTTCCTTCATGTTGATCTTCTACCAACCAACAATCTTTCTTTACCTACCCTTTCTTTCCACAATTTAGTAATTGATAATTCTTGCCATTGAATTCCTCCATTCTTAGTGTACTTTTTTCTGCCATTGCTTTACTCCCACTCAATCAGAAACCCCTAAGAGTGACCTGTAATCAACAAACACTTAACACGCTCTGACCACCTGTTAGTGTACCTAACCAAGCTCTGATACCAATTGTCAGTGTACCTACTCCTTAAGAGTACAATTTATTACCTTGTATAAGCAACTAAACACAGAATTAAACCAGAAGTAAAATGTAACTAGAATTCAGAAACAACACAGAATATGAGAGACAATACAATCTTGTATCAACACTCTTCCAGAAGGAAATACAATGAAGAAATCACACTCTTCCCACACCTCTTGGGCGTACCAATAATTCTCCCTCAAGAGTTCTCTCAATTACAAACAAAATCAACTCAAAGACAGAGTTGTTGTTTCCACCAGTCAGTAACAATCCTGCCAGTCCACCAAGTACTCAAAGTACTCCAAGTAGATCTCCCTGATCTTGCACCTTGTTGTGTTGCAGATCTCCTTTGACCTTGCACACACACACACCTGCAGATCAACTGATCTTACTTACCATGTAGATCTTCTACCTGATATTGCACAACCTACAGATCAAACTGATCTTACATACCATGTAGATCTTCCTGATCTTGCACACCTGCAGATCAACCTGGTCTTGCACACTTGTAAACCTAGATCTTACATACCTTGGAAGAACCCTTGTCCTTGCCTTTGCAAGTCCTTATGATTCTACAACTTTACAAAATTAGACCAGTTATGGAAGCGCATGCACACACAGGTTGCCGACATTGGTTCCTACCTGACCGATGTCGGTCGACCACTAACCGATGTCGGTTGCTCTGCACACTGAATATGACCGACATCGGTTCGCCTACCAACGTCAGTTGCTCTGCAACTCAGCAACCTCCTCCATTTGCATCAGTGAAGATTTTAGATCCACAACCTAACACCTATTTTAAATCCCATAGATATCCAATCATAATCCTCAATCTTGAAGTTTTCCCTCTCAACCAAACTACTCTTTCTCTCTTTAAGGCCTAGTCTTTGTAGCCCTCTTTTGGGACAAATATTGATGGTTTGAATAATATACAAGGTTATCAAAAAAACTAAAAACACTTTCAAATACCCTTTATCTTCTTTCAACTTCACCTAACTTTTGGCCACCATTCATAATGGAAGTATTTTCTATCTCACTCCCTTCTTGCCAATTAGGTCTCTTTAGGCCTATTCCAAAGACACAAACCTTGTGATCATACTGTATGGTCAAGTACTAACTCAAAAAATCCAAAATAATTTATACCATGCCAAATATAATAGTACCACAAATTTTCATCAATTTTTTTGGGTGAAAACTCATTTTAAGCAAAACGCAATATTCAAACCCTAGGTTGGTCTACATAGGCCTGTATAAGGTTAAGAGCATATCAAATGTGCTAGATTGAATTTTGGACCACTTGAAATAAATATAAGACCTATATGACATTTTTAATACCTCCCCTCAACTTCTCTTATGGTTTTTAGGTCATGAACAATCCCAATAAATTCCCAACAAGTAAATATGCAGAGTTTTGATTCTTTTTGCTAGGACTGTGTTTAGTCAAATAAAAATTGAAGTAGCATATCACCTTATAAATGGATTATAAGTATTCAAATGCATAATATATTATATAATAGACCATTAACTATTCTTATAACACCCCATACCCTTGAATAAAACTCAAAACAACACTCAAATAGTTGCTTTATTAATTGTGTAAAAAATAGGGTTCTTGTAGTTTGTATAAAACAACATATATGTTGTAAGTGCCAAGATTTCACTCAAAAAAAAAATGAGATTTATTAAATCCAAAAAAACCTTTGGATGTTCTCAAACACACTCTCAATACATTATTTTATTCATTGATCTTCATGATCATACAACCAACATACAAAATTTTGTAACTCACGCAATTCTTCCTCAAGTTTTGATCATTCTTATCTTTCTTGAGGCTTTTCCACCTCTCTCCTTATGAATTTATCCTAAATTTCAACCTATAATACATAAATAAAACTCTCATATTTTACTCACATGCATTTCATTCTTCTTATTATGCCCAAAATGTGCAAGAAAACTCTCACAAGGCCATTTCCCACATTGGGTGGCAGTCACAACTTTCTTATTTTCGTGGTTTACATTGCTCTGCACATTGGAACATATCTAACACACTCTTTAATATATTATATTACCTATTTTTACCCAGTAAAAACATTCCTCACAAGATCCAAAAACACCTCACAAAGCCTAATTTAAATTTTAAATTTTCAAATCTTGTTTTTAAGCGAGAAACTATAAGAGAGCTAATAACACACAATCTAAAGATCCCATATGACTCCAAAACAATCTAAGAGTCCATATAAGACCTATAACACCCAAATAAAACTTAAAACGGACATAATGAAACTCTTGAACGCATTAGTTTCTCATGTTGTCTCATGATGCTTTGCATCACACAATGGAACAAAATGCAATACATATGCATAACATTCAAAAAGTGTAACAGTAAAGGAAAACCATGTAATATAGACCCATACAATGACTGTGATGGTTTATTTGACTTATAATAATTTGTTAAAAATATTAAAAAAATCAAAATATTCTAAAAATCTAAAATCAGGGCCTAAACATGACATGTTTACTAGTTTGCATTATTTATGTATGTTATTTATCATATGTTTGGTAGATTACACATCCTTTTTCATACGCACATGAAATTCATGATATATATAAGTGGGATGTAGGAAATATAGGTTTTACATGAAGCATGGATACACAAGATGCAATACATTTTTATACCCAAGGGCCTTGCCAAAGTTGGGGCATCTCATTTCATAAGTTACATTGTTAGAGGTTATGTCTTTCTATGACCTTTACATTTATCATGTTAAGATACATTAATTTATTATACATGTTCACCTCTTGTTTATATTATTTACAGTGTTACATTTCATGGATATGTTACTTTACTATGTTTTGACATTGACATATATTGATGGTGTAGACCAGTTTTACTTATTTTATGCTTCATTATTGCTATTTCATTTCCTATAGGTTAATCATTGGTTCTACTTGTCTAGTTTTTGTTTTAGTATATGACATTGTTTGATTTAACGTATCATTTTATGCCTCTATCTTTGGTCCCATGCCTTCTCTTTTTGATTTTACTTGATTTATTTTTAATTACATAACTCTTTCTTTGGGCCCTTGCCTTCTTTTACTAATTTTTGCTTGGTTGAGTTTTCATTACATAACTCTTTCTTTGGGTCTTTACGTTGTTGTGTGACATTTTATTGTCCATTATGTGTGGCGTTTACCTTGTGTGACATTGAGTGTTATTACATGTGATTTATTGTGTGTGTCATGGCCATGGCATTATGTGGTTATGAGTGGATAAATAAATGATTATTTGTTGAGTTTGTGGTGTTATAATCCATATCATGCACTTCCTAATATGTGTGTGGTGTCAGGATCCTATTGCCCACTAAGGGCACACTTGATTACCTTTGTATTAGCAACTAAACATGGAATTTAACCAGAATGATAAGTAACTTGAAATATGAAACAACACAGAATATGAGAGACAATACCCAATTGTATTAATACTCATCCAGAAGAAAATACAATAAAGAAGATGCCACACTTCTTTTTCCCACACCTCTAGAGCTCCCACACTTCTAGGGCTCACCAGTAATTCTCCTTCAACAGTTCACTCTCTCAATTATGGTCACAACAATCAACTCAAACACAGAGTTGTTGTTCACCTCCACCAGTCAGTAACAACGCTGCCAGTACACCAAGTACACAACTGTACTCCAAGTAGATTTCTTTGCTCTTGCAACAACCTGCAAATCACCAGACCTTACTTACCACGTAGATATCTCTACACCTTGAAGAACCCTTGTCCTTGCCTCACCAAGTCCTTATGATTTTTCACCCAGTACCCCGGTGGATCTTCTACCAGAACTTGCACAACCTGCAACTCTCCCTGATCGTACACACTCGGCACCCCTTTGGAACTAGGAGGAGCTACTCTTGCTCTCTCTACAAGCACAATGGCTTTCTAGCACACTTTACAATATAGCCCATGAGTCTATTATATAGATCTCATGCATACAATAATTAGACTTTCTTAATTACAATAATTAGATCCGCAGCACCAAGACTAAAATTAGCCTTTATCATGCAAACAATCGATTCGTTAACAAACTGTCCGTAACACTCGCAGTTCCGAACCACACAGGCGACCGACGTCGGTCCCTATTTGTTTAGAGGTGACCAACATCGGCTGATTCCTGCCGATGTCGGTTGCCTTCTGTCTACCCCTGACAGACGTCGGTTGGCCTGACCGACGCCAGTGACTGTGACACTTAGCAACCTCCTCCCATGTCTGCATCAGTGAAGCTTTTAGCTCCACAACCTAACATGTGGTGTTATGATCTATATCATGAACCTTCATACATAGTTTATTATCAAGTTTAATGCTTATATCAATGATGGTTACTATTACATGCCTAATTGTTATATATATCATGATATGACACATGTATTCCTTGCACTACACATTTCATATATGATTTCATGACATATTCATTATTATGATGACATATTATCTACATGTAACAAATGCATCTAAATGATTACATCTTTTTAAATAACATGATGCAATTAACTCTTTTCTTTTAAGATGAGTAATTCACAAGTTACATTCCCTCACCTCAAAAGGGGGGATATTAATAGGATTATCATAGAGGTGCAAGCCTCCATGTGTATAAAATTCAGATTTTGGGACAAAATGCATGATTCAAAGAGTTCAAATTGGTACAGATTATTAGCTTAGTTCAGTTAATGGGATAAAAGTTTATAGATTGGGATAGATTTTGGGGGCATAGACAATGCTTATGCACATATTTTACAGGAACATAAGTTACAAGATTTAAAAATATTTCAAATTTGGGACAAAATGAAGTACAGATGCAAAAGACTCTATATCATGTTAGCATTGATTGGATCAAATCAGGGGGCATGAACATTCTTCATGCACACACTATTACAATTTTCTATTTAAGATCATGACATTGATGGTACCAAAGGTTACATATTGAATTTATATGTCTATTTTTAGTGATTTATTCATGATCATAACATAGGATCCCCCTTACATCTTGAAGTTCAGAATAAAAAATGAGTAGTGTGGTTAAGGCTTAACATCACTCAATGACATAGTATTAATCCCAAGGGTTGAGTTTCACAACCCATGCTCCTTGCCATAGTTCACTTCTCCATAGGGGCATTATCACCCATAATTATCTAAGTGTTTCAATAATAAATTCACTTATCCAATGTTTTATTAGGAAACAAAGTCTGTAATGCTTCAACACGAAGCATCATATCCAACAATATCGCATGAAGCAATACAGTTCGCCTGCTTACAAGGGTGATCCATCCTTACTCTTTAAATTTGAAAAGTTAAATTTCATTTTAGTATTCATTTTCATATATGGATATTAATTGTTTCATGTTGATTGTAGGTTAATTAAGAGAAAGCTACACATTCATATTTTTCTCCTAAAGACAAAGTGTATTGTACATATTCACATACATCTATTTATCTTTTCACTATAGCATTGCATTTCATTTCAACACTAGAATAAAAAGGGCACATTTTTAGACACTATAATTTGGTATTAGACACTTGAAAATGTTAGTCTTCACCTTTCATGATTTGTGCACACATATGGCTCTTGCACACCCTTCAATCCCATCTTGTAGACAATATTTGTGATTATGTAGCACCTTAGTCTTGTGCACTTGGCAAACTCAAAATTTAGTTGTTCCTCTTAGTTATACACATGACTTGCTACTAAAATCCTCACATCTACTATATCGTGTGTCCCTTCGCCTATTTAATAATTCTATCAACCTTATATTGATGTCATAGACATCCTATCTTGCCCAAAATGCTCAAAATGTACTTATCTTACACCTCTACAAGTTTTGAGCCTATGTCTACTCTCTTTCTCCCTAAACACTAATGTTCAGGATAGACACTAGCATTGACATTATTGTCCTACCCCGACATAAGTGTCCAGTGCCCTAAAGTCATCCAATTTTCAAATGAAACATATTACAATGGTCGGCTTAAGTGCCTTAATACAAGTTATCTCTCTAAAAGATTGGTATAAATGCAAGATCAACCCTCACTCATTCATCACCTAGAAATCATACCAAAAAGAGCATTCAAGAAGCACTCAAGTTATCAAAATAATTCCTATTCTATCCTATTTTGATATAATTCAAAGGAATGGTCTAGCTACAAGTTTGAAGTACTAAAGGAGTAGTCATAAGCTCTTATATTCCAAGTTATAAGCTAAGTCACATTTGTATTTGCTTCACACACATTGCATTATTCACACACAAGCCAACACATAAGGGAGAAATACATGAGTATGAGGCCCTATTCTAGATTATTGGTTATGTAGGCAATACCCTTTGACAATAGGGTCATTACAGATCAACTTGACATATTGTGTCTGTTGGCCAAATTTGACTTTTACATCAAATTGGGGAACCCTTAGGTAAAAACTTGACTTTTAGGTGTTTTAGGGGTCTAATACATATGTAAAAAGGTGTTTTACAGGTTAATTAATGTTATTTAATGTTATAATAGCCTTGGTTCTTAGTCATTTTAGTCCCTTTAGTCATTTTGAGGTCAAAAAAGAGGCATTTAATGAGTTATATAGATGTATTAGGAAGTGTGAAGGATATAAAAGGTTTTGTCACATGACATGTGTCCTCACATGTCTTAATAAACTATTGGTAACTAAGAGTGACAGGTTATTCAAAATAAATACCAATTTTCTTGGGAAAAAAAGTGAGTTTGGCACTTGTACGACCCATGGTGAAGTGTACCATATGGGAGAAGATCATGGTATGTCTATTCACATTCCCTAATCTTAGTTACATTATTTAAGTGCTCTAGAAGTGCCATTTTTGGCACAAAACCATTATACTCCTTTTTCACCCTTCTTGGCAAGCAAAAGTAGTCTTCAAGTTTGTACTTGGTATGACCAATAAAGGACATTTCAGATAAAACACTTTGGGGAGTTTGTATAAAAATCATATACCTTAATTTACATATAAATAATTTGAATAATGGTGTCATGTGCTTCAGTAACCATCCTCATGAAGTTGACTATACTTTTATACCTGTTGTTTCATACACCCTATGGGTTTTGATCCATTTTGGAAAAATATGTACGAATCAATTACTAAGGTGGATTCCAAAATATGTTGGATTCCTTATTTAATTCTATACATGTTTGCTTCATCATTTTAAGGTGTTTTGATATGCTAATCACCTTAAGTTGAAAGAGGGATACACCTTTTTGAGTTACAGGTAGTTTTCATCATTTATAGATCTTCATGCTTTAAAAATGACTTAAAAGGGTTGTGATAGGTATTTAACCATGTATTTAATGTATTATTGGTCTCATAATCTTTAAATTTCATCCTTTAAGGCAAAATCTCGATGAGTTGCAGTCATATGCAACATCCACACATGATTATGCCATTAACACATAACTTACAAGTGCTCTCATGGATAAATTCAAGTTAAAAGGGAGGTGTTGTTACTTGTTTCACATTCCTGATAGTGTGAAAATGTTTTTGGAGATATTATGATAGGCATAAAACTCTTTTGATATCCAAATATAATGTATATTGCCTAAGTTTGTGCTCATTGCCTGTATATGGAAACATCTGCCTACAAGGGCCTTCATAGGGAATTTCAAGTTGACAAAGATGTGTTGACATTTTCTTCAAATCATTGGGAGTGTGAAGATTTCATTTAAATTCATTTAGATAGGCCTAGTACCATTTGAAATTCAAAATACAATACACATTGCCAATACTCACATTGTCGTATGTGTATGACAGTGGTCACCTATAGGAAACCTTGATAAAGAGATTAGGAGTCATATGGAGTGTTAAAATACATAGTGGAACTCCCTTTTAGGATCATATTAGATTTAATAAACCATAACAAGGCATGTTTGAAGGGTTAAAATGATAAATGGAAATATAAAACACTTTTAAAGGTCAGATGACAGGTTCAGGTCCCTTTTCCCAAAAAGAGAAAAATAAAGATCTCGAAGATTTTGTTGAAATCCTAAAACAGGGTTGTCTTTTCCTTTTATGCATTTAAATGACATTATATTGAATCCTTTAGCATTTAAAATACCTTTTAAAGGTTTGAAGGGCATATGAGTATTGGGGATTGGTTTTTGGGAACTCCAAAATTACCAATTTATGACCATTTCCAGTCAATGTTATCTACATGATTTTGAGCTTTCAGCAACTTTTGTTTTCAAAATTGGTTTTAGACCATGCCATCAAGGTGAGGTGGTTAAAAATGGTTAAAGGACATATATGGCCCAAAATATCATCAAAAGGAGGATAATGCATTGTGTTTTGCTTCCTATACCACCTTCAATCCGTACACATAACTAATGTTAACCTACAACCAGCCTAAAGTGTAGGTTTGAGAAAGTGGTTCATTATTATGGACCTAGATCATTATGAGAACTTGTTTGAGCATTATGATCAAAATATAGTTTAGTGTGTGAAATCGTAATCAGGTTAAAACCTACAAATCCCCGTTTATTCAAAAACATGCACCTACAACCATTATAAATGACTGTGAAGGACAATGAGTTGAGAAAGGGTGATTCAAAGGATGTTTAGGCTAAGATCAAGGTGGATAATGGGTCCCACCAGTGTTATATGGTCATGGAATTTTTAGGAGAGTTCATATTTACTTTTTTCAAGATTTTTTCATGAAATATAACCTACAAGTGTCCCCTTTAGAATCAAAATACAGTCAGGTAGGGTAATACAATCTTGATTGAGGGCAAACATAGGGGAGTATGTTTGGTGTTGTAAAGCATGATATGGAGAAGATAAACATAAATCAATTCCAATGATCCTAATGGAAGCATGGGGGGTTTGTATACCCTCTTCTCAAGCCCAAACAAGCAAATAACATCTATAGGTCCCTTTCTAAAACACAAACATAGTCAAATGTGAAACTTAGTTTTGAGAGTTCAATATATGAGGGGTACATGGGAAAGTCAGAGTAGTAAATAAATATGGGAAGATATCCATCATGAATATGTCACATTTATAAATTTTTTACATGAGAAACTTGCATAGAGGAGGGGCCCTAATGATGCATACACAGTCTTTTGGAAGAATCTTGCACACAGTCCTTTCGCTCAGGGTCTGTTTTTGGTTTGAAAGCTTTTGAAAGATCTAACCATATAATCAAGGGCTGATTTTTTGTGTGGGACATCCTTTTCAGTTTAAGAGTAAATTTAAATATTCAAATTATCTAATTAAATAGGGTAGGTACCCTCTATTTTATCTCAGGCATAGGGTACTTCGCCTCATGCATAAACTGACAGGTTTGGGGAGAAAGTGATGAATGATTAACCATGGGATGTTTTAACCTCACAAAGAGTTGTGTGAAGTTGTAACATATCTAGGACACAATGATAGACTAGGAAAAGAGGAAGTAATCTAAACAGGGAGGCCTAGGCATGAAAGTTACAGTCAAACCTACTTGGGCAGGGTTAAGCCAAAAGACCAAATAAGAAACCAATGTCACTTTTAGCCTTAGACATGAATTTAAACTTATTGGATCATGTTTATGGTATGTAATTTTATGTGTTTGAGCTATTTTTATGTAGATTAAATCATGAGGTCATTTTGGGTCTTGAACCAACTCAGGCCTATTAAGCAAGGTTTAGGCCTAGTGTCAAAAGAGGAGGTCATTCACACTTTTGGAATTAGAAATGCATTTCAACCTATTCAATTATGTTTACAAGGTCACCTTAGATGTTTAAAATCATTAACCTTGTAGATAAAACATCAAGAGAGCCAATTTTGTCTTGAGAGTAGCATCAGCCCTGTGAAAATTGGAAAAAGGAGCTCGATAGGGCAAGTTTAGATGCTCATATCTTTTAGGAGGATTTGCATAGAAGCTAGAGGAATTTGAGAAACTTAGAGGAGGTCTTGAAAAAAAACTTTGTAGAATTTGTCTACAAATCCAAATCCATAACTTTATGAATGAACCTTACGAATGAAAATAGGCCTAAAACCCTCCTAAACCCTTGCCAGTGACCAATTTGGAGAAACAGAGTTGGAAAGCTAATCTGATGGACTAGTTTGACCAGGATGATGATTGGACATTATTGAGGACTCCCTCAAGCTACTTCCCATGCTTTTGGACAATATAGAACTGTATGAATAGAGTGTAAAACAAGATTTTCTTGATAGTTTTGTGCATTTTACAGGTTCTAGGAGGAGTATAAAGATGAAACCAACTTTGGTAGAAATATTAAGATTTATAATAACTCCCCATGTTCATTTAATGCCTCGAAAAAACTCCTAAGTGCCTCAATAGGAGCTCTCATCTGAGCCAGTCAAAATTGGCATATTGGACAAGCTAGTGAGAAGTGTGAAAACTCCAACTGAAAGTGATTTTAAGGTGTCCTCGATGATTATAAGGAAATAGAGGGTCTTTAAAGGTGTTATATTCTCCATCCAATAGATTTCCATGTGTAAATGATGCCTTTTTAGAGGCCAAGTGTGCAAGGTGCATGAAGGAAGAGTTTTTTGGACTGCAAATGATGATAGCTCATTTTAGGATGATTCCAGATGACCAAGACTACAACCAATGCATGGAGAGGCATGTATTTAACACTTCCCCTTAATTCCAATCATCAAACCTATCCTTAATAAATTTTGGGATGTTTAAACAAGGCTAATCATGAAGTAAATTTTTCTGAGCCAGTTAAGGGAATTTCACGCCATTTTGTAAGAGTTTGATGACTTGGATGGACACTTGTAGTTTCTAACCTTTCATGGTTCATCCCATATCCTCTTCTCATACACAAGTAACTAATTTTGTTAGCTTGACAAGTGTCCTTGTGACCCTTGGACTTCTCTCTTCTCCTCTCTCAAGTTTTATAAGAACTAGCCATTTTGGCCATTATAAATTATGCTCCACTTGAGTATGGTGAATCCCTGCTCATTTGCATATCATTTAATTAATAAGACTACTAATTTTTACCTCTACATAACTATTCTTAGTGTGTTTTACTTGAATGTTAGATCTTGCTTAATGAAGACTATGGATTCATTAGCATGTTGTCTCATTCATTCACCCTATTTACAGTTCGAAAATTTTTTATTCTAGGGCATGTGAAGTGTTTTAGGAAGTGTCAAAGTTAAGTGAGTTAGTCTAGTCACTAGTTCCATTAAAGGCCTCTTTTATAGTCCTCCTAGCTTAGGCATTCATCCATAACCTCACAATGTAACATTGATGTGAGAAGATGCAGATTGGAAAAGTATATGTTTGGTTTGTCCTTTGTTCTCATGTGTAACATGTTATTGGTTGGAAGTCATTAATATATTTGGTGTATCACCTCCATTAGGTTAGTTTTATTTTAATTATCTCTTTCCCTTTTCACCCTCAAAGTTTAGGTGTAGTTGCAATCCAAAGTGGTACATCAAGGGAGCTAGCCCTATCTAGAAATTCACCTCATCCTTAGGCTACCCACAAGCCTAGAGGTGTTTTAATTTTGCCACTTGCATGAGGATATCTTTGACATATCCTCAAAAGGTGAAAATCCAAGTGATAACAGTGCCCACTAACCTATTTTCCCCAAGGTCACATTAAAGATGGAAAGCCAGGGTTTTGCCATATCACCAAGAGTGACAGTCCATGACCTAGATCTGAATGCATTAGAGCAAAGATGAAGCCAAACCTAGAGCATCTATGTGGTCACATCATGTTTTAGCTAATATTTTATACATGACACTAGCGTCAGACTCAGACATTAGCATCTTTGCAACCATCTAGGGATGATATAACTATCTAGAGAGCTAGAGACACCATATCCAAAATCTAACAACCATTCCAAAATTATCTTTCCATCTGATTTTTACTTGTTAAAAATCTAACATTGTATTAGCATTAGTTACAACCTAAGTACATAATTTCTTTCTCATTTCTATATCTAGCATAGTTATACTTTTCATTTATATATTATCTTAGTTTAATAAATTCAGCATATAGTACATTTGAGTTTAGCACATTAATTAGCTTATTGTAGATCTGATATTCACCCTTCTGCCATGTCATTTTTATATCATTAACCCTATCTACCCAAATTAAGGGTTAAACATTGCGTGAACCCGATCCATATGAATGCAAATTTTTCTAATTCCTAGGGTTTTAAACCAGTTAGGGGTTTTAGATTGTTGTACTTTTTAATTTCATATAGGTATTATTTTGCATGCAACTTAGGCATAAACCTAGATTGGGGGGTGTATCTATTGAACATATTGAGCTTCCCCTTAAACCATAAAATATGCCTCAAACCAATGAGGGATTTCATAACTTGGATCATGATGATACCCATGTTGACAATGAAAAAAATGTTGATAAGGTTATCATAGAAGAAGATTATGATAATGAAAATCTAGAAACAAATGAAAATGAGCAAGTAGATAATGAGTAAGTGCATGTAATTACAATTTTTCATGAGCGCGTTCAACAAAACCTTGAAGATCTTGATAAAATCTTTAAAATTGTACTTAAAGCCAAAAATTTAGAAACTTTAGTGGATACATCCCTTCCCTTGAACACGTTACAACTTAGTACATCTAATGGGGGCATAGATTATGTGTTTCAACCTTTGTTCATTGAAACTACTATTTATACATCTATTATGAACTTACGCATTGTTTTAACACAAATACCAGTTTCAATGCTTATTACTACTCCAAACATGTTTCCAACCCCTTTGGTGTCTACCCAAATTACTAATTTGAAACCCACTAGGCCTACAATTTAATCACTCCTTCAAGTCATAAAGACATAGGAGGATAAGTTTACAAACATTGGAAAAAAGAATTCAAAGCCTTCACATGTTATAGATTCACAAGGTGTGTTGCATAACCTTCTTGCATTTGAGATCTCTTTGCACCCTTTGCCAAATGGATTTTTTACACCTAAGTTTACATTTTATGATGTCAAGGACAATCCTGAACAACATCTTCAAACCTTCTATGTGGCATGCCTTAATTATGCTTCTAATGATGAACTTTTGACCAAATTACTTCCAAGGAGCCTCAAAGATTATGCTTTGAGGTGGTTTTATGACTTACTTCTCCAATCTTTGAAAGCATTTAAACCTCTTGCAGATCAGTTCTTGGCACAATTTTCTCTTAACATTATTGAAAAAGTTTTCTATGCTCAAATTGTAAAGATTAAACAAGGAACCAATGAACCTATCAATGAATATGTCTTGAGATATAAGACAATGCTAGAGAAAATTACCAATCATATGGCAAACAAAGAGTTACAAGACATATTCAAGCAAAGTTTGCTTACTCCCATATCGAATTCCATTGTTTTCAAAAAGTATCAATCTTTTGATGACTTATGCCATGTTGTGCAAGACCATGAAATGAAGATTCTGTCATCAAATAAGCTCAATTATGTAGAAAACACACCAATTGCATCTACATCTAGTAAAAAATTTACAATTAAACCAAGTTATAAGGTAAAATTATTTGAGCCTAAAAAGGAAAAACCACCATGGTTAACACAATTGCACAAGTAATCAGCTTACACTATCTAATGCACCAAGGAGAATATTTACATGTTTACTTGAGCATCCTGCTTCATTACTCCTATAGTTGTTAGACAATCATCTTATATCTCTCCCTCCTCCTATAGAGGTTGATGTAAATAGATTTGTACCCAAAGGATATGATGTAAATTCTTATTGTGATTATCACCAAGGCCCTAGGCATTATACGAACAAATGTTTTACTTTAAAGCATAAGAGCTAGGACCTCATTGATGACCAAGATATTACATTTGATGATCCTCCAAAAGAATTAGGTTCACAACCTGGTGATCACCATAAGCAAAATTTATTTAAAAATCCTTTGTAAGACCATTCCAAGAAGGAACCATAAGTCCAAATGGCATATAATGCACATCCTCTTCCATCATATTATGGACAACCACTATATGGGGATATTGGTACTTACATGCAACATATACATCCTATGGTTCAAAAACTTAACATTTCATTTGATGACATTGAAATTAAGGATGATGACTATGATCTTCATTCTCTATTCATTTGAGCATACCTTGATAAACACCCCATACACATTATGATGATTGATAATGGTGTAAGTGAAAATGCTTGCACCATGACATTACTTATGCACTTGGGTTATACTCATCATGATTTACACCCCTCTACTAAATCAGTCAAAGCATTCAATGGGACCTCTCAAAAGGTTCTTGATGAGATTGATCTACCTTTATAGATCAGTCATGCACATGATGTTATTATTTTCTCAGTTATACCTTATATAAGTGTCTTTGACATGTTGTTGGTATAACCTTGGATGCATACTCTTTGAGCAGTACCTTCTAAAGTGCATGGGTGTATTAATTAAATTCATGTCAATCAGGTACTTTTAGATTATTGTATTCCATATGAGCATCTTCTTGAATAAGAGAAATTCATATCCAAGAAGTTAATTATCAAGCCTATTAAAGCTAATCCACTACAAAAGGGTAAGCAATAAGCAATCCCTTTTACTAGGTGGCTAGTACTTGAAAGACCCTTACATCAAAGACAGACAGTGGGTTTCATGGAATCCTCGTCTTCTATAGACCGTATTTAGATATCAAGAGCACCTAAACATGTTCCTACTATTGTTATTCCAAAGAAACCATAGAGTACACATACATGGGTTCCAAGAACCCCTGTTCCTTTTATTGGTACTTCATGACCTTAGAGTCCTATTATACATACATTGAGCATCACAGATGCTATAATGATAGATATTTTACCTATACATTCTCCTTGGTAGTGTCATCAATTTCTTGTACCAGGCTGTGAGTGGGGAGATACATATGATCATCCTTTGGATGAGATCTTAAGATGATCTTGTCTCTTCAAAAATATCAAAAAAATCCAAAAAAAAACTTGCACATACATGTTCTATTAGCTCCTTGGTATCTATGTGTTAGTTCTATGTTGAGGACTAGCATGTCATTTACTACTACATACACATTTACAGGCATACACATATACATGATACACTTATGGGTGTTAGGATTTTGATCTACTCACATCATCAGGATGTTGGGGGAATCCATATTGTATGTTCTTGGTACACATTGGTTATATGATTTGATGATCACTCTACATTACCATGATTGAGATTAGATATGTACTTACACATGCCTATTATCCATGATTATATATTGCACATGGTACTTGATATGTTATGTACTTGATGTTTTTTCCAACACATTGGATCCATGGGCCACTATGACATGTTTATGTTGGATGCTTATGTTTTTCCTTTAAACACTTCTTTGAGTGTTTTGCCTTTTTATTGTCTTGCTTGTTCGAGCATTTGAATATGTTTTTTTGTATGTGGACCATGTGCCTATATTTTCTTTCTTGGACAATTTAATATGTCATTGCTTGTTATATGGAAATTTGAGCATGTCATTCCTTACTTTGTGGACATTTGGCTAAATCTTTTCCATTCGATTTTATGGCATTTGAACATGCCTCTTATTTGTGGTCTCCTTGGACCATTATCTTTTGACTTGTTTTTTAAGGCTCTTGTGTGTGTGTGTTTGTTTGCTTGTTGAGCTGATATTGTTACTATCTAGATGTTGTCATAATATTTATCATGCATTTTAGGCCTTAATGTGATCACATTGGTTCTATGTGTTTCAATGATACATCTACATAGACATGTTTCCTTCTATATGCTACATGTCTACATTCATAAATTTTATAGTTGTCTTACGCTTTTGAGGTGATGCAACTTTTAGGTATTATTTTCCCTCACTTCAAAGAAGGGGCATATTAGTGGGGGCATGCTTGACAATCATGTTCTCCACACTTTACATGATTTTTAGATTTAGTGGGGGCATGTCATATGGACATGGATTCCACACATTCATAGTTTCTAGATTACAGTGGGGGCATGCTTTGGAAGCATGTACTCCACATTTATTTAGTATTCAATACTTATACTAGTTTGTAAATTTAGTGGGGGCATGTCATATGGACATGGATTCCACTCACTCATAGTTTTTAGTTTATAGTGGAGACATGCTTTGGAATCATGTTATCCACATTAATTTAGTATGGTACTTATATCAATCAATAAATTTAGTGGGGGCATGGTTTGGAAGCATGTTCTCCACATTTACTTAGTATTCAATAATGCTAGTTTACATTGGGGGCATGTTTTGGAAACATATCCTCCACATTAGTACTTATATCAATTTTATATTTCTCCATATATAATGGGATCATGCTTTAAAATCATGTCCTCCACACTTACACAATTTTTTGAATTGGCCAAAGTACATAGTCATATGATTCAGATTCATAGTTGTAGTAGAATTCTATACATGGTACCATTATTATATATAGTTTTAGCATGAGACATATCTAAGGTGAATATGTTATACAACATGTGCCTAATATTTTAAAATCCAAATCAATCTCAAATTTCAAAACTATTACACGTACTAATACCCTGTAGACTTTTACAGATTTTATTGAGCCAATCTACTACAGTAGTTGATTCACCTTTTGGTATGGTTGAGGTGATTAAACACTCAATCTTGCCAATTTTTCATGTTGGAATTGATCATCCAACCTCACCAGGTTATAAGTATCATTGGGTTGCATGGTTGAGTGAATCTCAACTACTAGGTGGCAACTCACTTTTGTTCAAAAGTTGGGGCATGTGCCTTCCAATCTCTAAATTTTTACTCTCTATCTCCTTGGATGTTTGAACTTTAAGTATTTATTTATATTTATCCTAATCTCAATTTTAGAGCCTTATAATAATAAATACTTTGTAAAAATAACTTGCTAATAGACAAGACAATTACATCAACACACAGGTGTACTCCTAAACCTTGGTCTTTCAATTGCAATATATTTCAAGTACTTTTAACCTAAATTATATGCACTAATTTTACATTGTAACATGCTCATGGTTGTAGGTTAGTCAATATCAAAACACTCAAATTCAACTCCAGCAAATCACTCAAATATAACTTAAACAAATACAAGGTGTATACACACACCTAGGTACTTATTCTTTTACTTTAAACTAGTAATTTAATTACTAGATTAAAGGGGGGAAATATAGATGATACTTTGTGATTATGTAGCACCTCAATCTTATACACTTGGAACACTTATACCTTGGCTATTACTCTTAGTTATACATGTGCCTTGCTTTTGCAAGCCTCACATTTACTCTTATCTTATTCCTCTTGGACTATCTCTTAGTCTAACTAGCCTTATATTGATAACATAGACATCTTATCTTTCCTTGAATGCTTAAAATATATTTATCTTACACTTCTACAAGTTTTAAGCCTGTGCCTGCTCTCCTTCTCCCTATACACTAACGTCTAAGACAGATAGTAGCATGAATGTTATTGTCATACTTTAATGCAAGTGTCCAATGCCCTAAAGTCATCCAATTACAAATGAAACATATTACAATGGTTGAACTAAGTGCTTTAATGTGATTTATCTCCTAATAGAATTGGTATAAATACAATATCAACCCTCACTCATTCTTTACCTAATAATTATACCAAAAAGAACATTCAAAAAATACTCAAGTTATCAAAAACTTTCTTATACTACCCTATTATGATATAAGTCAAAGGAACAACCCAACTACAAGTCTGAAGTACTAAAGGAGCGATCATAAGGTCTTATTTTCCAAGTTACAAGCTAGGTCACTATTGTACTTGCTTTACAGACATTGCATGATTCACACACAAGCCAACACATAGGGGAGAACTACATGAGTCTGAGGCCCTCTTCTAGAGTATTGGTTATGTAGGCAATGCCCTTTAACAATAGGGTCATTGTAGGTCAGCTCAACACCATGTGCCCATTAACCCATTTTCCCCCAAGGTCACATTGAAGATGGAAAGCTAGGGTTCTACCATTTCACCAGGAGTGATAGTCCATGACCCATATCTAAATGCACCAAAACGAAGGTGAATCCAAACCCAAAAACATCTAGGTGGTCACATCCTATTTCAGTTGATATGCTATATAGGACACTAGCATCAGACTTGGATAGTAGCATCAATGCAACCATCTAAGGCTAATGTAACTATTTATAGAGCTAAAAGCACCAGAACTAGAATCTAATTAACTATTCCAAAGCTATCTTCCCACCTAATTTCTACCTGTTCTAGATCCAACATTATATTAACATCAATTACAAGTTAAATACATCACTTCTTTCTCATTTATATATCTAGCATAATTATAATTTTCATTAATATTTTATCTTACTTTAATAAATTTAGCATATGGTACATCTGAGCTTAGCACATTAATATGCATGTCGTAGATCTAATATTCACCCTTGTGCTCTATCATTTATATATCCTTAACTCTATCTACCCAAGTAGGATCCACATCCAAATTAAGGGTTAAACACATCTACATTCTTTCTATGGGTTTAAATTCCTTGATTTTATATCAGTCACCTAAAGGATTTCTCTAGTTTGTGCCTAACTTATTCAATATCATACTCAGACTGTATCCAAATCATTAGATCAATATTATCATCTTTAAGACAAGTTTGACAAACTTAGATGCCTATAGAATTTTACAGGTGTCCAACTCTTATGGACTTGTCCCCACTCCAAGAAACAATCATTTTTCAAATTTAAATCATATATAGGGGTTGACCATCACATTTCATATGTTGGTGGTATGAGAAAGTACCCAAAGAGTCCCATACAAATATATAATATGGATAGATAGAAATCATATGAAAAATACACATTCAAACATATAATAAGTAGAGCACAATTAAGGTTATCAAACCCTAATCTACCCTACTTCTACGTACTCTACAACAGCCTTAAGCTCGTATTTTTTAGATTTCTAGTCTCAAGCACATTTGGGGCACTCAAGGCCACTATCATACTAACATCACTTGCACTTGCCCCAACACTTAAGTGGAGAGAGTTGCATCATCTTGATCCTTCCTCAGAGTATTGTTATGTAAGCAACTCTCTTCAAAGTGGGGTGTTGACGATGTCCAACCTACCCTACTAACGAGCACATTTTTCATCTCATGCCCTAATTACATGGAGTATTAGGCTTTGAAAAATAAGTTAGTCATTACAAGAAAAATATAGGGTTATAAAACTCGTGCATGTAGGAACATACCCAAGAGATGTAGATACAGGTACTTAGAAGCTCGGGACAATCCTACACAAAGGACACTACCACCAATATCGAGACACTACCACTACTTTAATGATAATGGTGTTACTATCTAATTATGGAATTACTGCCTAAGAGGGATTATGACACTGAGATCTAGTTTATGATACTTAGACCAACTTCCATCTCAATTTACAACACTCAGATCATCTGTATCAGGTGTTTTCTAACTAAGTCATCATTTACACTATTTATTACTATATTTAGAAAATTCAAAGCTAGTCAATAATGTAAAAAATCAATGGTTGTATTTATTACATATTATTTCCCTAGTTTAATCTACTCAACGCTTAAACATAGAATTTACATTCATCTAAGTCCTAAAAAGTTAAAACATTTGGTGAACCCGACTTTCTTTGAACATTGCACAAAGCCTAACCCTATATAACTTTAGGGTTTACATTTCCATCATCCAAATTTTAGATTCATACACTTTCTAATTTTATTTGATCTAATCATGATAATAATGATAGAAGAGGTGTATCACTCTTTATTTCAAAAGCTAATACTTTTATTCATATGCTTGTTCCCTTTAATGTGGAATGAACTCAAAAAAGACAAAGACACCTGCATACATGATGTTTCATATCAATTAAAGTGTTTGTCATGTTTCATTATTTCTTTAGCATGTTATCTTTATCTTATGTGGAATGTAATTAAGACACAAACATTTAATCACATAAAGAACACATTACACAAGATAACAATTGTGCTACCTAAAATTAACGAGTCTCCTTTAGATGCATCATGCTTTTTGGTTCACTTTGATTCCGTCCCTATCGCACCTAGACATAAGGAAACATCAGTGGTCTCACTTATCCCTCATTCTTCACAATCACACACATCTAGCCACCATCCCACCTCTACTATCAGTTTTACGCTCTTAGTAGACCCTATGGTCCAGGTTATGATGTTCACATGTGGACCCAAAGCTTGGCAGGTTAACAACACCCATGTCTATAGCTATATTGATCAAAGCAGTGCTTCTTTAGATACAATTTCCATTTTAGAGCTCCTACAACATGTTGACACATACAAAGAGATTTTGTATGCTACATTATGTGATGCTCAGGTGCCTTGAACATCCAATCCAACTTATGTTGCTTCCATTATTAATACTATGAAATATACTAAAGAATATATTTCATTCGAGAAGGAATTTCTCCCACCTTAGCACATCATAGACTTACACTTACCTCTCTAAATTGCATCATGAATTAATGAGGTAGGTGTCAAATGGGTTTTAGTCAATAATGGATCAGGGTTAAACATTTGCAATATCTCTTTTATTCAACTTCTTAATATACATCTTAAGGATTTGGATCCCTCTGATATGAACATCTAAGGGTTTGATAATATTCCACACAAAGTCTTGGGTTAGATCACACTAAACCTTACATTAGGGATTAGGACACTACTTACCATATGTAAAGTTATGCCTAATGATCTTAATTACAACATTTTGCTTAGAAGACTATGGACTCATGGCATGCATACAATCCCATCCACTTTACACGCATGTTTAAAATTTAGCTACATAGGTCATATCTATACATGCCCTATAGATAAAGAACCATTCAAGTATTATTAACATATAGAGCCTTCACACAATTATATTTGTCACATGGATTTTACTACAACACCACTATAGTCGACTATTTAGAATACGCATATCACTCCCACAGTTACTTCTAGAACATAGGATAATAAGTTCACATCTCCTTTTGCATTAACATACTTACAAAACATGGTTACATAAGATAGGGCCTTGGCAAACATGAGCAGGGAATCCTTGATCCCATTGAAACATATGATCAATAGGGTAGACAAGGACTTGGATGTAGAGACAACACATCTAATGCAAATTACCCTCACCATACTTCTCAGCATATCATGTTTTGTCCACCTATTCCATGGGCAGATGATACAGTAAACTATGATTCTACAATCTCAGTTTTTTACCCCAATATTATCAATCATATAGCTTATCTAGATCTACCTACTTTTGATGAGTTTGCTAATGATGAGGCTCTCTTAGAATTCTTGGGTGCATATGAGGATCTCCATTCCTTTTATCATAAGAATAAGTTTCCTCATTCCATAAGTGCCTATGCATACTTTGGTGACTGTTCAGATGAATCAAATGGTATGTTACCTGACACAAATGATATTATCCCTACAACACCATACATTATGGATCGATCTACGTTACTTAATGAACAAATAGTTGAATTTAATTATGGTACATATATTGATCTTCATATCATACTATTGGTTGTTGCATAAATCATAAGATACAAATATTTGTCAGATTTGAAAATATTTTCTTGAGGTATTTACTTAGGCTTATTTTGATATGCTAGGAATTGATCCTTGAATTGTAGTACACAAAATTACATTGTATCCCGATGCCAAGCTAGTCAAACAAAAGATTTGAAAAATGCACCCCAAATTGCTCTTTTAGTCAAAGATGAGATCCAATGGCTATTGGATGCTAATTTTATTTGACCAGTTGCTCATCCACAATGGGTTGCTAATATTGTTCCTATTATAAAGCCTAACAGCAAAATATGATGTTGCTGTGATTCTAGATACCTAAAAAAAACATGTCATAAGGATGCCTTTCCTTACCCAACATCGATATGATAGTTGACTCCACAATAGGCTACAAGATGCTCTACTCTATGGATGGTTTAGCTAGGTACAATCAAATTAATATTTCTAAAGAAGACCAAGAAAATAATTATTTTACCACACCATGGGGCACTTTATACTATATAGTCATGCCTTTTGGATTAAAAAACATAGGCGCAACATACTAGCGAACAATGACACATATCTTTCATGATCTCATTCATAAGATAGTCAAAGATTATGTTGATGATTTGCTTGAAAAATCAAAAGAGTGACAACATCATTCAATAGATTTGTGATAAATTTTTGAGACTCAGAAAATACAATGTACGACTCAATCCCAAGAAATGCATATTTAGGGTTTCATCTGATAAACTTGTGGGATTCATAATATCCCAATGCAGCATTGAGGTCAACCCTAAGAAAGTCAAAACAATCATGGATATGCCTCCTCCTACTAATTTAAAGTAACTTTGCTCCCACCAAGGTAAATTCTAGGTAATACATTACTTTGTGGCATAATTCGCATATAAGACCCAATCATTCACCAGATTATTTAAAAAAGATGTAAAATTTGAATGGGACATCACATGTCAAGAAATTTTTGACATGATTAAATAGTACTTGATAAACCCACCTATCTTGGTCCCACCAATACCTAGCAAGCCACTTCTACTTTACCTCTCAACAACAGATCATGCACTTGGTGCACTCCTATTAGAGCACAATGATTAACATAAAGAGTTGGCCATTTACTACATAAGTCCTACACTCGTTGATTACAAAAGAAATTATCCAACAATCATAAACCTTTGTTTGACACTTATATTTGTTACTTAGAAGCTCTGACACTATATGATTGACAATGAGACACAGGGCATTACAAAAGTCGATCCTTTAAAGTTCCTCATGACAAAACTGCATATCTCAGGCCGTATTGCAAAATGAGTTATGTGAAGAAAAAAAATTGACGTCAAGATCATTTTACAAAAATTATTAAAAGGCCAGATAATTACAAATCAATTAGCAGTAGCCCCATTTTTTGATACAAATCTTATTAATGATGACTTCAGAGATGATTTCACAACATATTATACCACTTTCGATATGTGGATAATGGTATTTGATGGTTCTATATGTGTATCTGGTGAAAGATCAAGAATTGTTTTCATCGATCCACTTGGCCACACAATACCCCTTGCTTATCGGCTTAGTTTTTTATGTAGTAACAACATCGCAAAATACAAAGCTCCTATTTTAGGTCTTCAATCAGCTCAGGCTCTCTAGATCAAAATGATTGAAGTTTATGGGGACTTGAAATTAAATGTCAATCAAGTTACATATATCTACCAAACCAAAGAAGAACACCTCATTTCCTAAAAGAATATGGTTTAATGTCTATAGGCTCAGTTTGAAAACTTCTCTATCAAAAACATCCCACGTAAAGATAATTATCATGCCGATGTAATGGCCAGTGCCGCATCATTGATACCCATTAACATAGATGAAGATCAGGATATTTTCACTATCAAATGATTACAATCTCCATCAATGTCCCAAGAAGACCTCGTAGCTATAACAGTTCTAGTTAACACTCATATCACAACACCATCTAAATGGTTCTCTAAAATATACAACTTTCTACATAAATCTATTACACTTGATACTTTCACAAGAAATGAAAAATGTAAACTACATCAAAACTCCCTCTAATATGTCATTATTGGTAGGGACTTATTCAAAATATCTTTTGAGGGACACTTACTCTAATGTTTGCATCTAAGGAAGCTAAGTTGGCTATCAAACAAGTACATGACAGTGAATGTCATGGTCATTTCAACAGTAAAGCAATGTCACACAAGTTACTTAGACAAGGTTACTATTGGCTAACCATGAAATATGAATGTCAGGAATACACCAAGTTATGCAACAAATGTCAATGCCATGACAACCTACACCATGTACCTTTGCAACAAATACAACCTATCATATCCCCTTGGTCATTCATGCTATAGGGTTTTGATCTGATTGGTAAAATAAACCCAAAATCCACAGGGGGTCACAAATTCATTATCACAGTTATAGAATATTTTACAAAATGGGTGAAATCCATCTCATTACAATCCACAAAGGGAGAAGACATATGTTGTTTCCTCATGACCAATATTATTTCCCACATTGGCCTCCTAGCAGCCATAATCACAGATAATGGAACCTCTTTCAAGAATAAAATAGTGAAGAAATTTTGCTCCAGACACAAAATCTAACACACATTCTCTACTCTGTATTACCCATAGGGCAATGGTCAAGCAGAAGCAACAAATGAGACAGTCAATAGTATTTTCAACAAAATAGTTTACCAAATTTGGTGATGACTAGCACAATTAGCTCATCTATGGATTATGGGATTACCACACCATTATATGCATATCAATAGGAGCCACTCCTTATTCACTAGTATATGGCACAAAAGTAGTTATCCCACTAGAGTTAGAAATCCCTTCCTTATGGGTCTCCTTAAAAGGGATCATTACAGATGATTAATACAAAGAGAGATGTCTCCATGAACTAGAATAGTTGGATCACACATGTATTCAATCCATTGAACATCTTAGGGCATATTAGAGATGAATCCAGAGGATCTATAATAAATGTGTCCATAATAGGGAATTTGAAGTCAACAATTTGGGTTTAAAAGAAAATCTTAGAAACATCAACGCCAAGGAAGACAACAAAGGAACGTTTAAACCAAATTGGCTTGGACCATACATAATTATAGAAAAGCTTAGCCCAAAAATGTATTGTCTAGCTTCAGTTGATGGCAAGGCAATCAAAAACCCATTGAACATCATGCATCTAAGGATATTTTACATATAAACACTCAAAATTTTCTTATTCATATAACTTGTACCTAGCTTATATCTGTAAAGTGCAAAAATAATATAGCATGTCAAAAACCACAAAAACATTCAAATAACTACTCATAAAACATAAAATTATAGATTGTGTGCATTGTTTTGTTCACATTTTTATATTTTCCAGACACTACATATGTTATTTATTTTAGTATAGTCAATTTTATCAGACATACATGCTTCACTTATTTTTGTCAAGTGCCTGTAGATTGCTACAAGACTCAAGTCCACTACACTGATCCAAACTTGGTATTATCTACCCACTAGCGGCATATACACTAATACATCATTCTTCACTTGACACATTCACTCACTTGGGGGCATCCTCTACATAGTTTCGATTATTAGGTTCTATACTTTACATCCTAGCTTTAGTATTATTATATCTTGATGTTGATCATGCTACTCTTACTCAATTTTTTTATCAGCTATCACTACTTTAGACTCAACATATGTACATCCTAAATCTTACACATATTTGTATTGCATATTCATGCACACTTTCATTTATATCTTTCTTATTTTAGACTTGATTGTATTTTTATGCTTCTTCTATTCGAGGACATTTGAATATGCCATTGTTCTTTGGCTCTACACAACTTCTATTCACAATATGTATGCTTTGGACATGTGCCCACATCCTTGTGTGCGCCTTCTTGATTGTATAAGTAGACATTTGAATGTGTCTTTCTATGTGGCTCTAAGCCAACTTGCTTCTTGCTTGCGCATGTGGACATTTGAACATGGCATTGTATGTTTTGTTTTCTCAAATTTAGTGACATTTGCCCATGTCCCTTGTATTATGGTCCCTTGGCCTACTTTGTGTGCCTCATGTGTTTTGTATGTATGCTTTATTGTATGTGTTAAGGCCATGACACTTGTCTTTGCTTGTTACACACTAGTTTTTGATGCCATGAGGAACCTCATGCATCTACCCTTCCTACATTGGGGTTTGTGATGGACATCATGTTCCATCCCCTTAGGTAGCTACCCAATTTTACTCATATTTATTGTCTATCTTGACACTCTTATGAAATTCTAGACATGACATACATCTTACATTATATACTTATGCTTAGATCATCTTACATTATGATGTTATGTATGCATGTTATACTGGATTATCACATAGTTATCATATATGCTCTGTATAACATACATTTTACAAAGTTGTTTCTTTTGAGGATAGTTCTTACATAGGTTCAACAACTCCCCTCAAAAGAGGGGGCATTCACATTGGTTTGTCACAAAGACCAAGATCCTATATTGCATTCACAATACATTTTTCAGCACACAGACTCAGTTACAAAAAATTAGACATGAGTAAACACACTGGGAAAACAATGACCCAGAAAGTAATATAGTTACACATAATTCAGACCAGAAGGACACTAGCACCCAAATGGGGACACTAACATCACATGGCACTACTATCCAATATATGATATTACTATCTAGTAGCTTTAGTTTTAGAACAACCCAAATTAGCCAAAATAGTACAATAGGTACAATACATGTTTACACAAATTAAGTTATAGATTTACTATTTATACTCAATTTTACTTAGATTCGTACTAGTTTAGCTCATATTCATATCATTTTGCTCAGATTGGGGGCATCAAGCATGATGTGATCATTCCCATATTTAGTTCATATACATGGATATAGTTTATTACAACTCAGTCCAGAATCCATATACTCGGATATCAGATTTAGGGGCATATGCATAGCACATTGTTTCCATATGATCACTTATACAATGGTTGATCAGTTGGAATGATAATTTCCATGTCATTCTCTATGTTGTATACACCCAACATCATATTCTAGGTTGCACACTAGTTTCATGCCTTACTCCATCTATAGTGGTTGGCATTCCTGAGTGGCTCAGAACTGCCTAATGTACCTGAGTGGTCGTAAAGTTGATATACATAATTAGATATACCTAATTAGACATTTATAATACTTTATACAATTCAATTTTAGATGCATCCACTACACATGGGTGGGCAATAGAGGAGTCATGGCCTACTTAAGTTCTTGAGCCACCTACATGAGAGGGTTGGACACACTATTAGTATAATCCAAACTACTCACATGCCGTGATCCACCAAGCAGGGGTGGGTAATGATGGATTCAAAATCACATTGAGTTCTTGAGCCACCCACGCATGAAGATTAAGCAAGCTATCATCTCAGTCCAAACTATTCACCGATTTATCACTATATACATGTGCACACACAGGTTGTCACCAAGTTCATGCATTGATTCATGTACCTAATGAGGTGTATTCATTCCTTTCCTCTTTCCCATCTCTTTACTCAATTTTATTCAGTTTTACTTCTTTACTCAATTTAGTCTTTTGCTTTTGATATCTCTTAAGTAAGGACTAATTTATGCATGTTTCATCTACATGACATGCATTGGAGCATGCTTCACATACTCAGATCCAACTTCATAGGCTTCACCTCCTATGTAAGTATAGGTACACTTCTTTTTCCTTTATCCTAGTCATTTCACTTTACTAAATTTCTAAAATAAAGGGGGGGGGGAATGTAATCACCCAAAAGTGGTATTTGAGTGCTGAGAGTGTTACTTGAGACTACCTATCCCTAACTTAGCCCTAAACCTATCTTAGAGCCTATTGTCACAAGCATCCCTAATCATCCCCAAAGTAGTCCTAGACCAGCATTTCCCCATCTTGCCCCTTCTTGCCTAGTGTTCTAATAGCTAAACACTAGCGCCATAACAAGGACACTAGCACCACATGGCGCTAGTGTCCCCATAATGATGTTAATGTCTTTTGCCCTATCTTTTCTCAAATGGATATCTTTTCAAAATTAAAGCCTCTAAGGTCAGCTTAGACATCTTTTATCATTTGCACAAGCAACATAACGATATATATATATACATGATTTTTAGCCCTCTAACCACTATATGGAAATCAGATGCAAAATACATATTCAAACACAAAAAAAGTTGAGCATAATTAAGGTTATCAATCCTTATTCTTCCCTACTTCTACATACCACCATCTACAACAACTTTAAACTCATATTTTTTAGATTTCCAGTCTCAAGCACATTCAAGGCACTCAAGACCAATATCATACTAGAAACACTTGCACTTGCACCAACACTTAGATGGGGAGAACTACATCAGGCTTGATCCCTTTTTGGAGTATTGGTATGTAGGCAACTCTCTTGACAACAGGGTGTTGAGGATGTCTAGCCTACCCTACTAATGAACACACTTTTCAACTCATACCCTAGTTATATAAAGAATTAGAGTTTGTATAATGAATTATTCATTCCAAGCAAAATACATGGTTTCATAATTCATGCATGCAAAAACAAACCCTAGATATTTAGATGCAGGTGCACTCAAAAGCTCAAGATAGTCTTGCACATAGGACATTACCGCCAATATCAGGGCACTACTACCACTTTGTCAGTAATGGCATTACTATCCAATTATGGCTCTATTATTCAGGAGGGTATCTAACACTGAGATCCAATTTACGAGACTCAAATCTATTTCCATCTTAGTTTTCAATACTTAGATCATCCATATCAGGGGTTTTTCAACTAAGTCATCATTTGCACTATTTATTACTATTTTTAGAAAAGTCAAAGCTAGTCAATTTTATAAAAAATTAGTGGTTATATTTATTGCATATTATTTTCTTGATTTAGTCTACTCAACTCTTTAACAAACATAGGATTCACATTTATCTAAGTCTTAAAAGGTTAAAACACCAGGTAACCCATGTAAGCCAAATGCAATGTTGTAGTGGAGAAGGTGTAGAAATAAGTCATGCCAACCATGTGTCTGAAATTGAAGAACATGTTCTTGGAGAGGGGTTGAGCCTCCCTTCATAAATAAGGCAACCAACTTGGATCAAGGATGAGGCAACTGAACTATGTGTTAATTTTGATTCTTCTAATGCAGATGTGGGCCTTTCAATGCCAACTCCTCATGCAGTTATACTTGATGATGAGTTGGTACACTACTATGTTGTGATTAAGGAATTTTATGACTGTGACAATGCAATGAATCTTCTGAAAAGAGATGATATTGTAACAAACAATAGTGAACTTGAATGTAGTCAATAGAGAGAAATTTTGGCAAGCTCAAGTTTAGGGAGTTTCCCTAAATTGCTTGTAAAAAAGATTGTGCATAGTTCTGCTCAATTATCAAATGGTGTAGTGAGATTGAACAAGAAGTCTCAAATCTTAATTGCAAATGACTTTTTAGAAATGCTTTGTGACCAAGAAATAATAAATAAGGAGATAGACGAAATTAAGGCTAAGAGGAAACAACAACTAGAGGAGAAGAAAGCATTAAGAGAGATTAACAAGGATTTGAAGGAGCAGAAAAAATTGAAAATGAGATAAAAAGGAAAGAAAGGGAAAAGCATGAGAAGGGGCAAAATAAGGTGCATCAGAAAAGGATGAAGAAATACAAAAAAGCTATGAAGGAGAAGGAGAGACAAATAAGGTTAAAAAACATGGCAAACCCTTTTCCAGATCAACATCCAATAATGATGGAAATGGTGAATATCTATGCTCCTTCCTATATAGGCTCCAGAAATTATTAGCTAGGCAGTCCACTTAGTCCACCCAGTCAGTTGCAGAAGACAGGTTCCTATCAACAAGGGCAGGTAATAAATTTACAAGCATCGACAACTAGTATGATATGCACTCCAACAAGATCAATGTCAATTACACACACACTTATTAAAAAGTTGGAGAAAGGACACAAAAAACCTCGAGTATGCAACATTATGTGTTGAAGGAATTAATTTATTGAAAAACCACATGCATGCAACTTTTTTTTTCAAAGGAGGAACCTGTTGAAAAACTCTAAGTGTGCAATTTTTTGTCTTGGTTTTGAAGAGTTGAGAAAGGTTAATTATGTAAAGAACAAGTATGAAATAACAACCTTGTTTTCCACCTTAGTTTGTCTACTATCCTGGAATGTTATGCTATGCAAATTGTATTTCATATAAATAATATTATCTTATGGCTTTCCCATTTAAATTATTGAGTATTGTTATACAATTGAAATAAACATGTTTGTATGATTGATATAGGCATAACCTTGCTTGTATTGAAAGAATCACACATCGAAAACACAAAATTAAACTACAGTCACCATAGTTTAAAAATTCATAGAATGTTCACATATCGAGAGATTTTTTTTATAAAAAAACATTCAAAGTTTGAGACCTGCACCTAGTTCACCATTTTTGTATAAGTCAAAATAAAATAACCTATAATACTAAAAAAGAAACCCTTTCCTTCCCAAAACAACCTCTTTTGTAAGCAACGATGGCTGAACAAAATCGAAGAGTTCAAGGTTTTCAAAGAATAATCTACAATGCTAAAATAAACCACATTTCACCATTTCTACAAATGCCAAAAATAAAAAAAACCTAGAATACTAAAACAAACAATCCCTTAAGCTGATGAGATTCTGTAATCACAAGAGTGGAGAGAATCACACATTGAGAAAAATATATATATTTTTAATACACAATGTAACCCATATGGAGTATTTTTAAACCATTTTGGCTTATAGCCTTAGTGAGGTATATAATACCTCACATGTAAGCAACAATAGCTAAACAAAATCTAATTATTAGTCGTTTTAAAAAATACCATTGGAAACAAACATGGCTCTCCTGAAATGTGCCTTTGCGAAGGCCATTAACTTCACCCAGTTCGTTATTTCTGCATAAATCAAACACCCTAGAAGGTCAGCGTGAAATACCTATGTGTTAGAGAAATGAATGCGAGGCAGTGGGTCATAAATGTAGTGCGACTAGACATTTAATGATGAAGCACTGTAAAAAATAAGGTTAAGACTGCCATTAAAATTTGCAAGCCAAAACTACTCACTCTGAATGATTCACAAAACAACTACATTGAATTTAACATGTTTTAATTAACATAATGACTAAACAAAATTACTATTTTTTTTACATACATTCAAAGGTATATTAACATTTTTAAAACCAAATGGCTCATAGCCTTAATGAGATGTAAAAAACCTCCCCTATAACAACATGGCAAGCGAGTGTAAGTGCTCAAACTGGTACTGCTACTTTTATCGATGTTTTGTCGTCGAAACCTTCCATCTCCTCTTCTCTGCTCATGCAATATACGAGAATGGGGACAAACATGCTAGAAAGTTGGGTCAAAATACCCAAGCGTCGATGAAATGAATGGGAGGTGGTATGTCACAAATGCAAGATGACAAGACATAAATGCTCTGCCACCTCAAGCCTGGTGTCTACATTCCACTAGTTGTGCGTTATTAATTGGAGTTTAAACTCCTTATTTTTGATGTGGCCATTTGATTTTTTGGGGAGTGCATACCCCACCATTGATTCCTAATTGATTTTTTTTTTTTTTGGCCATAACATGTCTAGGGGTCAATTGGAACTCCAACATGACCCCATAAAGACCTCTTATACAGGGAGCGAAACATTGGATCTCTACAAATACATCATGAACTGAAAATCTAGAATCGAGAAGTAAATTCATTAAACTATCTATCGACATTAATTTTAAGTGTTGATGTGGTATGATTTACACTCCACGCATACATAAAGTTAAGGGGCATGACTATTGGCTGCTCTCTCCCTTATATAAGCATTTCGTTAAGTTATTTAGATCATTCCATTTATCAATAAACCTATTTAGAATGTACCAGATCTACACTACCCTACCCTCAAAGTGCATATAGGAGAAAGCCATCACCATATTTAAGAGTAATCTTCCATTCCAGGAGAGCACTCTAAATGGAGTCGATCTGAACTGAACTGAATTGAAAAATGATGGGTGAACCGAGGTGTGGGGGTGAATTGACATTCCACAAATATGATGTCTCGCAAGAAGCAGAAGCAGAAGCAGAAGCAGAAGCAGTAGCAGAAGAAACCTTACTTGATCTTACAAGTTGGCAGCTCCACGACTTAGAAGAGGTTGAACTTTCGGTGCAGTTGACAGAGATAGATTTGACATCAAACAGGCTCACGTTTTTGGATAGCAGAATAGGCCACCTTACACGCTTGAAAAAACTGTGTCTCAGGCAGAACCTTTTTACCGATGACGCACTCCAACCTTTGTCTCAATGGCCTGCTATCTCTGCTCTTCAGGTCTGTAATGCTAAACTCCTTTATTTATCTGCTGTACTTAATAAATACGGAGATCGCATCCCGTTCTAAAACGAATTGAATACATTTATGAATAAAATTTGCTTTCTTTATTCGCCCTCTCTACCTTATTTTTATCTCTACCCTATTTTTGTCATCTATCCCCATCTTCCAGCCTTTTTTCTTGCTTCACAAAAAAAATCTATTGTGGGGCTATTCTAATTTTAATATGCGCTGCATCATTGCGATGCAGGCCATGAACAACTCAGTACACTAGAAATACCATATGAATTTTCTAGGTGAAATGGGTTTTTTATTGACAGTGCCCCTTTCAAATGGGCTAGCACTTATCAAATTGTAACATTAATAATCTAACACCAGATATTTTAATGCATAGAAACCAAGATACTTAAAAACGCACAATGTAATCACATGAAATTTCAGAAATAATACACGGTTACTGGGACGACAGAGATCTTTCCTTGCCAAACTCCAATTTGAGATGAGTTAAGTTGGAATTACAATATTTTTATCTTCTGTCATGTCCCCCTTTTCAAGTTGAGACACGAAGACTCTTAGCTTAAAAAATTGTTTCCCAGCAAATAGAGAGAAAAGGGGAAACAAGAGTCTTATTCGCACTTTTCCTAAAAAGACATTTTATGTTTTTTAGTTCACTTAAAAGGGGACCTTTAAGGGTCTTGATTGTTTACGTGATTGTAAAAAAGATCACAAGGGAAGGGTCTTTTAAGGTTCTAAAGTCACTCTCCCTTACCAATTTTGGGTATTTTGCTTGGGAAGATATATAAGGCAAAAGAAGGGTCATTTGGAGAGGTTCATTACTTTTTTAGATAATTGTTTTCTTGAAGTCTAAGCACAAAAAGCTTGGCTTGTATTTGGAGGACGGAAACCCTTCAAGGAGCTGAAACAAGGACGAAAACCCTTGATTTCAGGCCTAGAACAACTTCACCAAGAAGTTGTATTGAGCAGATTTGGCAACAAAAAAGTGCTTTCAACACCAAGTGATACTTTGCAGGTGGCTGAACTACTTAGTGATCTGGGCGAGTGCATGGAAGGGCTGTCCTAGGGCAGCGAATCACCTATTTGAGGGCTGCATACACTACAAAGGGCAGCGACCAGGCTTTGAAGGTTGGCGACCCACTTTGGGGTCATTTGGAGGCAATTTGAGAGTGTGGATCAGCCACACTAATATTCTGAAATTTATTATAACTTTCCAGCACTACACCAAAAAATCAGGTTTTTGGCTGGTTATTTGGCAAATAATTTGATATGTTTTCTGCTATTTTTTTGGAGATTTGAAATAATATTTTGGAGCTATTATCAAGGCATCTACAGCAGTATTTTGTTAATTCAGCTTGTTAGGGTTTAAGGTAAAATCTGAAAATTAATATTTTGTTGTTGGAGTGGTTGAATAAATTCTTTGTCTAACAAAATAACCCTAAAGGGGACATTACATCTTCCTTCAGCAGGGACCAGTGTTACCATCACTCTTTACAACAGCTTCAATGGTAGCATGAAAAAATAATCTCTATCACCCCCATCTGCTCTCGATCTAGGTCCTACAACTCCAAAAACAGTCATTGAATCTCAGTTTGCACCTGCTTTATATCATTTCTGTCTCCTTATGCACATTCGTCAGCTTCTTGAGCAAAGTCCTCCCTACCTACTTTTTCGGGACCCTCATTTCTGCTATAATGCATTATCCTGAAAGACCTCATTCCGCATCAGAAGCCTCAGCGATGTTTCTCCAGCACTTGTTTTGAAATGTGCACCCATGATAGTGGAAGAAGAAAAAAATATTAAGACAGTCCTTGGTAGGACCAGGATCCTGCCATGCCACTTTGAGTTTGGCCTTCATCTTTCCCACCAATCCATCTTCCTCACCTCTCAGCTCATCCACCAAAATTTTCTCCTAATTCCATGATACGACGTGGAACTTCAGGAGACAAAATTTCTTCATTCAGTTGCTGATTCATAGTTTCCAGGTTTCTACATGCTTCCTATTCCAAGCTTTTGATACATAATAAGAGCTATGACCCTTTCCAATGGCCTCTCAGCCTCTTATATGGGGGGCAGACATACATATAACGACGACAACAGAAGGAATTAAATCACAAATAGCAAAGCAGATACTAATGGATGGCATAAACCCACATCCTCAAGAATCAAAATGAATGATTCTCAAGCAAACAGAAATATTGCATGCTTGTGTTAAGGTTCATCATGGCTGTGACATCCTACATCCAAAAGTCCATGCAATGTCATGCAGCTTTAGGTGCCAGTATTGTCATGTGAATGAGGAGTTATCTTCTCCACTTCCTGACTTTCACGGTCATCAATACTCAAATAGTTATTATACTAGGACGTGCTGTTCCTTTTAACAATATTCTCTAATTTTAAGCACTATTGTATACACCATCGTTATATATAATGTGATGAAGTGAGCCCATATTACCTTCCCCTGGATCATATAGGATCCAAGATAAGCAGGCTGGTGGGCTAACTGATTAGCCCCCCATTCAGATATCCTTCTGTTCATATAGACCAGTAAGCCTTTTAGCCTCATGAACAATGCTAGAGTTTCCAGTTAACACTTAGATATGTTAAAGCTTATATTCATTGAATCATCTTCTATTTCTATGCAAACCGTATAAATTCATTAGCTAGTTTGTTATAGTCCCATTCCGAACTCTGACAATATATTGAAGAATATCAAATCTCCGTTCATGTATTTACAGATCTAAATTTTTGATATAGAAAATTGAAGTTGAGGAAATGGGAATTCTGAAACTGAGGTATGATGTTTTGAAAATCAAACAGGGATTTAATGGCACTCCAGTTGTTCTTAAATTAGAATCTACTGTTTTAACTGGAAAAATGAAAAATCTGTAATTGAATTCTGAAAACCTTATTTTATGGGCAAGACTGGAATTTTTAATCTTCAACAGATTTATACGATTAGAAAGCAAAAACATTACTGAAACTGAATTTAATCTACAGCAGTTGAAACATGGAACCTGAAAATTGCCTTAGAATTTGGAATTTAAGTTTATTTTTTGAATTGGATTTTGAGTTTAGGAAAATGAATCTGAACTACCAGGAAAATAAATAAATAGGACTACACAATTGAGCTTCATTATCTTCAAAATGACAAGACTGCACATGGTTTTAAATGAAAGAAGAGATGTCTATGTTATGTCCCCATCCAGTTGACATCTCGCAGAGTTGATGATTAGCTTATTATGCGACCCTTGTAGGCTGATATGATGGATAGAGGGTCATGATGGAGCTTGGCTTGGCTTCGACTAGCAGAATTTTTCCAGTTGGTTTTCGTTTGGGCTCTTTCGGACATGTTTACCTGAGCTCCTATTTTTTAGGGATATTTGACACGCAGCGGAGCACCCCTGTTTTGGTATGGTCATGTGCGGAATCACTCCCTTGTTCGCTAGCTTCAGACGGATCGAGAATCGGATATGTATCGAGAGAGATATTAATATTTAATTGATTTAATTAAATATTAATTATTTGGCGTAATTATGACTTAGGCGTTTTGGCCCAAGGGGGCGCTCATTATGAAGGGGGCTGTTTTAATTATATTTTATAATTAAAAATGTGTCTTAGACTATGGGAAAATTAAAAGAAAAGGAAACCCTAATTTTTAATTGTGAAACCCTAATTAGGGAAAGCACACCTTTTAGAGGATATAAGGGTTTCTCATTGGGAGGAGCACCATTCATGTTGAAGACAAAAAATTTTGCTAAGTATTTTTTAAGAAGACTGAGCCAAGGGTTTCTAGTATTCTATTTGCATTGAAGAACGTGCAATCTTCAGTATGTGCAATTCAGAGGTTGTGAGATATTAGCTGATCTATTGTCGGTTTGAGAGATAACTTCGCACAGAGGTTATCACAGAGGTTCACAGGGATTTATTTCATCAGGGCTTGATCTAGAAATTATCCAGAACAAGATTCTCAGTTGTGGCGTAATTTTCTAGGGTTCTGGAGTACAGCCGTACTAGGCCGTACTGTTTTTACAGTGCAGTACAGAATTTGTACGATATTGTACCAGGCCGTACCGTTACAGCAAAGGACGTATTTCTGTTCTGGTGCAAAACGCCTTCTTTTTGGCAATTCTACTGATACCCTTTTGGGCGCCTAGACATCTAGCATCTTTTTGTACTTTCAGAAGCACATAGAAAGGGTTATTAATTGCAGCCGTACTAGCTGTACCAGATCTAAGATTTGCAGAAAAAATCAGGTTTTTGAATAATATTTTATATGCATGACAGAGATATTCTATTGTAATTGTTTGGATGAATAATAAGATCATAGATTAGCCAGTTAAGAGATTATTCTGCTATTTATTATTTATTTGAAATTATTTTGCAAAATCGCATTCTTCTTTATTTCATACAAAAACACAAAAAAATCAAAATACACAAAAACAGTCAAAAAAAATATTCAGTATCAAAATTCAAGGGAAACAGGGGTTTTTATAGTGGTATCAGAGCTAAATCCTGTCATCCTGAGGGTTTAGCAATCTTATGCAGCCACAAGAGTTTGGGTCACCCAGGTATTATACTCACAGGAGAGCCTTGGTTGACAGGCAACAGGGTTTGAGCGGGCAGCCGGAAGACATGGCTGACAATATTGACAGGACCCGTATTCCTCATAATCCTAGGGATCAAGACGATGCAGAGGTTTTACTTGCTTTCAGAGATATACGAGCAGGGCAAAGGCAGTCTAACGAAGTATTACAGCAGTTGACAGAAGCACTGCAGAGATTGGGTACTCCGAGGAGACCGTCACCACATCGTGACGATGACAGGAGTGATGCAGGATCACGGAGAGCACTTAGGACTGCTTCCCGGACAACAGACAGGCCTACTTTTGTGAGGCAGGAGGCCGATGAGGTGATGGCAGGTGAGGAGCATGAGGAGTTGTTTGCAGACACACTTATGGCAGCGAATGATGAGTGGGAGTTGTTATCACCTGAGGTCAGAGAGAGGATTACTTTTGACTGATTCCTCACACAGAGGAGAGAATAGGATTGGAGACCTAGACACTAGAATAATGATCTAAAGCATGCTATGAACAGGCTCACACTAGCGACGTTCGACGGTAGTGGCAAGGTCACAGCGCAGGCCTGGATTAGTAAGCTAGACACATTTCTCACGTTGTGTCTGATGGCTGAGAGAGATGCTATCAAATATACGACATTGCATCTTGAGGGGGTAGCTCACGATTGGTGGCACCACGGCATGGTGACACTCCAGCATGATCGGATCACATCTTATCAGGAGTTTGTTGATAGGCTGGTGGAACGATTTGACAGGAAAGATCTGGAATCCTATTTCAGGGAGTTGGCACAGTTACACCAGAGTGGTAGTTTAGAGTCTTACATTGGTGACTTCCAGAAGTTATTAGTTATGGTTCCCGACATTTCAGAGGCGACTTGTAGTGCTCTTCATGGAGGGATTGACAGAACCATTGAGAGGTTGGATCAAAGGCTTTGATCCTCCTTTGTTACAGGAAGCTATGAAGAAGGCGCGTAGTATGGAGATGGCTGCCCGATCCAGTAAATTCAACTCCAGAGGTACTTCTTCTTTCAGGGACAATAAGGGCTTCAACAGAAATAGAGAGAGAACAGATTTTAACAAAGACAAATTAGGTGTTAAGAATGATTCAAAGGCCAATCCAGCAGCACCACCTTTGGATCGAGAGGCTCTTAACGATCTACGCAAGAAGAAGCTTTGCTTCTACCGCAAAGGTCCCTATGATGCCAATCACGATTGTCCTTTGAGGCCTAAGGGCAAGGCAAATCGAGTGATGTGGGCTTATTATGAGGATTCAGAATCAGAAGATTTCGAACATCAGGTGAGTTTTGAGGAATCAGAGGCTGAGGCTTCAGAGCTTAAGGCAGAGGCAAATTCAGAGCTTCAGATACAGGAGGCACGCCTATCTAGCATTCAACAGGATGGTTCATTCAGACTCCGTGGAGTTTTGGCAGGATAGAGGGTCATAACCCTTCTTGACACAGGGGCCACACATAATTTTATAGATGCTAGATTTGTGGAGAAGCGTGGGCTAACTACTGAGGAGTTTGACGGCATTAGAGTTAAGGTGACCGATGGTTACACTCTTAGGTGTGAGCGGATGATTAGAGATCTCCCATTGCGCTTGAACAACTATGAGTTCAAGGTTGATTATTATGTGGTGAACATGGGGGATATAAATTTAGTCTTGGGCATGAAGTGGCTTCATTCCCTTGAGGGAGTCACTCTTCGTCTCAAGGACATGGAGATTCGTTTTGATGTTGATGGGAAGACACACATTCTGAAGGCAATACGGGACAACAACATCAAAACCATTTCTTTTCATCGGATGGAGAGGCTCATACGACATGACATGGTAGAGTGGGCTGCCGAGTGCACATTGGCACCAATACAAGAGGGACAGCAGAAGACTGAGTATCATCCTGACATTCAACAGTTGAGAGTCAAGCATGATAAGGTATTCAGTGATATTCCACCAGGGAGACCTCTAGACAGGGGCATTGAGCACATTATTGAGCTTGAGGAGGGCACTAAGCCCGTCATGATTACTCCTTATCGGCATCCTAAGCGGTTGAAAGATGAGATCGAGAAAACAATTAAGGAGTTACTTGCTATGGGTCACATTTGGCCTAACAAATCACCCTTCGCTTCTTCAATTGTTCTGGTGAAGAAGGATGGCACCCTACGCATGTGCATTGACTACAGAGTCCTGAATAAGAGAACTATTAAGAACAGATATCCAATACCTCGTATTGATGAGCTTATTGATGAGCTCCATGGTGCATGCTACTTCACGAAATAAGACTTAAGGTCAGGATATCATCAGATTAGGGTTCGTGAGCAGGACATTGAGAAGACTGCTTTTCGTTGTCATTGTGGACACTATGAGTTTGTGGTGATGCCATTTGGGCTCACCAATGCGCCAACGACATTTCAGTCCACTATGAACAGAGTCTTCCATTCACTGCTGAGGAGATTTGTACATGTTTTTTTCGACGACATTCTTATGTACAGCAGGACTTGGCAGGAGCATTAGGCTCATTTGGAGACCGTGCTCAGTATTTTGGAGAGGGAGTCTTTGTACGCCAAGGAGTCCAAATGTGATTTGGGGATGACCGAATTGTTATACGTAGGTCATATTATCAGTGCAAAGGGAGTGCGGATGGATCATGAGAAGATCCGCGCTATTATTGACTGGCCTATTCCGGCGAATCTAACACAGCTATGGGGATTTCTAGGTTTGTGTGGGTTTTATCGTAGATTCGTGAATGGTTATTCACGTCATGCATCCCCTATGACAGATTTGTTGAGAAAAGGTGCATTTTGTTGGACACCTGAGGCACAGGAGTGTTTCGTGCGGTTTAAGGAGTTGATGACTACGTGCCCCGTGTTGGCACTACTTGATTTTTCGAAGCCTTTTGAGCTTCAGTGCGATGCTTCAGGTGAGGGCATTGGAGCGGTGCTTATGCAGGACAAGCACCCTATAGTGTATGAGAGCCATAAGCTCAGGGGGCCATAGAGACTTTACAGCATTTATGATAAGGAGATGCTTGCTATAATGCATACCTTGGCAAAATTTAGGCAATATCTTGTTGGCAGCAAATTTTGCATCAAAACTGACCACAACATCTTAAGGCATTTCTTGGGGCAGCGAGATCTCAATGATCGTCAGCAGAAGTGGGTGAGCAAATTACAGGCATATGACTTTGACATCTCTTTCATCAAGGGCACCCAGAATGTAGTGGTCGACGCTCTTTCCCGCAGGCCTTATTTGAGTACTATGGTTCACATTACAGAGGACTGGAGACATATGATTGTGGCAGAGTATGCCAAGGATTCATGGGCATCCAGCATTGTTGAGGGATTGACGATTGATACTAGATATACTCTTGTGAATGACTTGATCATTTACAAGAACAGGGTTTATTTGATCCTAGGTTCAGAGGTGAGGAACATTATCATGCGAGCCTTTCATGATGTACCTACTGCAGGACATCTCGGGTATTTCAAGACCTATAGACAGATTCGGGAGAGATTCACATGGAAAGGACTTAACGCAGATGTTCTTCAGCATGTGCGTGAGTGCCCTGTTTGTCAGCAGAACAAGCAGAACACGTACCCGGCAGAATTATTGCAGCCACTTCCGATTCCTGACAGGAAGTGGGAATGCCTGTCGATGGATTTCATTACGGGCTTGTCTAAAGCCCAAGGACGAGATTGCATATATGTAGTTGTGGATCGGTTGACGAAGTATGCCCACTTCTTTCCAATTACCACCACTTACACAACTACACAGGTAGCAGAGGTCTTCTTCCGAGAGGTATTCAGACTGCATGGGTTGCCTCGGAGCATAGTGAGCGACAGGGATAGTCGGTTCTTGAGTCACTTCTGGCAGGAGGTGTTTAGACTCTGTGGGACCGAGCTTACATCGAGCACCAGTTACCACCCGCAGACCGATGGACAGACAGAGAGTGAATAAATGGGTGGAAGGTTACCTCAGGAATTATATTGCAGGGCAGCAAAAGGCATGGGTCAAGTGGATTCATTTGTGCGAGTATTGCTATAACACGACTTGCCACATGACCATACAGATGTCCCCTTTTATGGCGTTGTACGGGTATGAGGCGCCGAGTTTTCTGGATTTGCTACTGAGTGACAGTAGAGTGCCGAGTGCTGGAGACTTGTTGCAGGAGAGTCAAGATACTATGAGGGCTCTCAAGGAGAATATTGCCAGGGCACAGAATCAACAAAAGCAGTACGCAGATCAGAGGAAGACCGAGAGATCTTTTGATGTGGGCAACATGGTTTATCTTATGCTGTAGCCTTACCGTCAGTCTACTCTTAGGAAGAGTGGGGCAGAGAAGCTTAAGCCACGTTATTACGGTCCTTTCAAGACCCTGAGGCGTGTTGGAGAGGTGGCTTATGAGTTAGAGCTTCCGGCAAAGAGCAGGGTACACAATGTTTTTCATGTATCACGCCTCAAGAAGGCGTTGGGACACCGAGTGGTACCTTTTACAGTTTTACCTCCCTTAGATGATGAGGGAAAGTTGATTTTAGTACCTGAGTCTAGCTTGGAGTACAGAGAGAGACAGTTGCGTAGGAAGACTATCAGGGAATATTTGGTAAAGTGGAGAGATTTGCCAGTGGAGGATGCTACATGGGAGAGCGAGGATATTTTGCAGCATCCAGAGTTGAGATTGCTTGAGGACAAGCAATTTCAGGAGGGGCGGACTGTCATGTCCCCTTCCAGTTGACATCTCGCAGAGTTGATGATTAGCCTATTATGCGACCCTCGTAGGTTGATAGAATGGATAGAGGGTCATGATGGAGCTTGGCTTGGCTTCGACTAGCAGAATTTTTTCAGTTGGTTTTCGTTCAGGCTCTTTCGGACACGTTTGCCTGAGCTCCTATTTTTTAGGGATATTTGACACGCAGCGGAGCACCCCTGTTTTGGTATGGTCATGTGAGGAATCACTCCCTTGTTCGCCAGCTTCAGACGGATCGAGAATCGGATATGTATCGAAGAGATATTAATATTTAATTGATTTAATTAAATATTAATTATTTGGCGTAATTATGACTTAGGCGTTTTGGCCCAAGGGGCCGCTCATTATGAAGGGGGCCGTTTTAATTATATTTTATAATTAAAATTGTGTCTTAGACTATGGAAAAATTAAAAGAAAAGGAAACCCTAATTTTTAATTGTGAAACCCTAATTAGGGAAAGCGCACCTTTTAGAGGATATAAGGGTTTCTCATTGGGAGGAGTGCCATTCATGTTGAAGACAAATTTTTGCTAAGTATTTTCTGAGAAGACTGAGCCAAGGGTTTTCAGTATTCTATTTGCATTGAAGAACGTGCAATCTTCAGTGTGTGCAATTTAGAGGTTGTGAGATATTAGCTGATCTATTGCCGGTTTGAGAGATAACTTCACACAGAGGTTATCACAGAGGTTCACAGGAATTTATTTCATCAAGGTTTGATCCAGAAATTATGCAGAACAAGATTCTCAATTGTGGCGCAATTTTCTAGGGTTCTGGAGTACAGCCGTACTAGGCCGTACAGCGACAGCAAAGGGCGTATTTCTGTTTTGGTGCAAAACGCCTTCTTTTTGGCAATTCTACTGATACCCTTTTGGGCGCCTAGACATCTAGCATTTTTTTGTACCTTCAGAAGCACGGAGAAAGGGTTATTAATTGCAGCTGTACCAGTTGTACCAGATCTAGGGTTTGCAGAAAAAATCAAGTTTTTGAACAATATTTTATATTATTTTTATATGCATGACAAAGATATTCTATTGTAATCGTCTGGATGAATAATAAGATCATAGATTAGCCAGTTAAGAGTTTATTCTGCGATTTATTATTTATTTGAAATTATTTTGCAAAATCGCATTCTTCTTTATTTCATACAAAAACAAAAAAAAATCAAAATACACAAAATCAGTCAAAAAAAATATTCAGTATCAGAATTCAAGGGAAACAGGGGTTTCTACAGTCTATCTTAGCAATTTTATTTTGAGGTGATAACTAAGGCATTACAATAGGATAGGATCATGTCTTGAAGAATCCTTGATTGTTCTGTAACATCCTGCACTTCCTGGATTATCTGTGGTACTGATGGTACCTTCAAATTTAAGCTTCTTTTGATCTAGAGGATTCTAGATTTACTTGATTATCATTCTAGACTGTGTCAACTTCAGCATGTATTTCTTGGTGGTATAGTTGAGAAAACAATATGATCAACTATTGCAGTGGGCAATAATAGACTAACTCATTTTAACTGGGAGGCGAAAGCTGGAGAATTGTTCTTGTTATCTATGTGGCCAAGGAGCAAGGATAGAAAATATTGGAAGCTTTCATAGATCCACACAAAATATGTTCTTAGTAACACTTTCTCTTAAATAATTTACCAGACTGTGCCTCTACATTTGGCCCAGGAGGCAATGTTGCCACGATTTGGACAAATGACAATTTTTTTTTACAAAAGGTTCAAAATTCTTCCACTTCCAACACTTTTACTGTGGGGGAAAGTGTTTTAAGGAGGGGAGACTGTTATGACCCTTTTTTCTTCTATAGCATTGGTTGAATGATATGACTATTTGCAGCAGTAATTCTCACTCAAAATCATCAATTTAGGATAAGAATGATGCTACAACTCGGCTCATACCGGTATTTCTGGCAAGCATACTATCAAAATAAGAGTCAAACACACTGGACATGCAAATATCTGCACTTAGCAATGTAGATAAGAGTTAGACATGCCCGGTGTTGTGTTAGGGGAGGTTTTATTTGGTACAAAATTGATTAAAAAGTATCTATGGACTAAATGCTAAAAAATACATTATTCTACATTCAAAAAGTCAAGTGGGCTCCTTGTGACTACAAGTTATAAATTAGAGTACTAGAGATTAATGCAAAAAACATTTGTTTCAAATGTAAGCATGCATTGTGATCATGATGGACAGAATGCATTTGATTGTGTGTTATGAATGCATTTTATTGTGTGTTATGATTGTGAGTTTGCAACAATACTTAAGTCTGCAATAGTAGCAGAATTTTGGAATGCTACCAATAGGTTTGCCATATTGGAGGATACTTATGCATTAGGCTTTACCTGCAAATGAACACTATCAGCATTACTTTTTCTGATGGATGTTTATAGATAGTTGAACTATACTGTGTTGTTATACCTAATTGGTATGATTCTATCTTCCAATTAACCACTGTTTTCAAGTAGTGCACTGTCAATCTTTTTCCGTTTGCTGACAAACAAGTTCTGGAGCCTATTTAAAGGGAGGTCACTTGGATATGATGTCAAGAGAGCAAATATTGGCAGTCTTGCATGTGGAAAAGTTAATCAAAAGGACCTTAAAATTTTGTTGAAGTGCTACAAGAAAGGGAAGAGGCTAGGGAACCCCCAACTTAATAATCCAACAAATTGCCAAAGAAATTCAAAGAGGAGGCACTATCAGGGGACCCGATTATTGAGCACTGGTTCCAGCCAATTAGAAATACTAAGAATGAATTAAGATGTAGGGAAGAGCTTCGCTTGTATTATAAGGGCTAGTATAGGTGTTGGTCTTAAGTGACAATTAAAGTTACATATCAGTTTCAGAACAAGAGACCTCATGATATTAAGGTCAAATTTTTATATAACATAGTTACCATGTAAAGTCATGTATCCTGGACTTACCTGCAGAAAGACATGGAATATAAATGGAAAAATAACTATAAAAAGGCCTATAAGCCTTAAAATAGGTTATTTTTTGGAGTGTTACGTTGATATTCTGTGATACTAAGCGCTTAGCCAACTCCAGCATTTGTACTGCTCTTAGTGTCTCCTTTGCTAAGTTCAGTGGTCATACCTGGTTAGAAGCAGAGTTGGACTGAGCTTGGTTTCCATACCTTACTCTGTAAAGTGGATTAAAGGTACTGGATTTCATTGCAACACATTTTGATATTCAATACTACATTTGTTTTTGTGAATACTTTAGCAATGTTATTGGCTATTCTTTGGAATAAAAAATCTTGTAATACATTGTGATTTTGCTGCTTGTCTTGTTCATCTTTTCTTTTTGGGTTCAGCAAAATTGAGTTTGAAAAACTTAGCAATAGCGTGTTTCCATAAGGAAACATTTGCTGTTATGATATGCTGTAGGCTGAAAATAAATCAGCAACTGTGTATCAGATTCGCCTTCAGTGCTGTAGATTTCAGTTTCACATCTGAGTAAAGTCTGACATTTCCCAGCGGATATTTCTAGTTAAAAATACCAATCATTTGCTCAGCGTCCATGCTTTAGAGCTGAGTTTTAGTTTCCTTGCTTCCAGCTCTCTCTTTCCTGTAAACAGCACATTTCACTGCTAGTGGTTCTTTTATATATGAATTTCAGTTTTATTGACCTTATCCTGCACTGCTGGCATGTTTTTTTTTGATAAATAAAAATTATATTAAAAGAAATATTTCCCAATTACATCTTACATGTACTCAAAGTTTCCTCTTTCCTAAAAAGCAGGCAGCTTGTCTTTTTTCTCTTTTCCAGTCATAGCATGTGTTGCTTTTTCCTGCTTTTTTCATGCATGCAAAGAAGCACAAGCATGCATGCAACTCCAACAACTTGCATGCATCCTTTCTACAAGACATGCATGCAAAGAAAGCACAAGCATGCATGCAACTCCAACAACTTGCATGCATCCTTTCTACAAAACATGCATGCAAGTTTTTTACAATTAATCCAAAAAAGTAAAATATTGAATTAAACCATTAATGTCATATTTTCTTTTTTCTCTTCGAACTTGTTGGGATGATTTGGAGCTGCAAATCTCGTCCCTCTTCTAAATTTGAGGTTTGTTGAATTTCTTTCAGAGAAGGGCTTCTGTGATCCTTTTTCCTATTCATTGCTGATTTTTGTCTTTCTTCCAGGGGAAATTATATTTTTTCATCCATGTTATTCACAGTGATCTCCATTTTCTGCGAACTTTGTGATTCTTCTACTTTTTCCAAGGGAGTATTTGATAGCACTCCTTCCTTAGATTCCTTCTTTTGATCACTTGGTTCAACCAACGCGTGGTACAATGTGGTTCCCTTCCACTAGGTAGCTTTTTGTTTCCTCTTTCGTTGAACCACTTGGAAACCATTGTCACTTGAGATAGTATTCTTATCCAATGGATTTTGACTTGGAGCTTGCAGATGTGGGCATGCCACAACCAAGTGCCCATATTCACAACCTATTTTCATGATCTATTTTTTTGGGTTCTTGTTGAACCACACCAAACTAAGGAAAAATCAGCAGGGAGCCCGTTTCTTAAATCCACAAACACCCAAATGTAGGCACATGTTGATTTGAATCTATCATTTGTTGAGGAGTCTTGGCTAAAAAATACACCGACAACAACTCCGATTTGTTTTAGGGTTGTAGGGTCCAAAAATGCAAAGGCAAATTCAATAGCCTCATCCAAACTGGAATGTGAGAGAGTTTTTCAGTCAAGTGGTCAAAGTTTGGAAACCAAGGCTTCATGAACAGTTCCACCCCCTTATGAAACCAAGGCCCCTTTTTGAAAATCTCATCTCGTTCCGACTGGTCCCCAAATAATGCACTGAAGAACCCTTGGGCACAAGGGAAGATTTCCACCTCTCCTAATATGATAGGAGCCCATTGTTGGCTTATCCATTCATGTAGATTAGGAAGAGTTGGCCAAAATCCATTAAACCTACAAATTAACCCTCTTTCATTGAGCATATATGCAAAATCAGATATCTCCTCATTATTTGGGCAAATTGTGAGGGGTGTAGCTGATTTATCAACAATAAAGCCTTGCTTAAGAGAAGGAAGGTTAACATTACCTGGTTTGTGATATTTGTTTGTAGCTACTGCATGTCCTCCTTTTCACAGTTTCGTATTCCTTATGTTTGTCATACGAGCGCGATTCAAAATAACCTCTTTGAATGAGGCTTTTTTGTGAGTCTTTTCTTCACCAGATTTTCTGCTTGCACTCTGGGAGGTTGACTTGGGTTCTTCTTCTTGGTGATCCTCTTGCAGGGTCTTTTAATCTTCTTTTTTCCTCTTGCATGCATTTTCAAGGATAGACTTGGGACTTCTTTCCAGTGGATCCTCCCTCAATAGGGAAGAAACCTCTCCAAAACCCCTGCATGCATCCTTGGCTTTTGATCTCGAGGATTTGCTCATATCTACTGAAGAATGTAAGAACCAAAGCCTACACTGACTTGTGTCTTGCTTCCTCCACCTTCCTGATTCATGCACTGCTGGTATGTTATATGCACCTTTTTATGACACATTTATGTTGCATCATCATCTGATATTTTGTCAGCGCTATTCCGTGATTTATATTAGTAGATTCTAGGACGGACTTCTATCTTCAAGAAATCAGGGTTAGATCAAATCACATCAAGATCATATCTGGCTAATAAAGGTATTTTGAGCATTTTGTTAGATTTTCCAGGTTTTGTTCATAGTTTAGATTAGTTTTTTTATCTTTTCAATTATTTTTTAAAGTCTCTTTGCTTGTTACAGAGATATCTCTGATTGCTAATAATGGCTCCTTTTCCATATAGAATATTTTATTGAATCCTATTTTTGTCTAATAGAATTACGTTTTGATGCAGTTGTTTGAATGTGCATGCAAGGGCCTCCTTGGATACATTTTTTAATGCAGTTATGTCCTAACTTTTGTATCACAGGTTACAATTTCATGGGGCATGCTTTGGTACTAATTGTTATTGTAGGAATAATTATTGAACAAAGTAACAAAATGCACATACATACCTGGCAGAAGAATTTGTCATAATAGACGATATTAATTTGAAAAAATGATGAATTAGAATAAAGTACTTAAGTTTATATTTTGCAAATAACCATTCTATGAAAAATGACATCCTTTTGCCATAGCTGACCTATTAACACGAGTCTATCCCATAAGTGAGTGTAGTTGATAACATTAGGTCTTAAATGGTACCATTTAAGTTACCATGTTTATATGTACTGTTTGATGAATGGAAACATTCAAATCGAACACATTGTTTTTAGTTGTGATTTCTTTGATCGAGAAATGCATCCTACAATTGTTAAATGGCTTACATATGTTTTGTAGGTTGTGCATTTTTGAATATTGTTCTGTTAAGAGTTTAAGTATGGAGGAGGTTATCATAATTTTGCTAGCTACTAGTTTTTGGTTGTGATTTCTTTGATCGAGAAATGCATCCTACAATTGTCAAACGACTTATGTTTTGTAGGTTGTGCACAGTCTAGCCAGGCCCTTATTTAATCCTATGCAATGAACCTTGACTTTATCTTAGCAACTCGACAATTAGTAGATTCTAGGACGGACTTGCTAAGATAAAGTCAAGGTTCATTGCATAGGATTAAATAAGGGCTTGGCTAGACTGTGTATACACCTCAAAATTACTTCACTAACATTTTATTTTGTCAAGGTCTTGTTTGCACATTGACCTCCCAAATTTGGGATTGGGGTGGGCCAGCTTGAATATTCTTAATGAGAGATGTGTCGTAGGTCCTTGTTCCACATTTTCCTTTCTCATGTCGTGTTCTATTTATCATCATGCTGCTCTCATGATTCCCATTCAACCTTATTAACTCATTTTAGCTCCCATGGACCCCTCGGATCACCTTGGTTTATTAGATTGCATCTGGTCAAGGTCGTCATCTGTCGCTAGGGAAGTTCAATATTGCTATTTCTCACATGAGCCATAACTGACTTCACTATTAGTGGATGGCGACGTCGACTATTTACAGTTATGACTTAAGATTCAGAACCCATATAAGACCCCTATTCTTAGTCCTTTCCAAAAGAACATCTCATAACTACTTTGCTGTGTGTTCGCAAATAAGCAAATTCGCTTAGGGGACTTTAAAGGTTTTAGGGTAAAAGGAGCTTTATCAAAGGAAGACAAGTTGCAACTAAAGGCCTTGGAGATTCAAGAATAGGAGATTCATATCCAGTGAAGTATGCTAAGGTTTATGAGTCTCCTATTATGGTCTAGTAGGGTTTCTTCTATTCTTCTTGACTTCACCTGCAATCATCTCTCCACAAGTGCTCAAGCGAAGGGGAATATTAATGCACCACCAAGTTAACCCCATGGAAGTATCTCTTTGCCTTATTCCTTTCATTTTGCTGGTTTGATTATTTACGTTATATGGTCTGATTATATTGCATGCTCATTATTCATTTAGTTATTGCCCTTGTTTATTTCCATATTCCCTTATCACCTTGTGTACTTTTCTATAATTGTAAACTAGGAGAGGCCTTCTACCCTTTTCCTATTTAGTAGAGTCCATATCTTAGTGTATGCATTTTGGTGAGCTTGAAGGGAATCTTATGCACCTTTTGGTTGGGTCATTTTTACGTTTCCTCTATTTTTCCAACCTAATATATTAATTTGTATGTCCTCTAGATCCTATCACATTATTTTCACCAAAATAAACATTTTGGTAACCAAACATGAATCTTACCCACCTTTCTGTTGAGTCTTTTTCACGTTTTCTCTATTTTCAATCAATTTTCCTTGTTTTTTAATTTTTTCTCCTATTAAATTCCCTTAGGATTGCGCCTCTGTCCCTACAATGGAGCATGTAAATGCTAGTGCCGCCCAAAACATTGTAGCATGATCCAAGTTCATTCAAGCCCAATGTAATACTTCCCTTCTTGAATGAAATACTTACCTTGAATGTAACATCACTGAGATTGCATACAACAAGAAAGCTATAATTCCTACCAACATTGATAGAAATGGCACTAGATCCTGTATTAAAGCCAATCAAGACATACACAATCAACAAAGCCCTGATGGAAGCACCAAAATCATTGTTAGAAATTGATAACAAATTACAATTCGATCCCGAAGATGAAATGACACATTTTTTCAATAATATCCCTCCTTTGACTAGTAATAGTTCTAGAGCCATCTATTTGAGCCCTTTAGTGTCTAGTGCAACTACTTCAATCATCTCAAGCTCAACCATGGGCACCAATGCAACCACTAGTGCCCCACTCTCTACCTCCTCTTGTGTGCTAAACACCACAAGCTCTAGCCAATTAGATACCACCAAGCTATTCATGCAAGTCTTAGATCGAATGGTCCCAATGCAAATTGCCACCAATAACCAAATGGCTCAAATGCAAAATCAAAATATGCAAATGACCAGTAGGACACAACAAATCTATTGGGGACCTCCTAATCAAAATGCCTCTTGCCTCCCCTTGTTATTGACATAAATAGGAGACCCCTCTCCCAACCCCCAATTCAAAGCAAAGTTTTCAAAACCCTACGAAATGAGCTGCTATCACCCTACATTGCGTCCATGGACATTGTTACTATTTCCCCAACCATCACCTTTGATGGTTCTAAAGATCCTATAGTACATGTTAAAGCTTTTTGAAACCTATATTAGGACTGGCTCATAAACAATCAATACACTGCAACTAAATTCTTATAGGAGACACCTTATAAGGGTACAATCAACTTCATCCTCATTCCATCCTACACTTAAAATACGGTATACCTTATCAACCCCCAACTAGGAATTTCAATCTAGCATCTTACCTAAAGAAAACCTTGGAAATTTTGTAAATGCAAGACAACTTGACAACAAATACACCCAAAATTTCATCCTACTTTAGAAGTCATTAGCAAACAAAGCCGCACATAACATGGACGAACAAAGTCTATCTAAACTCTTACTAATGACACTAGAACTGAAACTATGATACAAAGTACAATCTTCCTCACCAAAAACCTTAGAAGAAGCTTTTGAACGAGCTAAGTGCCAAGATCATCTCATGTGAACTAAAGTCAACAACCAAAGACCACCCAAATACTCATTAGGAATAAAAACAAATGTGCCATTAGTGATGGAGTTTCCAATACTATCGATCCTATTTTTGGTTCAAACTGCACTATCAATGCCATTAATCTTAAAGCACCCCAAGACTCTAGCTTGCCACCTATACTTAGGCCACCTTTCCCTCCCAGTTCCCAAACGGAAAACCCAACCCAACCACTCGTGAATCGTGACGAACTTAATCATTTAACACCCATCGCTCAATATCGTGAAGTAGACACCTCCAAGTTTGTATTCCAGTGGTATAATCTTTAGAAATTTTGTTGGTGGCATGCTAAATGGGGGCATTCACATGACAAGTGTTAAGACCTTAGAAAATTATCATATTCCTTTATGTTGGAAAATAATTGGTTCACGACACCATGATTTGTGAGAGATACCAAGAGTTCCTTAATGCCAAACAAGCCGCAAAAGCTCAAAACAAGCGTGAAGCCATACACAAAGCCATTGCATATATAGGTATTTACAATAATACATTCCTCAATCATGTCGAGAACAATCAAGGCCCACAACAAGCACCTCAAAGTAATCAGCAACAAAACAACCAAAATCAAACAACAAATACCATATAAACTACCTTGAATCTAATACTTCAAACAATGAAGAAAGAGTAGTCCAAATGCAAGGCATGAAATGCATCATTGCACGTGTCAATGCTGGCTATCCCACTCATAAAACTGCCAACAATACTAAGCCTACTTACAGAATGATCCGAATTGGATAATGAAAGTTTAGGAAAACAACAAATCAATTACTATTCTCAATTCACAAGTGACACTGACTTTGTGTAACTTGAAACACTCTCAAGAAGACATCTCAATAATGAAGATAGGTTTGCAGGAGACACAAAGACTAGACATAGAGGCATAATGGTTCAGGGGTGATCCAAACATCTAGGGGTTAGAGTCAGTTGGGGACAAAGGTATATGTGACAAGTTCGATCGTGGTCGAACGTGTTTGACATGTTCGACTGGGTTGAAAATGTCTTGTACAAAGTAGGGCACTTGAGCAAGTTTGACTTGGGTAAAAAATGTACACATGGTGACAAATTAACAGACTACCTTGGGATTCCAAGAAGCTGAAATGTTTGGAATTCTTTGTTTTTGAATGCTTATGTGTTAGCAGTGGTTCCTGGGTTTCACCAAAACATGCTAATTATAGGGATAGCCCTGCAATCTAAGGGAGAACTTATAGGAGCTTATAGACAGATAGGGGTTTTTCACATCTAGATTGAAATCGTAGATATTTAACTTCAGAGAATACACTTGCGCAACAAATAGAGTCAAATACTTAACATAGTTTCTAATGGATGAATTAAACACAACATCCCATAACTCATAGAATAACACACAAGGAAATCATATACAATATTTGATTAATCTGCTTCATATTTCTTTATAACAATGGAAACATTGATCAAACATATAGATGCATATAATCTGAGCGAAGAGCTCTGTTAAAATCCTTCTCCTTGAGATCAAAATATTCTACAATATACTATCAATTATGCAGAAATCGAATCCATTCTATTACAATATGACGAACCCCTTCTACTACAAAACTGAAGGAATATGTATCCTGCAAATTGTTATCATTCTTAACCTCTAAAGCCATCTTGATCACACATATGTGCCAACCCATATTTGGTTTCCTTGTAACGCCAACAATACCAAAATGGATTAACCATGAAACAACACAAAACAACTATGCAATGGAAGAAACCGTAATTATGTCCACATGACAATTATATTTGATGAAGTGGTTTGGGTCTTGCATCACCCGCTAATAGTTTCTTGGACTTAAATTGTTGTCTCGTCTCGAGACAACACAACAAAAGCTTGGATGCACAAAAGATAGGTTGGATTCACAAAAATCGCTCAAGGTGTTGGGGTTGGTTTTCACCTTAGGTGTCTCAAAACAACACAACAAAAGCTTGGATGCACAAAAGATAGGTTGGATTCACAAAAATCACAGATCGCTCAAGGTGTCGGGGTTGGTTTTCACCTTACTACACACTACTTAGCTGCCGTCACGTGTTTTCAACTAAGTAGTAAGCTAGTCTACCGCCCTTTCGGGTTTTCAATAGACAAGCTAAACCAGGGAGGCTGCCCTTTCGGGTTTTCAACCAACCTAGGATTGCGATGTAATATGAACCAACCTATAGCAAAACTGAAGAGCAAAATTTCAAAATTGTCCCACCTACGTTGAACTAGTTGGATGGTGGAAGAATTTGTAATGTTGTAGAACTGGAAGGCGGTTGCGAAGTCGACGGTGTGTGCTATGATGAACTTGCGATGACAACATTCTGCTATTTAAGCTTCTGTTGTAGCTGACTAGGGGGAATGAATGGGGGAGCGTCCACCAAGGGCTTCAAAGAACTGTCCAAATTGGCCAAGTCAGTGTCGTCAAACTACCAAGCGAGCAAAAACGCTTGTGTACTATGTAACAATTCCTACAGAGGAGCTTGAGAGTACATCAATTGGCGAATGTTGCTATCTGCCGTAGTAGGCAAAGCAGCTTGAGCAGTAGCTAGCTTTGTAGTGATGTCCGCATGTAGATGTGCAAGTTTCTCAGCATGGTGTTGTGCTTGCACTCGTGCAAAAGTGTTTCACAACATTTGATTTTGCCAAGTTTGGAGTTGCTGTATAACAGTCCCGAGCTTGAAGAGAACCCTACAATGCTGCATCTAGACCTGCGGAAGTGGAAGATTGATCCTGCAAAGTAGTCCACGAAATAGAAACAATAGTAAATTCAGACTGAGCATTGTTCTAGACCAACTGTTGTTTCCAATCAAGCATCTTTTGAGCCAACTGCGTGGATTGGCCTAGCACAACAGTAATATCCAATTGATATGCCTCAAGGAGTTCACATATGATTTCGGTTTTTGCTTTAATGGCCGGGCCTTGTGATGTGAGATTGGTCAAATGTTGAACATTTTGCACCAGTCTTGAGTGAGTTGCGCAACCAACTTAAGTTTCTTAGAATCCAAAAGAATGCTATTATCGACAACTTGTTGGTAGAGAGATGGGCATGCATCTTCGATGAGATCCTTGACATTGCTGATTTGACGACAAAGCGTAGTGTTGTCGTTACGCAATTGCACAACCCTCTTCTCTAAGGAGACCGTTGTCTGTGTAATAGCCTCCTGAAAAGCATACACCCCTTCCACCTGCTTGGCCAAAGAAAGTTGTGAAACATTTAGAGTTGCTGCGGTGGTTGGTAGAACCATAGCCAAAGTAGTCGTTGATGTACTGGCCAGAAGATGCTGAAGTGGAGCAAGGGGAAACGAGAAAATGGTCCTCTTGGTGGACAATGCAGAGACATCCAAAGTTGTAAGACTTTGAAGCCTTGTTGGTGGACCTTGCATTGGAGTAGCTGCAACCTCCCCTTGGTCCTGTGAAGTCAATGTAGAGACATCCAAAGTTGAAAGACTTTGAAGTCCTATTGGTGGGCCCTGCACTTGAGTATTTGCCGCCTCCCCTTGGTCCTATGAAGTCTCCACAACCTTCGTGTCCTATGATGTTGCTATGGCAGGTTGATCTAGTGTGGCCACTGCCTTATCGGCCTTGTGTGCCTATGCTGTGTGTTGGGCTTCAGCTGCGGCTTTAGCTTGTGCTGTTGCCTCAGCCTGTTTTTGTGTTTGGGCGGTAGTGTGAACTTCTTCCTCTTGTTGTCTCTTCTCTTGCGCTTCCTTCTCTACAATTGCTTGTTTTGTCATGGTCTCCTCCTTTCCCTGGCCCGCATCTAGAGCTGCCTGTTCCTCTTGTTGTTATAGGTGGGCAGTTTCTTGCACTATGTGATCTTTATATACCTTGGCAGCTTCTTCTTGGTCTTGTGCTTGCTGCAAGCGCTGAGCGGCTTCTTCGGATTTTAACTTAGCCTTAGCCTTAGCATGACGTTTCTTCTACTGTCGAGCTTGTCTTTGAGCTGCTCGTGTCACTTATTCACGTGCAGATTGTTGTTCCTCTGACGTCTGCTCATCCAAAGCCACCTCTTCCGTATCGATAATGGGATTATCAGACGACGAAGTGGATGAAGAAATGACAGATGCCTGCATTGAGGTCTTCTTCACATGATTTTTCTTCTTCTTGGATTGAAGAATGACCTGTTTAGACCTTTGCAACGGTGTGGCATGCGGTGATGGAGAAACTTGTGAAAATGGTGCAGGGACTCCTACGTCATGCATAGACATAGCAGGAAGTGATGTTTCTTCTTCTACTTTGGCTATCTAACGGTAATGTCACAACATCTGTTTCTTTCGTGTGAGAGCTCTTGAAAGACTTTCAGGCAGAGGATCGAACGGTTGCGGTTGGGAAGAGCTACTAAAACCTCTTTCAGTGGATGCCTCTTGGATTTTTGCAATTTTTCCCCTTCACCAATAGTGTTGTCAATGATAGAAGGGGGACAAGGGGTAGTTCGACCCACAAATGTTGCGGCACCCGATTCTGTTTATGAACGGTGCAAACTTCTTTCCAGAAGAACTCTTTATCTTCTTCCTTCTCATATAGGTCTTCGGCCATATCAACCGTCATTGTGCGGTAGACCTCCTGCTCGTCCGTTTGGATATTGGACCAGTGACATTGCGCTGTGATTTGTGGGACATTAGGGTCATCCAGCGAAGTCCTCTGGCTCCGTGTCTTGCATTGAGGTGGAGACGATGACCTGCGATCTGCGAGAGCCTTGCATTTCCTGTGGTCTTGTGGTGCGACTGTTGGTACTTTGGCAGCAATGGTGATTGGGACTCCTGGTGGTATTGTTTGCAAAAGAGTTGCTTTGCATGTGGCTAACTGTTTCTGATGTTCAACCTTGCGCTGTGCAGTAGCCACATCAATGAAAAATGACAGAGGTGCACTCGTGGCCTTAGGTAATTCGTGAACTCGGATGAACAATCCCTGTGGAGGTTTGGTGACCACCGCATGTTGCCCCAAATATTTCATGACATTTGGAGGGATGTGCGGGTTGCTGACAACTAGTTCAACGAGTTCATCCCACCATGCGTTGAACAATTGCTGATGAGCAAAATCAGTGCTCTCTCACTTCCAAGTGAGGTTTTGAAATGCGACATTTGGCCAATAATTGACATTTGGATGGATGATGCCCTTTAGAGGCTTCCACGATGTGAAGACTAGCAACAAAATCAAGAATTGGTATTGGAATATTTGTTTCACAGAGGACATAACTTTCTCAATGTTGTTGACGACCTCAGATACCAAGAACTCTAGCCAATTAAATTCTTCATTGATGTTGACCATGTGATGGGTGCGATCAATGACGCCTTTGGTTGCTTCCTTGGTGGCCTTGGTTGTTTGCTAGAACCTATTGGTTATGCATTCTGCAAGAATGCACACTGTCTCATCTTTAATATCCTCTAGTGGTATCTCTCAATGGCTTCTTACATAAGTATTGCGGATGTCGGGCAGCATAGGCGGGCTTTTAGATTTGTAGGGACCCAGAGGCCTTCCTCAGGCCGACTGTCTGATTGTGCATGCCATGGCAGCTTTATTGACATAGATGGTGATGTCTGAGGAAAGATAAATCTTCCCTTGATTATATCAGCCGAGTAGGAACTCCATAATATCTCCCAATTGCCCAAATGTAGGCAACCGAATCAATCGTTTGACATCTGTGTTGCGGAGTCGATGGACTGGTGCGGCTGCTAATTGTTGTGCTCTTTGAACTGCTGCAGGGGAAAAAATTCGTTCTTTGGCAAGCTTAATAGAAGGATATGCATCTAGGTCCATAAATTTTGTTTGTCGTAGATTAGATTAGTGCCAATCCCGATGTCTTCTTGTTGTGTGATAGTGAGTCATTGCCGCAATTGAGAAGGATCATAGGCAACCATCTTGTAAGCTTTATAAATCGCAAAGCACTATGCTCAAAAGTTTACCGCTCATAGATACTAATTCACAAGGCAATTCTTCACAATTACTAACGCAAAAGGGCAATTCGTCACAATTCATTGCACTATGCTCAAGGGTCTACAAACGGCTAATTGTTGTGCTCTTTGAACTGCTGCGGGGGCAAAGATTTGTTCTTTGGCAAGCTTAATAGAAGGATATGCATCTGGGTTCGTAAATTTTGTTTGTCGCAGATTAGTGCCAATCTCGATGTCTTCTTTTTGTGTGACAATGAGTGCTTGCCGCAATTGAGAAGGATCATAGGCAACCATCTTGTTAGCTTTGTAAATCGCAAAGCACTATGCTCAAAAGTTTACCGCTCATAGATACTAATTCACAAGGCAATTCTTCACAAGTACTAATGCAAAAGGGCAATTCGTCACAGTTCATAGCGCCATGCTCAAGGGTCTACAAAGTGTAAAATGACGACGCGAAGAGCCAAACATCCCATTTATAGATCTTCATGCGCCCTTTTAGATCCCAATGTTTTAAATGTGCCACGACATCCTTGATTTTAGTCTTAATGTCATTTAATTAACAAGATCTCCTTTTGCTAGGTTGGCGTGCTTTTTGTTGAGCTGGCATCCCTTGTATGACCTGCTGATTGAGTGATGTGATCTTTCCTGGAGTTAAATGCTGACACACTCGATCCCCTTAAACATGAGTTCTCTCTTGTCAACACCATTCATGTTATTAATGGTGCTCTTCTGCTCTGGTCTCGGATTCCAATTTCTACAACTACCATACACGTTTTTTATCTATCCACAACCTCAAATAAACAATCCAACTCCACACAACATAGTTGAAACAAATCCTAATCTAGGATGGTGCGATTTAGCACTTGTTTACGCTTGGGCGCATAACTTATTGGCATTAGGGTCTGAGCCTACTGCCATTCACCTTTCCAGGTAGGATGGTGCCCTGGAAATCCCTTAAAACCACAGTTCTTGGCCGTGTCAACTGATGAATGATATACAGACCTTTCCATCTGATATGGAGCTTACCAGGGAAGGCTCTAAACTGACTATCATAGAGTAAAATTGGTTGATCTACATGAAACTCCGTGTGTAGATTCTTGTCATGCCAAGCTTTCTGACTGCGCTTATTCATCTCCTATGTCCAAGATGCTTTGCGTTATCTTCGTCCATGCGATTTAGCTCCAAGAGTTGACTTGGCAAAGATTCTTGATCTACCATATACATAATGATTGTGATTCACAGACTAGGTACAACATATTCCATGGGCATAAGGACTTCTAAACCGTAGACCAACCGGAATGGGGTGAACCTCGTCGCACGTTTGTAGTGTGTGCGATATGCCCAGAGCACTGCAGGAAGTCGATCCTCCCAATCATTTTTTTGAACATGGCAGACCTTAGTGAGCATCTTACCAAGTACCTTGTTCGCAACCTTAGCTTGGCCATTTGCTTGGGGATGATAAGTAGTACTTTTGTGCTGCACTATGAGGAATTCATCTGTGAGTCTTTATTATTTTATTCAAGAAATGTGTACCTCGATCACTTATCAGTCTGATTGGGCAATCAATTCGGGTAATGACATTCCCATATAAGAATTTCGCTGTATCGTTCGCACCACAATTGGTCGTTGCAACAACTTCAACTCATTTGGTAAAGTAGTCTGTCGCAATAGTTATATACCTTGCATGATTGTGTTTACTAGGTGGATTGATAGGCCCCACAAAATCAATTCCCCATTGTTCGAAACGCTGTTGTGCGAGCATTGGTTGTAAAGGCATTTCATCTCTTTGGTTTGGTTTACTAATCCATTGGCACACATTGCACCGCTGTGCAACTTTATGAGCATCCTGAAATAAATAGGGCCACCATAAACTGTTCTGTAAGACTTTTTTCATAGTGGCATCTCCTGTGAAGTGACCTCTAGCTATCCCTTGATGTGCCTCTTCTAGTATTTGAGGCCGCTCATGTTCCAGTGCAACTCTGCATAGCATCTCGTCCTTTCCTAAATGGTAAAGAAATCCATCAACAATATTGTATGGAAGGACCATAGTAATTAGTTGTTTCTTATCATTTTATGTGTAATGCTTAGGAAATGTCCCTTGTTTTAGAAACTGTGGGATTTCCTCCATTTGCTTCGGAATCATAGACACACGGAATAAGTGTGCGTTAGGAGACTCACCTTGAACTTCATTTGGTTCTTCACTAGTTCGAAGTCGGCTCAAATGGTTGGGACCCACATTCTCTTGTCTAGGTTTGACGTTGATCTTAACCTAGAACTCTTGGAAGAGCATTAGCCATCGTGATATGCGTCTTCCCAGTAAAGGTTTATTGACCAAATATTGTAGTGCTTGGTGATTGGTGAATAGCTCAAAGGGTGTGGCCAATAGATGATGGCAAAACTTTTGTAATGCGTACACTATGGCCAAGGCCTCTCGCTTCGTTGTAGTATAATTATTTTCAGCAACATATAATTTTTTGCTCACGAAATGGATTGGATGATCCAAACCGCCTTCGACTGGTTGCGCTAATATGGATCTGATTGTGATTCTAGATGCATCCACATGCACATGGATTGGCTTACTCCAGTCTGGAAAGATTGAAATCGACGCAGTCACCAATCTTTGTTTTAGGTCGATGTAAGCTACTTGGCATTCTTCTATCCATATGAACTATGTTTGTTTTCGTAACAACTTTTTTAATGGGGCAAATATAGTTGCATACCCCTTGATGAACTCCCTATAATATCTTGTACGACCAAGAAAAGATCTTGCATTTGTCAAACTTGTAGGTGGTGGCATTCTCACAATTACTGTGATCTTAGCTTGATCTACTAGTATACCCTTATTGTGAACTACATGACCTAACAAAATCCCAAAGAGTGTAAAAAACAAACATTTCTTTAAATTGAGCGCCATGTGCAACGATCTACATCTCTCCAACATCAATCGTAGTTTAGACAAATGATTTTTAAACAACGAAAATATTGCCCAATCATCTAGATAGACCTCCAGAAAGACATGAATAAAATCCTTAAATGCAGTGATTACTGCTCTAGAGAAAACCGTAGGAGCATTCTTCAAACCAAATGGCATTACCTTATATGTAAAAGAACCCCACTTTGTTGCAAAAGTAGTCTTGTGAAATGTCTAAAAATAGGATAAAACCTTGAATTCTAATATTTTTGTCAAACCCTAGCCAAAGAATATATTCCTTGATTTTTCTTGTCAAACCCTAGATGCTCAAACTTACAAATTGTTGGAAATAAATTATGAAACCCTAGTATAAAATTTGCTAAATGTTGTAATAATTTTCATGGCATCAAATTACTCAATAAACTCAGCCACATTGACGCCAAACATGCAGGAATTTACAACGAATTAAATGTTGATTTTTGGTGCTTTTTCCAAGTTATAAATTGTTGAAAAGTCTCCAAAAAGTAATGATAAATATATGAATAATTATAGGAAAATTCAAAATATTAAATATGTTTGAAATAGCCTATCAAACCCTCTCAAACAATTTTCCAACCAAGTCGCCCTAGTTGGAAATTAATGTTTCCAGCAATACATCCAACACAGCCCTAACATTAGAGGTCTTCAAACACAAATCAGAATTAGGGTCTCTAAACTCTAGTCGCCAACCTTCTATAGCAGATCGCCAACCTTCCAAATAATTCTTTTTGTCTTTTTTAAATATTATGCCCAAATGCAACGTCAAGATGAAGCTGCCCTAGATGAGAAATGAGGGTTTGCATATCCACTCCTTGGCTTGAAGGTTTTCCTCTCCAAGTCAATAGCTCAAGCTTTTTCATGCTCTAAACTGTAATTTCAAAATATGATTCAAGATCTCTTTCAAATGAACTCGCAAATGCTTTTATACTCCTCTTCCAAGTGAAGCACCCAAATTGGAGGGAAATACTTTTTTGATCTTTTTTTCAAATTATAAAAAGAACACTTCTTATAATCCACTTAAATGGATTGGGCACCCATGACCCTCAAAGAGGCCCCAACTCAAGTAAAATTATAACAATAAAGTGATTTTACAAGTGTTCTTAAGAAAACCAAATGTTTTCTTTAGCCCTTGGGAAACTAAGCAAGGCTAAAGGTCTTCAATAGTGTCATGCCCAAAAAGGGGACATGACAATTCTCCCCGCCCAAAATTGCTTCTCCTCAAGCAATTGTAACAACCAATGGGCTGTCCTAACCATGGGCCTTATGTAATTCTCGATCCTTGACTCTTCCCGTGGGAAGAAAACCTCTCGATGAAGCTCCTTACTGCTGTATATGAAGATTCTTGGCTGCTTATACAATCTGGGAATAAAATAACGACTTCCAACCTTCCTTTCCCATCCCATGGAGGCCTTATACCTCGGATGTACCAAAAAGATGTTAAAAAGGAACATCTCCTCTGAAATGGCAACATTGAGGTGGTTGGAAAAGTGTATCCCAACAAGGAAACCTTCAGACTTTTGGGCCTTGATTGCCCCTATATCAGCACCTACACAAGACACAAACACATTAGTCAAAACAAATTTTCTCCGCTTCCCTTCAATGTTTGCATATTTGATAATGCCCTCCATATGTGAAGGGATTGGAAACATGTGTGTGGATGCCCTTGAGAACATAGAAGGGATATCCATGCTGCCCCCACACCCAAAAGTTGCCTCAAAACTTAGAAATCTTCCAACTAGAAGAGCTGGAAACTTCATCGCAGTGCTGGAATTCCACCCTTTGCTAATTGACCACCAACAAGAGTCCATGTACCTCAAAAGGAGGGTAGAATCAGTCACTTCCTTTCTTCTTAGTTGGCCAAGCGTGCATATTTCAGACCTCTTATGACCCCTCAAAGAGGACTCGGTCATCCTTAACTCACACTTGTGGGGTGTCTTTGAAATCATCAATCTCCAAGCATCTGTGGCCCCTCAAACGCCCAAAAGGAGGGCTGGGACTGTCATGGACAACATGGTGGAAAGAATTGCCCTGGCTGTCCCTCATGCTCAGTCTATTCTCCATGTGTATCTTTTGACCTTTTATGAAAACCAAAGTCCCAATGCAACAATCAACCCTTATGCAAGAATCAACCTTAACAAGTTTAAAATTTATACCTTCAAGGTGATGTGATTAGCCTTGCCATGGTTTACTCACTCCAACCCTTTGCCTTTCCTTTCCCTTTTCCATCATTTTGTGAGGAAGTGTGGTGGTGCCTTTCAGCTTACCCCTCAAAACTGAAATCTAAACATTCCTTTGCCTAGTAAGCTCTTTCAAACCCACAGAAACATTCCAGCTTGACCTTTGTTGTTTGGGAATGGAATTTACCTTGTGTAGAACATGTATCACGTCCCAAAAAGGCCATGGAATCTTGCCTTGGAAGTGCTGATCCTGTCTTTCAAAGTTCCACTTTGTTTGGCCACCCAAAGTTCCATCTTCTCCTTCCTTTACTGTTTTAGTTAAAGGTTGGAATGAATCATTTTTTCCAGAATTTTCCAAGCATGCATAATTCTGATTTTTCAACACAAACTCAGAATTTCCTGAGTATGGACAATTGTGATTTTTCAACACAAACTCAGAATTTTCTGAGTATGAACCATTCTGATTTTTCAAAACAAACTTAGAATTTTCTAAACACACCTTAGATCTCTTCCCCATGCACATTTCAGACTTACTTCCCTTTCTTACAAGCTGAAAATTAATCCCTTCATAAACTTGCTTGGTATCTTCATTTTTCAGAATTTATTAAGTTCATGAAACAATGAATTGATTGATTATTTACATACCTCAATGACTGTACTTTGGCCATTTTGTTGACCTCTTTTGAAGGACAACATTTCCCCAACTTTGATTTCTTCACCAAACATATGAATGACCAAATTTCATAACTAAAGGTGACGGCTCTGAATCAGAAGAAACATTTTTTCTTGCTGCCCCCATCGAATTGCCCTTAGGGAAGACTCTTTCCATTGCTTTTGAGGTCACCTCCAAATGTGCCTTATCACTCAAACCATGCAAGATTATTTTTTTTCCATCCACTTTGAATTTGAGCTCCATAGTTTGGTAATTTTGTATGTACTCTCCAAGTGAGTGCAACCATTGGATGCTTAGGACAAGGTTGGTCTCTACCACATAAAAGTTATCTTCAATGGAGTGTGTTTCCAGCATGATGCTAAGCTTGGGAGCCTTGGTGGTGCAAGGGATGGTGAAGTCATCTGCCATAGTCACACCAAAACCATTGAATTCAATACGTTGAAGCCCACATGCAACAATTAAACTCTTTATCAATGAAATTGTGGGTGGCCCCACTATCAATGAGAATGGTAACATCCCTACCTTTCAATTTTCTCTTCACACAAAAGGGGTAGTATCTAGGAGTCCCCGATAATAAAGCAAAAGTGCCACTCATGTCCTCTCCTCCAAGGATCTCTAAATGCTCTTTCTCATAGATGGCTACTCCTTCCTCTTCTTCTCCATCTGAATGCACCTCAATGGAGTGCACTTGCCCCTTCCCACGACAATGATGACCCGGTGTCCAAGGATCTCTACAATCAAAGTAAAGTTTTTTATTTCGTAGTTCGTTCCTAGTCTCATTGTTCCATCTTGGCAGCTCCCTTTGCTGCCCTAAACCCTGTTGGTTTGGTTTACCAAACTGCCCCAAACCTTGCTGAGTTGGCCTCTCAAGCTGCCCCATAGGAGCTGGTTTTTGTGGCCTAGAAGAGTTGCCCCTTGGCTGCCCCCATTTATTGTCTCTTGGCTGTCCAAAAGGTCCAAAAGAATTAGTTTTTGATGAACAAAGGGCAGAATTTTACCTTGGGGGGTTGAAGACTCAAGATCAAGGGCCTTTTGAATGGCTCCTTGAAGAGGTGGGTCAAAAGCCTTGACCAAACCCCAAATGGAATCAATCAGCCCTTCCATGAACAAAACTATGAATCTCCTCTGTGAAACGTCTATTACCGTGATCGAAATCCTCTGAAATTTTGTCACATATTCCTCTACTGTGTCCTTTTGCCTCAATTGAGCCAACTCCCTGAAGTGTAGCTCTAGATCAACCCTATCAAACCTCTCAACGATCTTTTTGCTGAATTCTTCATAAGATTGAATGAAATGGTGTTCTTGGGTGATTAACCCATGATACCACCACTCATGGGCAGCCCCCTCTAAGTGCAAAGTGGCAAACTGAATAGCCACCTCCATCATAGGTCTAAGTGAAAAGTAGGTATCTACCTTCTGAATCCAAGCCCTAGCCAAGCTCTTGGAAGAACCATCAAAATTGGAAAGTGAAAGCTTTCCCAAAGCATGATGAAGTTCTCTTTGGCTGCCCCTAGGTCTTTGGCCAGCTCTATTGCCTCCATGTTACCCATGCTTTCAAGATGCGAATGCGGAAAAATCCATTTGGTCCCTGAAAGGAGCAGGATAAGTCATATACTCATCATAATATTTTAATAAGCTATCCGACAAGGTGGGTTGCTCCTCCCTTTCTGGAATGGCTACTTCTTGCAAAAAATTAGGCTGGTTAGGCTTATGTGTGGCTCCTCCATTCCCCTTTGGGGGCTGATTTGTGAGGTTGTGCTTCCCAGAAGCACTACCATTCCCATTGGATGGTTTGTCACTTTTCATTTTCTTCATAGTACGAACAAATTCCATCGTCATTGTTGTCATCTGTTCTTGAGTTTGTGTGTACCTATCAAACCTTTGCTCCTCTCTATTTTCACCATTAGTCCTTGGTTGATCCAAGTGTCCATTGATTATTTTTGCTGATTTTTCTCAACCTTCTTATTGCTTCTAAAGGTAGTACCTTAGTTCTTTGTCACCCTTGTGCATGAATTATTTCAGAAACCCACGGCTCGCCAAGATATGACTTTGTACTACTGAAATATCCCAAAGTAGGATAAAACCTTGAATTTTAGAATACTTGCCAAATTCTAGCTAAAGAATATATTCTCTGATTTTTCTTGTCAAACCTTCGATGTTGAAACTCACAAATTGCTGGAAATAAATTATGAAACCCTATATAAAATTTACTGAATGTTGTATAATTTTAAGGGCATCAAATCACTCAATAAACTTAGCCACATTGACACCAAACATGCAAGAAATTACAACGAATTAAATGCTGATTTTTTGGTGCTTTTCCAAACTGAAAATTGCTGAAAAGTCTCCAAAAAGTATTAATAAATATAGAAATAATTATATGAAAAATTCATAATATTAAATGGGCTTGAAATAGCCTATCAAACCCTCTCAAACAATTCCACAACCATGTCACCATAGCTGGAAATTAATGTTTCCAGCATACATCCAACACAATTTTAAAATTAGAGGTCTTAAAATACAACTCAGAATTAGGGTCTCCAAATCCTAGTTGCCAACCTCTTAGAGCAGATCGCCAACCTTCCAAACAATTTTTTGTCTTTTCTGAATATTATGCCTAAATACAACCTCAAGATGAAGCTGCCCTAGATGAGAAATGAGGGTTTGCATCCCCACTCCTTAGCTTGAAGGTTTTCGTCTCCAAGTCAATAGCTCAAGCTTTTTCGTGCTCTAAATTGTATTTTAAAAATATGATTCAAGATCTCTTTCAAATGAACCCTCAAATGCTTTTATACTCCCCCCAAGTGAAGCACTCAAATTGGAGGGAAATACTTTTTTGATCTTTTTTCAAATTATAAAAAGAACACTTCTTATAATCCACTTAAGTGGATTGGGTACCCATGACCCTGAAAAAGGCCCCAACTTAGGTGAAATTATAATAATAAAGTGCTTTTACAAGTGTTCTTAAGAAAACCAAATGTTTCCCTTCTTTTTTTCCTTAGTCCTTGAGAAACTAAGCAAGGCTAAAGGTCTTCAATAGTGTCATGCCCAAAAGGGGGACATAAAATTTTGGCTCTATATTTTTTTGTGATCGGGATTTGATGATATCCACTGAAGCTTTCTGTAAAGGAATATACTTCGTGCCCTGCAACTGCTTCTAAAACTTCATTAGTGAATGGGATAGGAAACGGATCGTTCACACATGCCTCATTCAAAATACGATAGTCACTGCAGATTTATATTTCTCCAATCTTCTTTCTTTGGTTGTACGACCATGGGGCTAACCTAGTCAACTTTCTCCACATGAAATATAATGCCAACTTCTTGCATGCGGTCTAACTCTGCCTTCACTTGCATATTCATATTTGGATTTAACCGATAGGGTTTTTTTTTGATAGGCCTGACGTACTCCTTCAGTTCAATGTGCATTTCCTCTAAGGAAGGATCCACCCCTTTAACCTCTGAGAATTTGGTAGGGAACACATCTTGGTAGTCTCTTAAGAGTTGCATCACTTCTAAGATATCTTTCTAGGACCAATAGCCTCCAATATGTGCCAACTTAGGAACGACCTTCGTTCTTATGTTCCCCACATATTCCTTCAGTGGTTCATGATAAAGATTTTGCTTTTCTATGGGGATTGAGTCACACAATATCTGTGGAGCTTCTCGTTCTGGTATATTTAGGTGTCGCAACTTTTCTTCTTTTGATTGATTTGCGATAGGTGCTGGGAGTGGTTCTTTGCGTTTTGGTTCAAATAAATTGGCTAAAACCATATCATCATCATCATCATCTGCATCGGACATCCAATCATCTTGATCTTGTGTCCTATGACATGGTTGAACAAGGACTTGTTCCTTCCCCTTTTTTGCTTTGTATGTCTATAAGGCATTGTTTAGATCGCATGCTACGCTTTTTTGTGAAGCAAATTCAACTCCATTGCCTAAGTCTTCAATCCTTCCGTGGCATAGAAAAGTTTTTAAATTTTTCAATGCCTTGTGTCAAGGGTTCTCATCCTCAAAGATGAATGTCTGAATAAAATCACTTTGAACTTGTGTTTAATGCTTTGTTTCCTCTCCACACTCATAATGTATGTACCAAGCCGTTGGGAGAACATCCAAGGCATATCTAAAGACATGTACCCAATATTTTGGGGCCACAGCGTTCGCAATCCATACTTCCATACATCGATAAATGTGATGTTCAGGGCAATCTCCCTCATGAAATAGTGGCCATTCTTTTTTGATTGTTTCTGGTAACTAGAACTTGACTATAATCATTTTGCATGCATAAAAAGAGCCATTCCCAACTCTTTTAGAGCATATTTTAGAGCACTAAGTCTCTAATCAATATCTCTTACATGTTGTTGGAATGGTAGGATAAATTGACCCAACATTCTCAGTGGCGAAGTATTGAGTCAGACTGCGCTCCATTGCAAAAACCATTCATAGAGGACGTACCTCGTGATCTCCCTTGGACCAGTTGAGAATATGCATATCTGAGTCTCCACTTATCGATGAAGCTATATCCCATGGTAGGATGTCTTCCGACGTGTGTTCTATGTAATCTTTGTTTGTATGACCCGATTGATATAAGAAATCTATGTTTGACTGAGTTGGAGATCTTATGGTCATAGATTGCACATCCTCTACTTCTGTCTGTAGAATCTCTATATGATGCAAATCAAGTTTTCGAGATGGCTCTTTTATGCCTAGGGATAATTTTTGTGTGCTAATGCCACCATAAAGAAAACTGCAATCTTTGACTCACAGGGCTTGTTGATTTTCCTTCGCATTCACTTTTATCCAGTGACCATCTGCACTATTATATGGTGAATCCGGCTCCTTGGGAATGCAACAGGGTTTATGCCCAACTTTGTTTAACAAAATTACTATAATCTTGTCTCCCTAGTGGACTTCCAACTAGTTCATGACTGTGTTGATGGTCATTTGACCATCATATGCGCACTTTTTGCCTATCAACGCAGAATAGTGAGTCACGGCTGTCTTCATGTCGATGACTTCGAAGTCACCACGTAAGCTTAGCTCTGTGACCCTGATTTCCATGTCCTCTAGGCGATCGATAGGTTCAACTCATCCATAATGCGTGAGGCTTAGTGTGATAGGGCTATAACTCAACACAGGTCGCCCAATAGCAACCCACGTGGATCTAGGAGTCATATTGATTGTGCTGCCAAAATCAAATACTGCATTGGGTATCTCATACCCTGTGACCTCAATATCCATTTTAGAATCAACATCCCAAGGTTTTTTAATTTTAACATACCAAGTCATTCTATCGGTCTGTTGTTGGCCTTTCTACGTAGATTCCAGAAGGTTATGTAGCAAGTTGGTGATGTTTTGCGAAATGCCTTCATTCTGCAGGGTACTAAGCAACTTCATGAGATCTGTCACAGCAGTGACAACACCATCTTGTCTTAGAATTCGAACTATTTGTCCATATATCTACACATCAATAGCTGCAACACCATATTTTGTAGTCTCCTGCTATTGAATCATTTTCAAAATTTGCACAACATCACACATTAATCCTTTCTCAGTAACAGGCTTAGGGTTCTTATTTGGTCAAGCTTTCCTTATCCCTTGGTCCTTTGGCATCTCTAATGGTAGTAATCCTTGTTCTGCATGTTGCTGGCATGTAATAGCTTGCAAGACATCTTCTTTGGGTTGAGTGTTAACCATATTCACGTTCTGTACGGCCTTCATGCATTGTTTCTCTAAGACTTAACAATCCTCCGTGTTATGCTATTCTGAAATCCTACAATAAACACAAAAGGATTGTCGTTGGGGGTTCATAGGACAATTACTTTGTATATGCTTAAATTCTCCACATAAATAGCACTGTATTGGCCCCCTCTGAGGATTACTCCCCTACCTCCTTGTGCACCCCCTCGATATCCGCCTCTACCTCTAAATCCACCCTGATTGGTTTGGAATCCCCAACCACTTGATTGTTGAGGCCCAAAGTTTTCAAAAGCCTGCGGGGCATTCCACCCTTGTGGTTGTTGGGGGCCATCATACCCACCATATTGGTACTGCGGAAGATGGGGCCCAACTTGCCTATTGTCCCTGGGGAATCGCAGGATTCCAAGTGGTGGAAGATTGATATTGTGCGACTGGATTTGTCTACATCTGAGAAGGTGTTGTCCAGTTTGCTACAACTTGTGGTTGATACTGTGGTGCCTTCGGTATCCAAGGCGCACCCAGCTATGCTGCTTCTGGCATGCTAATTTCTAGTTTGGGAACTGTTGGGGTCGTAGTAGCTGTCTTCTACGCGGCGACTGCAAAAACATTCTTTGTAATATCTTCTTTGAGCTTCTGAAGAGATCTACAAATTTTTTCATCGTGATTGTGAGATTTGCAAAAGTCACAATATAAAAACTGTGGCTGTTGGACATACTGTTGGAGATGACAACGAGAGGTTGCGTGTCCTGCCATTCGACAAACTTCACAGAATTTTGTATTGATTCTAGGACACTCATTCCTATGATGTCCTTCCTAGCCGCACTCTATACACACAGGCTTGATTTATGTTTATCTCCTCCGTTATACTGATCCATCTTTCTCAATAGCATTTGCAAAGTATTCTCTATTAAGGAAGTTGAAGTCGTAGCATCACCATAGTTTTTGATCTGTTCGACCCTTATTGCAGTTGCTCGTGCATCTATCCTAGTGCCAAACTGGGTTTGGGCAATTGCAAATTGTATTGTCCACCTCAATCCTTCTACAAACCATGGTGCTTTATCCTTATCTTGTAAGACAAACTCTAATTTATTCATAACGTCAGAAAATTTGTGATCATAGTTGTTGACAAATTCTTTTGCTCCTTGTCGAATTTATTTCAAATTATGAATAGTTTGGTTAGAACATTTCTTTATTTTAAACTCAGCGATTAACACGTTTTTTACCTCTTGTAGTGTTGCTGCATTGGTATCCTTACAGAATATGAATTCCAGCGCATGACCACATAAAGCTCCAATCAAATCACACTTCATTACCGCTTCATCAGTAATTCCTTTAACTTGCCACTTTATGGTGCAGGTGAGCAGGTACTGTTCTGGGTCTGCAGACCTGTCATACTAAACCAGATGAATCAAAGCCCCCAACTGCGCTGTCATATTAGGATTTCTCGCAGGTATCACAGACGGTTGTTGTGTAACTGGCGTTTGCAGTTTTTGTGGTTTTGGTGGCAATTTCTGCGGTAGTGTCACCTATTGTGTTTCTATTGGTGCTTTTGATGACAAAGTAATTTCAAATGTCTTCATCGTCATCCTCTTCTTTTTCAAATAGTTCAATTTGGTTGATAAACTCTTTAGCTTGCCCAACAATTAGGGGATCTGTCTCTGTCAATAACAATGCTTTTATGTTATTCTTCTGTGCTCAAAAAAGATGAGTGACTTCACGATGCGCTTCCCCCTGTATTTTACTAGTTCTCCTATGAATTTCTTCTGTGACAAGACCTTGCCAATCTTTGTCTTCCAAGGTGGTATAGGAACTTCTGCGGTTTTGAAAAAAATTAGGCTTGGGGGATGTGTGCTCCCATGTGAATGATCAGTTTCTCCAAAGATGAATTTCTCAAAACTTGAACCTATGTTATGTCTGCGACTATATGGCAATCTTTCTTCCCTTAAAGAGAATATTCCTCTGTAATCTTGCGAGCTTCTAACTACCTAATCTATTTCTACACTGCTTTCTCCCTCCTGTCCTCTCACTTGTTCATCTCTTTCTCTTTCTCTTTCTTCACTCTGCCCAGGCTCCTTGCTTCTTCTCTCATCTTCTATCTCTTCTCCTTTTTCTCTACTCTCACTTTGATTTTTTATGCTACTACTACTACTCATAGCGTCTTGGATCTCCCTCTGTTTATTCCATCTTTTCTATTGTTGTAGCTCTCTTTCTAATTCCAGAGTCTTCTTCTGATTTTTCTCCTCTTGGATCTCCATTTTGCATTCAGGGTCAAGCTCTACCTTCTCATCTCTTCACCATTCACCTTTCAGTCACACATCCCCATGGCACTCGAAGTGACTACATACTAAAAGGAATAGGAACCATGGCCTTTTCTACAGCCAACATCTTGATCAACAAAGGAAGTCGCTGTAAAAATTTACCTCTGATCCCTCTAACAAACAAATCTTTTGCCATCTCGAAAGCTATATACTGTTATAGTGCAAACTCCATGGAGTATCCATCAATGGTAGAAGTCACCCAGTGATCGATTGTTCTCCCAATTGGTATCTAGGTTCTGTAACCACTCTATCCTTTCTTCAGTCAATGCAATAGCATTGATAGCTCTAAATAAAAAACCAATGCAATTCCAATCTAGCCAACCATGCGGCCAATAGCCCAGGCAATTCGCAACAAAAGATCTCATAAATCTCCCCATAGATATGTTCATGTATGATTTCTTTCATAGTACACTCTATACTTTGTGCTTCTGTGAAATTATGAATTTTTTGTGCCAACCAACTTTCTACCCCTCTTTGACTAGGTAGCCATCTTAGCATCTCCTTGGCTGATGAGATCCATGCTCACTGCACCATTGTTAGCAGCGGTTCTCGGGTTTCACCAGAACATGCTAATTATAGGAATAACCCTGGTATTTAAGGGAGACTTATAGAAGCTTATAGACATATAGGGGTTTTCCACATCCAGATTGAAATCGCAAATATTTAACTTCAGAGAATACATTTGCGCATCAAACAGATCTAGTCAAATACTTAACACAACTTCTAATGGATGAATTAAACATAACATGCATTCTTGTACACAGAATTCCATAACTCACAGAATAACACACAAGGAAATCATATTCAATTTTCGATTAAGTCTGCTTCATACTTCATCATAACAATGGAAACGCTGATCATACATATAGATGCATATAATTTGAGTAAAGAGCTCTGTTACAATCCTTCTCCTTGAGGTCAAAATACTCTACAATAAACTATCAATTATGCAGAAATCGAACTCATTCTATTACAATTTGATGAACTCCTACTACAAAACTGAAGGAATATATATCCTGCAAGTTGTTATCATTCCTAACCTCTAAAGCCATCTTTAGCACACATACGTGCCAACCCATATTTGGTTTCCTTGTAATGCCAACAATGCCAAAATAGATTAACCATAAAACAACACAGAACAACTATGCAATGGAAGGAAACTGTAATTTTGTCCATGTGGCAATTATATTTGACGAAGTAGTTTGGGTCTCGCATTCACCCGCTAACATTATGTCGTTTGGGCTTGCCATTCAATTCATTTGTTGATTATTTTGTTTAAATGCACCCCTTGGGGATCTTGTAAAATTAGCTTAGGCTCTTAGTGACTTTTTTGGGAGTTGTAACGTGAAAATGCAGAATAGGAGAGTGAATTAGAGCAAGTTGCAGAGCATAGCAAGCTGTAAGAGCACTATTGATCGATTGTGGATGTTCTTGAAGGTCTTGAGAAGGAAACTTGGCTTGTAATGGTGCAAGAGATAGTGGCAAGAGCAGGCTTAGACCTTACTCTTCTATAGTTTCTTCCTACTTTTCAGATATTTCCAGCTTTATTTTTTTGTATATTGCAGATATTTCTTATTTCTTTTCATTCATACAAATTCCTAAAATTAATTTCAGCACCTAATCAACTCAATTCTTGCAGAATTTACTATTTTCTTAAGCAAAGTACTTAGAGGACAGCAAGCATAAACAACCAGGAGGTTTTCTCCTAAGTTAAGATTTGTGTTAATGAGTTAAATATGAAATGTCTATGCTAAATACAGATCAAATTGGTAAGAGAGCAGGTTTTGTTCCTTCTTGTGTGGTTTTGTTTGACCATTTTGGAGATTTATGCGTCACTAGAACACCTAGTGCAAAAGACAAATTGAGTTAGTTCCCTTGCAACAAGAGATCTGCACAAGGAAGTGGAATAGAGAAGTGAGAGGTATAGCTTATGAAATGGCACCTCAAGATGAAGAAGCAAGATTCAATAACTTGGCGGAAGATGTTGCAAGCATTTCTCAATCTATTGGGAAGCTTGATAAGTCGGAGAAGATCATGGAGGCTCCTATGGAAAAGTTGGGAGTTTCCAAAAGCAAATAAAGAGTTCAAATCCCCAACCCAAGAGGAGTAGCTCCATGCCAACGAAGCACCTCGAAACCAACCTCCATTCAAAGCGGAGGCCAAGATAGGGATTTACTCTATGAAGGTGAAGTAAATGCTGAAAAACTAAAATTAGTTGGTCATGCTCTTACTTGGTTTGAAAGCTATGTTCATCCTTTGGCTTGAGAAAATTACCACAAATTTTTAAATAAGATGAATTTAAACAAGCTATAAATTTCATCCAAGGAAAATACAGTATAAAAAAAATACTAGCACTAAAGTTAGTAGAAGTGTTCAAAGAGACAAAACAAGTTTGCAAGGGTGTTATCCTTTGCAAAAAAAAGGGTAAAAAATGGTGGCTCTAAATGCAAAATTTCTCTTGCTCTACCAAAGCACCCATATGCACTTATACTTCAACTTAAGTAGTAACCTACTTTGTTACCATGAAAGAAATAATTCCAAGATCAATTACTAAAATAATGTATTAAAAATGAAAATATGCAATAAAACAAGTTACCATAAAAATCATACCATGAAAGTGTTGAGACACAAGATTTGTCAATTGGAGAGATTGGCACAATGGAGGAAAACACCACATATTATTGAGAGTTGACCCGAAGCAATTACAAGATAACATATTGTGTATTAAGTTTCTTCCAAGAGAGAACAAGCAGAAAAAGATAATAAAATCTGTAGAAACACTAGAAAAAGCTTTAGAAAAGCTCTAAAAAACCGTTAGAAAAAGACTCTTGGACGTCTCAAATGGAGTGAAAAGAGGAAAAAGGAGTTACAAAGTATGGCAGCCTATATACATAAACAATTATAAAATCATGTTCATACTTAAACACTATTATACCTCTCCAAAATCTGCATCGCAAGTGAGAAGTTTGTTTTACTTCTTTTGAGAGAGAAGCAAGATAATGTAGTTGAATATAAAGATTTTCTTAACATACATACTAACAAAGAGCACATGAAAATGGAAGAGTAGTTTCAACTATTTAGGGATATTTTCAAAGAACCTATGTGTATGCCACCAAAGAGAGCAGTGGAACATGAAATCCAACTGTCACTTGATTGCCCTCTCTCCAACATTGGTGACTATTGACAGTCATGGATGGAAGCTGATGAGGTAATGAAACAATTACAAGCTTTGTTAAACCAAGATGTTATCTATCCTTGCGCTTCACCATGTGGTTTTCCGATTGTTATTGTACCTAAAAAAATTAGTTCATGGAAGATATGTTTTGATTACAGGGCCTTGAATAAGATAACCATCAAGAACAAATACCCTCTTTCACAAAATGATGATTTTCTGGACCAGCTTCAGCATGCCAAGTACATCACAAAGTTGGATTTGAAATCTAAGTATCAAGTAAGATTCAAGGAGGATGTGTGGGAAATGACATTTAAGACAAGGCAAGGTTTGTATGAGTGGCTTGTACTTTCTTTTGGGTTGTGTAATGCTCTTTCTACTTTCATGTGGTTCATGACTAAAGTTTTGAGACCATTCATAGATTCATATCATTGTTTACTTGGATGACATATTGGTTTCTAGAAATACTTATGATGAGAATAAGTTGCTGCTCAACAAGAAGAATTGTGATTTTGCACAACAATTACTTGTCTATTTGGGACATGTGGTTGAAGAGCGAGAGTTGAGAATTGATCTTGTAAAAGTAGAATCTGTTTTGAAGTGGCCCAAGGCTTCCAATGTGACTGAGACAGTTTCGTAGGGGCTGTTCACTATTTGAGAAAATTCATCAAATCATTCTCCACCATAGCAGTGCCTTTGCACTTGGTGACAACAAGTGGAAAGTCTTTTCCTTGGGGTAGGAATAAGCAAAAAATATTTTTTGGGTTGAAACAAAGGATTAGCAATGCACCGATTTTGACACCACTTAATTTACAGCTACCGTTCGAGGTGGAAACGGATATAAGTGTTTATGCTATGGGGGCTGTCCTATTGCAAGGAGGTAAGTCTGTTTGCAATCATTTAAAGCTTTTTTATGGAACAATTTTGAATTATTGTACATATAATAAATGATTGTATGCTCTCGTTCCATCGGTTAAGAATCGGAAACATTATCTAATAGAAAAAGAAACCACTATCCACATGTATCACAAACCACTCCAATATTTGCAAGCATAATTAAAATTGGAGCAAGTTACTATGAACGTATGGGTTTCTTGCAACAATTTCATATAGTTATTAAATATAAGAAAGGTGTGACATATTAGTTGGCTGATATGCTGTCTAGACCACATTTGATTTCAGCATTGGGCACAATAACTTAGCTTGAACCATTCATCCACAAGGTATATGGTGAAGAATATGAACATGATGCGAATTTTGGAGAGGTATATTAGTGTTTAAGTGTTGCAAAAAATGCAGGTTTTGAGCCTAAAGAGGACCGATATCTCCAAGAGGGTTTCGTCTACAAGTTGGGGAAGCTTTGGGTGCCTAACAAGGGAAGAGGGCAGCTAATGGGGGAAGCACATGCTTCAAAGGTTGAGGGTCCTATTGGTGTAGCAAAGACTTTGGTACATTTGCAAAGTTATGTTTATTAGCCAAATATACATGCTGATGTTGAAAATTCACAAGGGGATTTGTGTTATGTAGCACAAGCAAGCCTATTATTAGAAAGTTGGGATTGTATATAGTAGTATATACCATTGCCAGTTCCTTCTTGGCTATGGGAAAGTATTTCTAAGGATTTTGTTGAAGGGTTGCCTTTGTCAAGGAAATGGTGTGATTACTTGTTTGTTATTATAGACCGATTTATAAAGATGTGTATTCTCATTACATGCAAGGAAAATCTTAAAGGCAATGATGTGGCTGATTTTTATTTAACTAATGTTTGGGTTCATTCTGGTTTGCTCAGTTCCATCATATTAGATATGGATTCAAGATTTTTGGGCAAATTTTGGTCTACATTGAGGGAAAATATGGATAATAAGTTGAAGAGACCTACAATTTTTCATCCACAAATTGATGGGAAAACTGAGGTAGTCAATAGAACATTTATGTAGCTCTTTAGGGGGTATAATAGGAAGCATTCTAAGACTTGGGATGAGAATTCAATATATACCCAATATTCATACAATAGGGAAATTCATTCTTCTACTAAGATATCTCCTTTTGAGGCATGCTTTGGCTACTTTCCTCCTAGTCATTTGGATGTTGCAACAAGACAACCAAAAAGGTAGCAAGAAAGAGTGCATTCAGAAATTTGCCAAATTAGAAATTTTATTGAGAAAATAAGACAAATACATCTCTAAGGGCAAGGGAGGTTGAAGGAGTCTCAAGCTAAATATAAAGCAAGACATGATCAACATAGGATTTTGATCATGAGTTTCAAGTTGGGGATAGAGTATGACTCTACATAAAAATAAAAATGGACCCTAAGGTAAAGCAAAAAGATTAAACCCACCTAGGTATGGTCCATTTGAAATTTTTGAATAAGTGGGCAAAAAAGCTATATTCCGTTGTAAACATTGAAAACTTATCTCTTCAAGCCTTCTATGCTAGAGGAAGAAGAAGAGGTCGTTTGTTGCCTTCCATTGAAGGCCTTGCACCTAATACATAAGAAGAGTTGGACAAGGATATTGTTTTACAGGGGTATACATCAAGGAGAGGAGTGCAAGAGAGTTGATCAATTGTCAAGCAAAGCCAAGTGGTATTCTAAAGAGATGGGGAAATTGTTTCCTCATCGCTTAAGTCTCCAAGATTTTGGGGACCAAAAGCCTCCTAAGGGAGGTGTGATCCAAATATGACATTGCATCAATAGATTGAGGGCCTTTAGGCATTCGACTGTTAGGAGGGCAAATATTTACCTCATGTTCACTAAAGGGAAACAATCAATAGTTTTCCCTCAATTGTACTCGTACCTTTAGGTATTGAAAGAGATTATCTGGCTAGGGCCTTTAGGTCATTTATGATTGATGGGAGTGGGGGTTGAGTGGAAGACTGGTTTTTGGCATTGTGCTTTGCCAAACCCAGTGGATCTTCAAGAGCCTACATTAAAGCTTTTGTGGCATTGACTCTTGTGATGGGAGTATTCTCATGAGTAGGGTGCTTGTTGAGATGTTTTACTTAGAGGCCAACCCATTACATGCACTCTTACAGGATAGTGTGCTTTTCTATTGTGAAAGTTACTAAAAGCGACTAACTAAGCCACTATTCTCAATTCACTTGTCAAATTGACTAAGTATGTAACTTGAAAAACTCTCAAGAAGACATATCTCAACAATGATTAGAGGTTTGCAAAAGACAAAGTCTGGACATAGGCAAAATGGTTGAAGGGTGATCTGGACACTGAAGGGTTAAAGATAGTTGTGGTCAAAGGTATATGCGAAATGTTCGATTGGTTTCAAACTTGTTTGACATGTTCAACCATTGTTGAAACTTTCTTGTACAGAGCAGGTCACTTGGATGAGTTCAACTAGGGTCTAAATTTTACACATGGCAACAAAAAAAAAAGGTTTCCTTCGGATTTGAAGTAGCTAAAACATTTGGAATTCACTGTTTTCGAAGGCTTATGCTGTTTGGGCTTGCCATTCAATTCATTTGCTGATTATTTTGTTTAAATACACCCCTTGGGGGTCTTGCAAAATCATCTTAGGCTCTTAATGAGTTTTTTTGAGAGTTGTTGCGTGAAAGTGCAGAATAGGAGAGTGAATTAGAGAAAGTTGCAGAGCATAACAAACTGTAAAAGCATTGTTGATTCGCTGTGGGGGTTCTTGAAGGCCTCGAGAAGGAAAATTGGCTTGTAATAGTATGAGGTTATGGCAAGAGAAGGATTAGACCTAACTTTTCTGGAGTTTCTTCTCACATTGTGTTCTCCAGTGTAATCCTTGTGTTATGAGCTGTGTGTTTTGTAAATTCCAGTTATGTGCTTGTTTGTTTTCTTTCATACAATTTCCTAAATTAATTTCCCCACTTAAACAACTAAGAGAAGGCTTAGACCTCATTTTTCTGGAATTCCTTCCCACATTGGGTTCTCCATTGTAATCCTTGTGTTATGAGCTTTGTGTTTTGTAAATTTCAGTTATGTGCTTGTTTCGTTTCATCCATACAATTTCCTACAATTAATTTCAGCACTTAAATGGCAATTCTTGCACAATTTACTACTGTTTTCTTAAATACTTAAGAGGACAAGCAGCATAAACTACTAAGAGGTATTTTGTTGGAAATACTCTATTGCTAACACGTCACATTATATTAGCATAAACAAATATATTGTTAGTATGTGAGTTGTTTTAACAACTCATGTGAATAAGTTCTATTGAGAGTTTATAGGGGTTAGTTGATAAGGTTTGACTCCTCTTTATAAGGAGATCATTAGCCTATATATGCAAGCTTCACTTCTTTGAATAATTAACGTAATTTTACTGTGTACTCTTTGATCATTTTCAAGATTTGGTATCAGAGCAAGCCAATTATTGAGAGCCAAAGCCAATATCCTGTGCAAAATGGATGTTTTATATAAATTGCTAAGGGGCAATTTTAATTTTCTTTTGGTTGCCTTGTTGATGATTTCTGTGTTTATTTAAATTGTCTGAAACTATAGTGTGCAGCACTAGTTTTAGATATATCAAATATATAGAAGACCCTTTAGAAAAGTGAAGATTGTTGGAGAGAGTGACGTCAAAGTAGTGGTGTTTGGAAAGGTTGATCTAGTGCCCAAGCTTTCTTGATCGGCTATATTACCAGCAACAACATCATTCAAAGGCGAATATCTATTTGTTTGTTGCTGTCTATTGCTACAAGGAAGGGCACCAGGGAAATAAGAAGCATGGCTTTGAACCCGTGTTTTTTCCATCGCCGACCATCCGTTCACTTCCAACAACTACAGACCTGTGTGGCTATCATCATTAGCATTGCCGGCGGTCCTTTCAATGGCATTACCCCACCTTGCCACACCATTCGGCCACTTCATATGACCCTCGACTGCTTGCAGGCTCTACTTGCCACTCGTTACCCCTCCATGTGGCCTCTCATATTGCAACTTGTGGATTCTTGCATGCAGTGCCAAGAGCATGCATCTAAAAGTGGATCAGCAACGCCCATTACAAAAAAAACAGCAAGCTGGAACTTGAAACAGCGTGTGGGCAACTCGAAGAAGAAATAAATTCTGTGCATAAGCATATAAATAGCGCTGTCAAAAAGGTGAAGAGCATGCCGTGTATGATTGGTAGTTAGTTCAAAGTCTGCCACCGATCATGCCTAATATTAAAGTTTTGAATCTATTTTGTTTTGTAATATTTAAGTAGTGTATGGTTGTTTTTTTAATTAAAGTGTTTAGATTTGTAACTAGTCCTTATTACAAATCTAGTTTATAAAGTCTATTATTAAGTTATTAGTTTGTCAAGCAAGAGTCCGTCAATTAGTTTCAGTCTAGGTGTCATAATAGTTGAAATAAGTTGATGTATGTCTTCAAATGTCTCAAGTCAAAATTAACCATATTTGTAATAGACGCATTTTCAATTGAAGCCGACTTCCAATGAACTAGTCTAGTTTGTGGTGGGGTAAGATGGTAAAACTGAGTCTAATTGAGAAATTTGAAGGTAGAGATTTTCACACCTGGTAGGTCAAAACCAATTGCGATTGATTGACAAGGACCTATGGGACATCATCAATGGAAAAACAAAGAGAAAAAAAATGCCAATGGAGGAGCTAAATGTGATATCAAGGACCAGAAGGTGATGGCAATTATTGGCCTAGGTCTGTTTGATGCTTATCTGCATCATATCGATCTATCCCAGACATCTGGTTTCTTGTGAAATGTTGAACAAATTGTTTGAATCATAGATCGTGATCAGGGCACCAAACGATATATCTTTTAGAAAATCGTGATTTGGTTACTTGGCAATTTTTGCCCTGTAATCAATATGATTATTCTGCGAAATCACCGAGTAATCCCCCTCAACTCGCGAACCGTGACAATAAAAGCCCAGGTCAAAAAAATAAAGTGATTTTATCATTTTATGGTGAGATTTCTCTGCGGTTTTTCCAGCGGCGGTCATTTATGGCGAGATTTGAATTGGGGCATGATAGATCTGACATTTGAAATTTGAATATCAACGATTCAATAGTGAAAGTTTGAAACATTGGCTAGGGCATATTGTATTATGACTATATTTGAATCTATATGTTACTGATAGTTATATTGTCATTCATACCGATACATATTTGTTAAATTGATATTACAAATATAGACTCATAGTACTTACAAATAGGGATGTAACTTAGCAAAATGCTAAAAATAAGAAAACTTGTTCTAGAACGTGACTTGTTAATCCTCGTCAATATGACACTGAGATTTAACACAAGGAACAACTTGGACCCGTCGACAAAGGATCTTCAATGAAAATCGAATGATCTGTCAGATTGCTAAATACATGAAGGAAATTCCAGAATGCCAAATTTAACACCACAAACTACATTTAAATAAAGTGGCAGATTTGCTTGCCAAAGAAGGGGTAATGACACTTGCAATTTTGACTTAATGTACTGGTTGGATCCGCGATAAAATTCTCAGTGTGTCCAAAAACAAGTAGACTTAGAGAGGCCAACAAATTATCACTTTTTTTCATAGTTAAAAACTAATTTTTAATCGACTTATTGCAGCTAACATTCTCATGACCTCTTTATATTTTATTCTTATTAGCTATTGGGCCTGGTTCAATTTATCTAGTCTTATCCATTTGAAAAAACCCCTTACCTATATCTCTTACGACAATTCAAATTTATATTTCCATTTCTAGTACCCCCTTTACTAGTCCTATATCTATACCACTTTCTATTGTTTTTCTTAACCATTGTATATTACTTTTACATGTTATTTAAGTTTATTTTATGAATATATATATGTTTTTAAAAGTAGCGATAAACTTGCCGAGAAATTCCCGAATCCTTAGTCATTGTCAAAATTTTGTTTTGCCGAGGAATTGCCGAGTGCGGGTTTTTGAACTATGGTTCAGATCACAAGCTGGGAGTGCTACAATGGCTTTGAAGCAAAAATTGTTCAGACCCAAAATGGAAGAAATTGAGAGTATGGTACAACATATCAGTATGTTTCGTTCTGTGTTGAATCAATTAGCTGGTTTAAAAGTTGAAGTAAAAGACGAAGATACAAATGCTGTTTTGTTGAATAGTATGCCAACCAACTATTCAAAAAACCTCAGATTAGAAGACTTGATCTCTTCCTTAATGAAGAAAACAAAACCAAAAAAATTGAGATAGAAAAAGAGGAACATGTAATGATTGCCAAAAATAAACCCAGCTCATCTTTCAAGTCAGATAAACATAAGTCAGCTCTAAGGAAAAGATATCTCTGTCATTACTGTAAGCAACATGGACACATTCTTCTAAATTGCAAACAGAGAGCACAAGATCTCCTTGATGGTAAATTAAAGCACGAGGCTTTCGTTGCTCCTGGAAACAAAAAAAAGAAGAAAGTGATTGGGAAAAATATTATTTTGACAAAAAGGAGGAAATTGACTCCAAAGAATATTCTTCTATAAAAAGTGATGAAGAAGATATATTTTGATGAGTGTGTATTTGCCAATAAGAACATAAAATGTCTTTGTTCATGTGTGTGGTATGTTAATAAAAATAAAATGGAGGTCCATTCCATAGGTACTATAGAAAAATGCGTTCTTGATAAGAGTTGTAGTGAGACCATTCCCACTACTTTTGTTGGTTAGGTTGATGTGCTCCCATGGATTGGTTAATGTTTCCCTGTCCATGGTAGATGTGTTCCCAACCATCATTGTGTGTGTCAAGTACATGTTCATTTCAGTTCTTGCGTGGTGTTTTGTCCCCATGTTCGTACTAGGGGGGAATGTTGGAAATACTCCTTTGTAAGTACGTCACATTTTATTAACTTAAGCAAATATATTGTTAGTATGTGAGTTATTTTAACAACTCACGTGAAAAAGTTCTATTGAGAGTTTATAGGGGTTAGTTGATAAGGCTCAACTCCTCTTTATAAGGAGATCATTAGCCTATTTATGTAAGCTTCACCTCTTCGAATAATTAACATAATTTTATTGTGTGCACTTTGATTATTTTCAAGAGTTTTCTCCTAAGTTAAGCTTTGTGTTGATGAGTTAGCTATCAAATATATATGCTAATTACGAATCACAGAACTGTTAGAGAAAACCTCATTTCTGAACTAATTTTGAAGCCACTTCGGAAACCAAAATTCGCTTGGATATATCAAAATCAACATCACCGACCTTGCTTGGTGATGTCCAAAATTCATTTCCATGGCCAATAATGTTAAAGAGAACCAAAAAAATAAAAATTCTGAGCATGATTAGTCCACAACTTTATGATATTATCATGACCCGTGTCCCACTTGAACAACCCAAAATAGATCAGCCTTGCTTTGATGAATGGGACCCTATTGCCGAGTTGACCAACTTACCTAGTAAGACAATAACCCTCTTGCCACGCATGCCTGATTATATTTTTTAATCCTTGGAAATCTGATTCAGTTTCACATATTATGATCAGAATTTAATGTTTGATAACACTAACGTATATTTGTAACTATTTCATTTTGTAGGGAGGCTTATTGTTACTGGCTTATTTTGATCTTGATAAATTATTAATCAGAGGATCATATAAGACATTGCTTTAAACAATATATATATATTATTATGCTATCCAATTTTAATATATTTAGGCTTCTAAGTTGCAGGAGGACGAGCTTGGTGGCTCAAATCTTATGAGGCACACCAAACTTTGGGGGAAATTGAAATGGAGTGCAGTGTATTTTTCAAGTCAACAATAAATACTGCACAAAGAGAGTTGCTTCTATGTGGTGTTTTAAATTCGATTTCAGAGAACCTTATTGTTGATTACTCTACTGTCCTAGTATTATAACCTTACGTGAAGTGTTGCACGAAGACGTGCCTCCCAACCCCTGGGACGCGTCTCAGGTACCAGGATGTGCCTTGGGTATGGGAGACGGGTACGAAGACGTCTCCCATGCCTGGAGAAGTCTGCCTGCCCATTCCCGGGTCTCCTGCACATTCCCGATACTCATTTTTGCGTACCCAAAATGCAAGTCATTGTTTGCAGAAAACAATGTTTGGAACGCTTAGTTTTTTTTGGTTCACCCATGCATTGCTGCGAACGACAGTTCTAAGAGCACAATTTCATGGACATAGAAATAGAAATGAAGTGAAAGTTAAGAGTGCATGAAATATTTCATGGACAGATGGAGTTTGGAGTTGGAGAACATGCAGGAATGCGTTCTCAGCGAAGACATTGAACTGTGTTTCTATCCGAGGGCTCCACATCCTTGCAGTACCCACACTTTGTGCTCAGAGCCCAGAACCCTAGTTGATTTCTGTCTTGCAAAGCAAGTGTACCTGAAAAGATCAAGCGATGGCAGCGGCGGTGGAAGAGTCTTCGTTTTAGGTTTTAGCTATATCTTCTATTTTAAGTTTGTCTTTTACTTAGCTTGTTTTAAGTGTGTGATTTATTTTTTATTTTTTTTAAGTTTTAGGTGTTCGGTATTATAATGTTTGTTATAGGTTTTTTTATAAAGTTGTTTAGGTTTAGTCGAAAGAGTAATAATTTGTCTTGTGTACTAAATATTAATATTTTATTAACTATATATTTTATAAACTATTTATTTTTTATTAACTATTTAGTGTTATATATATATATTTTAAATTTATAACTATATATATATATATATTTTATTGTTATAAGTTATAATTATTAACTTATAAGTTATAACTTTATAAGTTTATATTTTTAAAATAATTTTAATTTTAATTTTATAGTGCATATAATATATATTGCCATCTCCCCGTACCACTGGCTCCTATTTTTCAAAAAATGGTGTACCGGTACCGGTTCCCGTCTTTCCGCACCCATACACGTCCCTTGGCAACTATGCTTATGTGTTAAAGTTATAGGAATCCAATACATAAGGTTTCTTTGTAAAAGTTATGAAATCGAATAGCTTCACTAATGGCCTATCAATCATGTTTCTTAGTTAAAGTTATGATATTGAGTAACCTCACATATGGCCTTTACATTTACTCAGACCATCCATATTACATTTATTATAAATAAACATGTTTATCAATGCAAATATCTAAATTTAGTGTACTATTATTTATTGCTCTTGAATATGATGTTTACATTCTTGATTTTCAGTACTACCTTAATAATGCTCTAACATACAATTCAAATTATTAGTGTTAACACTTACATGTTACCTCAATACTAGAGAGTAATGGGGATTTATTATTGCTATGTAGTAAACTCTTATAGTCACATGCCATTATATGTCATGCCCATTTTTTTCTTAAAAAAAACAAACACGACACAATCTAAAACACGAACAACCAAACACAAAGCATGAGCAGATACAAGTATTCATGTCGATCCTATATTCATGTCCACAAATTCTTGTAACTGCCACCAATCCGTAATCAGGCACACGTGACCGATTAAGAGGTCAAAAGCTTTAATCGCTAAGCCAAGCACTTCAGAACCCATTCGCTAGCTTGCGTCGAAGATTACTGTGCTTATGATGTTGAGATGACCTTCAAATTTGACCTCAGCGATTGCAAACGCAATTGGCGCTATGTCGCTGCTTTCGCGTGCTCTAAGGCCACTCCAACTTCTCTTTGAACTCCTAGGAACCTTTCTTGCCACGTGGCATCCTACTGCTTACCTGTTGGTTTGACAAGCTTTTGCATTGCACCTGCAGCCTCGAGACTGCAGATTGTCGGGATGATGCCACATGGCAACATCCCGCTAGCCCGCTAGTCTGGAGGCTTTGCCCTCAGTACATGACTTCGATGGGATTGCGGACCGTTGGGATGATGCCACGTGGCAACATCTCGTTAGCCCGTTGTCTCGAAGGCAAGCTCCTTGTACGGTCAACTCTGGGATTGCAGATCGCTAGGATGATGCCACGTGGCAACATCTCGTTTGCTCGCTGGCCTGGAGGCAAGCTTCTTGTATGGTCAACTTTGGGATTGCAGGTCATTAGGATGATGCTACATGACAACATCTTGCTCGTTCCTTGGCTCGAAGGCTTTGCACACTGTACGGTCCTCTCTGGGATTGTGGGTCACTGGGATGATACCACGTGGCAACATCTTGCTCACTCGTTGGCGTGGAGGCTTTGCACTCTGTATGGTCCTCTTCGAGATCGCAGGTCGTTGGGATGATGCCATGTGGCAACATCCCCCTTGTCCAACACCGACCATACGTTAGACCACGATGATGTCACTCCTAGGTTGTGGGATGACGACACATGGCTTTCTTCAAACTATCTGTCAAAAGTCGCAAAATCGACTAAGGTAAAATCGAAACAAAAAGGCCAAAGAGATTAATCAGCTAAGGCAAAAGCCCCACAATGATCCGTTTAAAAGTGACGAAGGCAAAGTTCAAAGAGACAATCGAGACACCAAGAAGGGCCTGACTAAGGCAGAATGCTGTGCAAAGAACTCGACGAACGGCTAAGGCCAAGACAAAGGCAAAACCAGGTGCAGTCGAAGTTATAAATTGACTAAGGCACAACCAAAGGAAGACTCAGTGATGACTCAATGAATGAAAGGCAAATAAAAATGCTTGCGTTAGCTATTACTGATTGCATGATTTAGACATAGTCTTCCTTTCTCAGAAGATATTTTGCTAAGGTCATCATCGCATAAGCGATTGAAGAAGAAGGTGCCTAGGCAAAATACTCTTTCGACGCTAAACCAATATTCTCATTGGTTTAGCCGAATATGCAAACCATCTGAGAGAGTCGACTTTTCACTAAAAACTCAATAGTTAAAAGGGAATCCACTCATAACGAGGACTGCTTTAAAGGCTCAGTCGAATGATTTGGTTGGTAAGGGCCCTTGGCTCATTTCATTCCATTCAAGGGAAAAAGGGGTCAAACGACATAATTTGCTATGTAGCAAAAGCATCTCAAACAAGAAAGATTAACAATACTTCTCCTTCCATTTTAAATTGGTTTTGTTATGAGGATGGTTTCCAGCATAAAACTTTCTAAATGCCTCAATCCAGGTCTCTTCCACAAAATGTATTTTAGTATTCATCTACATTTTGACTATTTAGTCAAGCTATAATGTCATTCCTAATAACAAACTCATAGCTATTTACTTGAGTTCTTCTCAATAAGATAAGTTTGATTCATTAAATCACTTCACATTCAGATCATGAAGAGAGACACAATGCTTCTTAACAAGCCATTCAAGACAAATATTTAAGCAAGGAAATCACTCTGTCAATTTAACTAAAAGAGCCCAAAAAGAATCTTTTATACATATGGGACCCTTCCCAAGGTCCTATAATGCAAGTATTCATAATAGATACAACTCAGTTTAACATTGAAGTTTTAGTAAATAAAAAATAAATATTTTAATCCATAGTTGGAATATTGTCCAAACTCTTTATTTTGCACGTTTATTACAAGCAAGTCAGCTGCTAAAGCATTGCTAATATATTAGAATTCATCCATTTATTTACATAAGCACGAGGCACATCTCAAGGCTTGCTTAAATAATGGAGGACCAGTCAGTCTTCAACGGTGCTCTTCGTTTGCTTCCACGCATTTGCTGGCCATAAGGAAGGTTCACTGCCCAACCTTTGGTCATCATTAAGTTGCTTCTCTAGACACCCCCGAGGTTGAACTCCCAACTCCAAGCATGTTTATATCATTTGGTAAAGGCAAGGGTGGATATCTAAGCAAAGATGTTTTTACACAAGGGAGAGACCATGCACCACCTACAATCCTATTCCCGGATCTTATCCAAGGAGATTCCCAGTCCCAAATACAAAGCAAACAAGTTTTCAAATGATCATTCAAGTGAAGCTAAGCAATTAAAAGATAAAACTAGCAAGAAAGTTTTCACAGCATAAACGAGGCCCGTCGTATGTTGGAGCAGCAAGAGGATAAATCACTCTATTGCTTCCATACAATAGTCATGGGAGGGTTAAGCAATCTACTATTGTGTCTCAACACGAGAGGGCTTAACAACTTCCACCGTGACATTCACAGGAGGGTCAAGCATTCTTCCACCATGCCCAGCACATGAGGGCTTGACATTCTTCCATTGTGAAGATTTTGCTCACAGACAACCATTGCACTATGTCACAACAACATTAATACACTTCAAGCAAGAAGTTGAAACATCCAAGTCAAGCGAGGAGGAACACAACCTCTCCAAGGCCCTTAACTGGGCAAATAATTGCATGGCAACCAATCCACAACCATGACAAGACAATAAGATAGACCAAATAAACCAAATGGTCTTATTCTCCTTTAAGCAAGAGAACAAACAAAGAACTAGAATCATTTCATTCAAACTAAGGAGGAATAATCTCTCCAAGGCCCTCAAATGGGCAAGCACTATATGGCAGCCAATGCACAACCATGGGCAAACAATAAAACAGGGAGAATAGACCAAGTGGTCTTATTCCTCTGAAAGCAAGAAGATAAAATAGAGAATATAATCATTTCATTCCAAATGAATAACAAAAAACGTAAGTTATTAGGAAGCCCATCTATCGATCTTCAGACCACCTAGGCACTATCATTTAGTTGTCTAGATTTGGCTCTCCTAACCAACTGTTCCTATCTGCTACTTCTCCTTCTCTTATGCTAAGTCTAACTTCTTTCTGAATTGGCAAAGAGTTCTAAACTAAGGGAATTCGACTTCTATATACCGACATCTCAGGATCAACCAATCACTAGCCACTTGCCAACCCATGCCTCAGTAAAGGACGTTCTTTTCCATGTTCAATTAAGGTGCATGGTGGGTCTTATAGGCATCTGTGGTTGCTTCATAGATTCACTTACCTCTTTTCCCACTTGATTCAAGTGTAAAGCAACCAATGGAAGATCTGTCAGTCGGCCACTAGACAGTTTAAACGTTGGTTGCAAGATCTAAAGGCCAGGCGACAACAAGTTTCATCAACCAAGCTTAAAGGCTGGCCGTTTAATCAAATGCTTTCTCTACTAGGTGGCGGACTAGGCAATCAAATACTTAGCACAGGTTTCAGAAGGGTTTAAGGGTAAAAGTGATTAGTGATATAACCATGCTTGGCGTAGTCTCTTTCCTTCAGTGGCCCTTTTCCTGTTCTTGCACACTCGATGCACACATCAAATTCCTCTAACCTAATATACAAAATTACAAAATTTAATCAAACAAGGCAATTTCAATCAATTAACCATAGCCAATCATTCATGGAATATCAACATACACGTAGATAATTTCATATGATTCAATACATAAGTAGTTGTCATTTCATAATCTTAGAAGCAATGATTCAACATGATTTAAGTCAATATATATCATAGACATAATCAAATTACATAAATAGACATTGCATAAAGAAATGTAAGCATTATTCTTTCATAAGCAAGTAATCAAGCAAGATTGATAATAGGTCTTTCTCATGGTTCTCAACACATGAAAAGCCTTCATAAATCCTTGCACGTCTCAATTGGACATGACTTAACAACATAATTCAATAATCAGAACATATAAGTCATAATTTCATAGTTCTCTTTGTCAAAGATAAGCACTACGCATAACGGGGCCTTACATTATAGCTCTCTCTTTGAGCTCATAAGAACATCATTCAAGCATGACATTAAGCTTATGAATATCCTCTTTGAAATGAACTTTCTCAAACCACCATTACCAGAGAAAGAGCCTACACATCCTGGATCCGATGAGAGTATCATACAACAACGGGAAGAAATTTTCTTACAAATCTACCGCACAACATACCAAAGCCTATCTTTTAAATTTTCAATCCAATCTATGATCCTCGATGAAACATTTTTTTGAGCCGATGATTACATCTCTTTATCCACGTAAACATTGGAGACATTCAAGTCAAGTGAGCCCCTGTTGATGAAGGTTTTGGCTCTTATGTTGCCCCCTCAATTTCATCAAAACACTAGAATATTCCATTGATAATATCAATATTACTTGCTGTTTATAGGAAAACTACATTACCAAAGAATATCAATTACAAAATAATAAATGCATACCACATTACAACATAGACAATACGACAGTAATCACTGCTTATTTCATAGCTAGTGCTCAATACAAGATGTCCACTACAGGGAGGACCTGGTGCTTAGTGCCCTTTCCCCAATGTACATCACTCCATTTATATGACAAAAATGACACAACAGTTGCAGGTTAAGCACAACCATCAACAACCAAACAAATTAATGAAAGTCATTACAAAACTACCTAAAGTTGACAATACAATCCCTAATCGCATAACAAGGTTGGCTACTAAACTATGTAATTAATTAGTCGTTAAAATCCATGACAATACTAATACGACAGGCTACAATATCCCCCCTTTAAAACAAATTTGAGTCCCTTCCAACACAACCCATATACAACATGATAAGAATAAGAGTGAAAAGGAAAACAAAATTCCAACCATATCTAGGTGCATATCTAGGGGCTTTGTTGACTTCTTTTTGCCCTTGGGCTTAGAAAGGGTCAACCTATGCCCATGATCACCTAAGTTGAGCCTTGGTAACCTTTTTGTGTGTTTTGAAGTGTCAGGGTAGTTCAAGGAGGGGTCACTTGTCATCAAGTCAGAGGCAGCAGGTTCAAGTGGTGTACTTATGTCAAGGAATGTCATGGTGGTCATCTTCTCACCTTGTTTGAGCTTGTGTCAAGTGTTCATTTTGTGCTAGCTATGTATAAGAGTCCATAACAAGTCTTGAGGTGGTCCTAATGATCTAAAATCACTCATATTGAAGATGACTTAAATGTTGCAGCTCATGGCCAATTGTGAATCCATCTAAACATGTTGAGAACCTGGCAAAATCAGAGGATTAGAGCAGGTACAAAGAGAATGTGGTAACCTTGTTTAAAGCCTTAGCATATTTTAAGGTTTTTTAGCAAATGTTAACCCTCAATTGATTTTCACTTGAGATCATGCATATTGCCTTCAAAGGGTATTCACACCATGGGAATAGTGCTATTGTGGCTCCTAGGACACCATTAAGTTATTATCAAAGGTAAAATGCATTCAAATGGGTCTCATTATCATCATAATGCCACTATAGAACAGTTTCATATGCAAAAGGGGTCTTTCAGAAGTCAAATGCTTTTATTCACCACCAAGGGGGTCCACACGTGTGAAAAAGTGACTTTTCACCTTCCCTCCACTTGTACTCACTATTTGAATGTAATGTCCCCATTCCTATGTAGGAGGTCTAGGAGGCTTAATTCAGTCTTAGCCTGGTCATATCCAAGAGGCTAGAGACGTTGGGGGTTATTGGGTATGGATTTTCATTACCACCTTCACTTTATGTTATAATTCATCATTGACTTAAGTGATGGGTGAAAGGATGGTACTTTATGTTATATTCTTTCGTAGTGACAACTTAAGTTTTTTTTTCTAGCATGTGCACAATAAAGTCACTTAAGTTATATTTATGCACATGACAATTTCCCAAAAAGGGGGCGTTAGTGTTTCTTTTGCCTCTTTTGAGATATTAAAGGCTTCTTTATGGTGGCTGTTGGATTTGGATCAATACAACGGTGGAGATTATAACATTTTTATGGAGGATGATTATATATACCCCTTTGTGGTCATTTTTGAGGGCATTCATACACTCAATCATTTTCAGCTACTGCTATTTTTAGTCTTTTTGCTTGTGGAGGTCAGATTCTACAGGGTCCCTAGCTTCAGTAGTTAGAGATCCACTCCTTGCTGGAAGAGCATTCTTTGATGAGGGTTTCAAACCCATATCTTTAGCTTGCAATTCATTTGGTTCAGATTTGGAGTACGGTCAAAGGATACATTAGAGATTTCAGATTTGGAGGAGAGAGACAACCATTCATCATTTGGGTTCATCTATTTTCTGATTTGGAGTTGCTGGGTGTCTCCCATAAGTGGGACGACTCATTTGGGACCTTCAGGGGGATTTTAGGAGGGGTATTAGTGGGTATTTTTCGAAAATTCGAAGCTGGAGCTTGCTGTCATCACCTTGATGCCCTAGGGATTTATTTTGGACAATTTCTCTTTCTATTTCGGAGTTTATAGATAGCTGTAATTTTTCCCATTTGTAGCTATGAAAATAAGGAAATAAATTCAGCTTTTGGCCATAAAAATTATTTTTCAGTCGTTTAATATTCTACTTATTTTCTGCATCATTTGAAGCATTTGGGTATTGTCAAAAGTGAATATTTTGAAAAATATTAATTATTTATATTGTATCTTGTTTTGAAAAATCAGTTTTCAGTTTTGATTTTTTTTGAGTTTTAAGGAGATATCCTAAAAGGGATATTTCATTGAAAGCATTTTTTGACTCCACATTTCCCTCCTGCCCACCAATAGCATTTCAAGATCTCAACCCTTAGAAAATGTAGGAAAATGATGTTTTGCAGGGGTTTTCAGGCTTGTACGAACTCGTACAGTATGGTCATGGTCAGGAATCTTTAAGGGGAACTCATTGTTGGCATCAGAGAAAAGAATCCATGAGTTTCAAAGTAAAAAAGGTAAAAAATCGGCCCCTTCTCTCCATCGCTCTTCTTGGCAGCGTTAGATAGCTTTTTAGGTTTTCACTTAGTAAGAACAGGAGAGAGAAAATTGTGACCTGAGCTCTTGGCCAGAGGAAGGGGGTCTAATGACCTTTCCATTCTTGGCATTAGTTTGTAGGTTGATGCCCCATGCTTTATGAACAAACGTTAAGAACTGGGGCAACCAAAGTTGTTTTTTGCATCTACACAGGGCAATCTTTGAACGGTTTTAGTGCATTTCTGACTTGGTGAAAATGGTCATTGTATGTCTTATATAAGTCTTCAATGCCCTGCCACTTCACCTCTCAACACTAGTTCACATGTGTGAGCTCATAAGAGTAAGGGACCTTCATGTTGACACAAGTTGTAGGCAGTAGTTTCTTGATGATGAAGAGCCTTCAATGCATAAATCTCGAAGTGAGTAGTGGTTTGAGGTTGGATGATGGGTTTCTTGGAACCATTCAGGTCTTCTTTGCCTCCCAAGTACAACGGAGTTATCAATGAACATTCAACTTTTTCAAGATCCTGTTTTCAAGTGTGACTGCCTATGTAGTTTGACCTTCATTGCAAGTGTGAGTAAGTGCTTCATGGTTGAAGGTTGTTGAGGATCATTAGGACACTATAGAACATGTAGAGGTGTTGTACACATGTGGAGGAGCCCCTTTCTCATAAGGAACAAGCCTCATTATGGCTCTCAAGACCAAGAAATCATGAAGTAGCTCCCAATGCTTTCATAGACCTTTTTGGCAAAGTTTAAGGTTTATAAGCATTGTTTAAGGTTTTTGTGAAATCCTAGGTTTTAGTTTCTCCCTCAAGATGCTTGATTAACCAACTCCAAGTGTTTTACTTTGTTGAGTACATGGATAGGGGTGTCTAAGGTCCCAATAAATGGTCTTGAATAAGGAGTAACAGTTTGTATGAGATCCCTCAAAAGCATCTGTTGTGTAATGGCCTTATCAAGCTATTTTCACCCCATAATAGGCTTTGATTTCTAGACGCAGAACTTCTTAGGATTGCATGAAAGCACCTACAAGGCTAAGTCCTCCTGCACAAGCCTAATGGTGGAGTGAGACCAAAAGCTTGCACAATACTATGAAGAGCCAATGGGACTGTGAGAAAAGAGACCCATTGTAGTGTGAACACAATGTTAATAAGCCATGACAAAGCTCAAAAGATCAACTTCAGGCCCAACGTTCAAAGGGTTTCCCCAAACCATCACCTACAACTGAACCTACAAGATGCAAGAAAGGGCCATATATTTATGAAGATGACTACCTTAAGAGGGTGATTGAGATTCAAGAAAGGTCAACTGGGTCTCTAACATAGTATAGAAATCCTTCTCTTGCTCATGAGCCTGTGTAAGAACTCCCTAAGCAGTCAAATACCCCTAATTACCACCTACAGGACCATAGGCAGTTTGCCTCCAATCTTGAATGTGAGATGCTATATGCACATGAAAGAGAGAGCTCAAGTAGAGGGGCAAAACACAAATACTATGTTGTTGAGAGGCAAGGGAAACTTGAAAGGATAGCTGAACAAGCTGACTCAGGCATATACAGTGAGCTAAGTGCATACAAGTCTGCCTAGTCAATTGGGGTGTCTATCTGATTTGAATGGCAGTGGCAACAAAATATGTAAGGGTGATCCCATGGTAATTTATGGCATCCATCTTCCTCAGGATCTCTAAAGGTAGAATCAAGTTTGAGAGAGTTGCCTGGTCTTGATTGAACATCCATGACACACATGCCTGTGTGTATGACTATAGAAGTGAGTTTTGAGAGCAGAGTTGAGGGAGGCCCAGTTCAAAGGGTGTTGTCGAACTCTTAGAGCACATTACATGAGCCCCCAACTCTACCAGCAATAAGGAAGGAGAGAAAGATACCACTCAGGGCTCTAACACCAAATGATCCAAACACTCAGACTAGGCCAAGGATGGTCATGGCAGACCTAGAAGAGAAAAAGGGATAGAGATAGAGCTTGAGCAACTGATGACAGATGCAAAAGGTTGAAGTTAGATGGAAAAGGGTGCTAAGATGACATTGAAGTCACTAATACACCTATCGGTGGCTCAAAGTCCTGAGGCTCAGTTTAGGCCTATAAGGCCTAAAACCCTCCTTGAGCCCTCAAAACCCCATCTTCATCTTTGTGACATACTCAAAACCCCATGGCAGACCTAAGGTCATAAAGAGGTGTGTGATGACAATACAAGTCCTGAGGAAGATGTTTTAGGTAGAGGAAGGTAGGGGAGTGGTCAATTTGGCCTAACTACCCCTCTCGAGCTCCATCAACCCAGTCTACCATTTCGAGTTGCCAGTTCAAATGCTCATATCTTACATGGCAAGATGAATGGAGCCCAATGCTCTTAGGGGAAGTTGGGGACCCCTATGCACTTATTATCCAGGGTAGACACAGTTGCATTTAGGAGCTCAACTCTATGAACAATCCTTAACACTATTGGCATGCCCAGAATGCTTAGTGAACACTCGAAGGCTGCCAACTTTTACTCAGAGCTCATTGTACAAGGTGCATGGGACCAAGAGCTATTAGGGAGTTTTGAGGGGGCCTATGGGCTCAACAACCATGGCACTAAATTTGCAATCTAAGCCCTGTACTCTATGAACCATCGTTCAGATGGTAGGCCACTAAAACCTTTCTTACACCCTGATAAGGCCCTGATGAAGGAAATTTGCCTTCAAATGCCTTAAAATGAGGTAGTTGAATCTTGAAATGGTCTTGATGGTCTTCTCAGGTCTCATGGGCACCTAAATGAGCCACTGGTTGGCACGTGTAGATTGTATGGTGTACGGATTAGGCCTAGAGAGGACAGCTACAGGCCTAGAGAGGGCTTCTACAAGCCTATGTGCAGGAAATTGGAGAAAGTTTGCATGTTTTGCATAAGTCTGAAGGGTAAAGGATATCAAGAAGTTAAGAAGATTGCACAAGGACCACCTACAGGGGTCTCCACATATGATGATCACCTACAGACATGCCCAAGTGCCTAGTTAGCTGACTGTATATGCATGAAGAGAAAGCAAGTGGCTTAACCAAGCCAACATAAGTGATCCAAGGGTTCTAGGGGGTCGGTTCCATACTCTCTGAGGTGGCCAAGTGCTCTGATAACTCCTTTTGAGGGCAAAACATAGAAGCACTGTCATTAGGTCTATTAGCCTAATACCCTTCTCAAAGCATTACTACTTAGAGACTGAAGTCAGAGGACATGAAAGGGTTAAAAAGGACTAAAACCAACATGGAAGTGTATCTAAGGGAGTTGCAGATGTCCAAGAAGAGTTGGTTTGCAAAGGAGAGCTCAAAATTGGCCATTTTGGCCTAAAATTGCCTTAAGAGTGCACAAAATGCAAAACAGTCCCCTGAGGAGCACCTTGTGCTCAGAACTGCATGGAGGATTCGCATGGAGTCCTGAGCACATGGGGAGGGTTGAGGGGCCTTGTTTACTAGAAGTTAGTGGCATTAGTTCATAGGTTGAAGGCCCAACTTTATGAACTATTGTTAAGAGTCTAAGCCTCCCTAAACCTCTCTAAAACCCTAGTAGAAGCCCGATGGGAAAGATCTTGAGAAATTTGCACTCATATGCATTGAATTGGTCTTGAAGACAATTGAAACACATTGTGCACTCTAAGAAGGTCCTACTTATGACAGTAGTTTGTACATATAGCTGTATGGATGCACTAAAACCCTGTTTTTTGCAAGATTTAATGGTGAATCCAAGGTATAGTGCTAGATGAACAGTTACAGATCATTCAAGAGGATAGTGTGAAGTGTATTCCACCCTCTCAGATCACAAACTACTCTCAAATCCTCCTGGAAATGCTTCTACAGGCTTGGACTAAAGAGGCAGTTTAAAAGTGCTAGTGAAAGGTGACCTAGTCATGTAAATGAGCAAGAGTTGCAGGGGTGCGCTGTTTAAAAGGTATATGTTATGGTGTGATATGCTTGTTTAAACCTAAAACATGATCACTTACCCATTCTTAAGGTTCTATGCAAGTCTCATGGCCATCCAAGCAACTAGCACCGAGTGACTAGGCCTAGTTGCCTAGTAGGCCTATTTGGTCAACTAAGGGAGATGTCTATTGGCATAGAGGACTGCTAAGGGAGTAAATGGAGGGTCATAAACATCCTTGTAATTGCTTCATAGAGGGGAGTAAATGGAGGGTCATAAACATCCTTGTAATTGCTTCATAGAGGTGAGCAGGCACATTCCATGTCCATTATGGAGGATGGGATAGTTTCTTAAGCCTTATTAGCATGCAAAAAAGAGATAGGCTACTTAATGCTTCATGGAGGCCAATTAGGCCATAATGCCATCATTGTAACTACCAAGAGAGGAAGTGGTTGACCAGGTTGGGCTGCTCATACTTTGAATGGAGTCAACCAAAACTGAAGGAGCCTTCACTAGACCATTTCCTACGCCATACTCTCATTGAAGGCCATTAGGCAGCACATGGGAGAGGTGAAGGAGCTGTTATTGATCTCTATGCATGTTGTCTGATTGTTGAGTAAATGAGGATTAACATGGACTCTCCTCCACACCTCCACGCCATATTCCCTTCTCTCCCCTTTTCTTGTTCTATAAATTGAGGCTAAAAAACCATTGTATGCATCCCTCGGCTTGGTATTAAGAAACTCTGCCCAAATTGTACCTTGTAAACCTTTTGAATGAATACAAGGACTATTTAGATTCTCTATGCTAGCTTAGTGTGTTTCATACTTGTTGATTTGCACAAGTGTTGAGTTTTATCTTCCTTTGCAGGTCCTTGTTCTCACCTAGTTGCTAAGAGATTGCTCTAAACAGGTCATGGTGTGTGAAAGTATTAGTGATTAGGCTTGAAGTGTAATCTGATTGGCAGTGTCTTGAAACAAACCTTCAAGTTGTAGCCATCTAGCACAACCTCCATGTGAAGTACTAATGCTTAGGAGTCTCTTGGAGAACATGTTTTAGTCACTAGTCCTTGTCTGATTTACAAGTGTTTAGAAGGGTCAAATAGAGTGGACACAATATGTTGGTGCATCACCTTTTTAAGTATAGGATTTGTTTCATGCATCTCTTTATCCATTTTCATTAGCAAGTCAGTAGACTTAGGAATTGAGCCAATAGATGATGCATCAGGGGAGCTAGCCCCAAAACTAGAGGTTCAAATCACTAACTAGGCTACCCACACCTAGAGGTGATCCCATTGTATCCGCTAGATGAAGCAGGCTTAAAACGCCACTGCTTCAAGGGTGCAATCCAGACTTATAACAGGCTTGGCAACCAGACATTGGATGCACGATCCCTGCCGGTGTGTGTACAATGATTGAAGGCAGTTATATGGGGTGGAGAGTTGGAGGGGAGCTTACGATGATGGCCGAGATGAATCCGCAAGTGTTTTTTGTGGCCATACGATGGATATGAGTGGGTGTACTATGTTGATGTTAGTTGATTGAGCCTTTGGTGACAATGTCAGGTGATTTAATGTCAGGCTGTTGAGCATTGGAAAGCTGAGCTTCGGTTGATTGAGCGTTGGCTGATTGAGCATTTTATGACTAAATGCCAAGTGATGCAACACCAAGTAGACGACTCATTGTAGTTGGCTATATGAACTTCATGTCGGTTACACTGTCAAACTGGTGGGCCAACTTATCATTGAAATGTGCATTGTTGATGTTTTAATTTTTTAAATTCCAGTGTGTAAGCTGACTCTGATCTTTACAGTTCGTAAGGAATTGGCATCGCTAACATCTTTTGCTTATCTCATTGCAAGCCTTGGTCTTTTTCAATCACCAATAATATGGATGCTATTGCAATTAGGCTGGAACACTTCATAGTCTTCCATTTGCCAATGGAACAACCTATTGAGGGAGTTCATCTCATCTTTGGAGCATGATTGTAACTACAAAATCCCTTCGTTGCTCGACTCCATCTCCCCGCAATTCCCATCCACTGAGGGTTCTTCTTCAGAGTTGGAATCCAATGAGTCTGATGAGACTACTTCCTTGTTGATTGCCCGATTATTTGAATCTATGACATGCTTCTGGCTGTTGTTTTGAATGGAGAATAGATTCTTTTTCCAATCATGGTTAGCTTTCGCTGCTATCAACCAACCCCGACCCAATAGTGCATCACATGCCTTATTTTTCAATGAGATGACTACAAAATTCAACAAAAAGGTTTAGGTTCCATTAGGACGCCCATGATGCAAATGAGATTGAGGGGGCCAAATTGATGGTTGCCTTGCTTCTCAGGTTAGACTCGTTCACTTTTGAAATGGACACACTTCAGACATAGAGACTCAAAAATGTAAACAAACACACACTATTTATTACTTTGAATGGTAGTGTTACATAGAATTCATACAGACACACGCTTTGCTTATTGAGAGCACAACATGAAGAATGTACAATTCATACATAACACCTTACTCAACTTGATACACTCTGTTCCTTTGTTTGAACATATGCAAAATCTCCCTACAAGGCCTTAGCAGGTTTCTTCTCTCTCAAACTTGCTCTTCTCGATGAATCCTACTTCCAAATGATTCTCCTTAGCTCTTTTACCAACTGATTCAAATCTCCTTTGACTACCTTTGACTGTTGGAGTGTCTCTTCAATACCCCAAACATCTTGGATGTGCTTTACAATTAACAATTCATCATTCTGTGTGGTAGTTCTTTTTGCATTCCTTGCGGGCGAAACTACTACTTAATGTAGAGCAACGGTTGCAAAATTGCCCCTTAATGCAGGCCAGCAGTTACAAAACCGCCACTTAAGCCTTGCAAAGGCACCTTGGAGGTTTTGTCACAATGTAAAACCCTGCAACTTTGGAGGTCATACCTTTTGCATACAAAATTGAAATGAGATGCCGGGTTTTTTGAAAATGCATAACTTTTTGACAGGAATCCAAATATTTAATCACATTTTGCTTTTGATAGATTTCCACATGGCACTTTTTCCTTTGCACCATAACCTATCACTTTTAGGTCTTCACCAAATGCAACCACTTTGCCAATTCTACTAATAGTTGAATAACTTGACCAACTCACTTGGAAGTTGGAACCATGTTGCTAATTGAAATTGATCCTCTTTGATGTACTTGATCCCTGTGAAATGCTTGATCAAATTCTACCATGCTAAAATGACGAAAGGATTGACTTCCACACGAACATATGTCTACTTTTTTTGGATAACGCAAGATTCCTTGCACCTCTTGAATGCTCCTGCATCAACCCAATACCTCAATGCCATGTTGATTTTCTCCTAACAATCAGAATATTGGAGGCCACATACTTGTCTTCCCAAGACTCTTCCAAGTCTCCTCTGGAAGAACATTCATGCCATAATCACTGCCAACTATAGTGTTTGTCAAATTCTTTCCCACAATTTCCATATGCACAATTGTTAGTCATCGGGGTAGATTCATTGTCAGTAGCATAGAGTCAATCACTTGGACCCTTGGCAATGGTGGCTCAACTATGGGTTCATTCTTCTTTTTGCTGCTGCTACACCATTTGACATTAGGTCTTGTTGTATGCTCCATGTCTAAGCCAATGTCTTGTATGGTAGTAGTCATAGCATTCTTTAGTTCTTGAATGCTTTGCAACAAGTTATCTTCATAGGTATAGTGGTCTGCAAGACTTGTCTTGCAATAACTTTGTCGGACTCAAGTCTACTCGTCATTGTACTTGTATGTTCATGCGATTGCCATCGTTCTTCAACCATTGCCCTCTCGATTTCCTCCCTTGCTTCAGCCCAACTTTCCTTCTTCGTATATGGGTTGGGATAATTATCTTTCTTCACTTTTGCTTTGATAATTTGCATAACCTCCTTGATCTCGACTATGTCAAGCATATTGACATTGGCTTTGCTTCAAACAATTGCCATCTTTATGGTCCTTGGGCCCTAGCCATCTACAGAGAAGTCCAATGTTATTTCAATTAGGACAATCTCTTGCAAAATAGCCCCACTCATTGCACTTCAACACTATACAATTGGCCATCCTTGGGAGTTGTACTGAATCCAACTCTTGCCACCACTCTTATTTTGGTATTGGTAACTTCTTGGTGGCGTGGTGGGTGGTGTTGATTGCTCTCTTTGTGTGAACAATACTTGGCTGCTCTTATTTCGCAATTTATATGAGCTATCCTTAATTGCATGCCTTGTAACTTAAAAAATATTAGAATATTTTCTTTGGACAATTAACCTTGGTGTGACCTCTTTCCTTGTAGTTGGTACACCAAAGATCCTTGCTTCGTTTTAGTGTCTCCCTTGATTTCATCATTTGGAGCATGTCTTTCCTCAAGGCTCATACCGACTCAGATTCATTGTCATTACTAGAGTCAAGGTCATCTTCTTTGCTTCTTCTTGAGCTCTAGGATGTCTTATTCTTGTTTTCAATATCCATGGCTTGGTTGTGTGCATCTTCGTAGGACGAGCGTGGCACCACCTTCGTCCTTTGCAATTAGGGTACCAACCCTTCGATAAACCATAGCTTCTTCAATCTCTCGGCAGGTTTTTTTTCAAGTTTGCCCACCAATTCTTCAAATCCTCTATTATAGGCTCAAACATTATCGTATTTACCCTTTCGAGGATTATAGATTTTCGTGACAATCTCATTGTCGTGTTTTGCGTAGCTTAAATTCAGTCTCAAATGCTTTCCTCAGTTTCTCCCATATAACCTTATCAATGTTTGGTGCATCAATGTACCAATCAATGGCCACTCCAAGTGTAGTTAGAAGTTCATTGTTGTGCCCATTGATAGTTTAGATTGTACCACATTTCTAGCAATGGCATACGAGATTCTCCGTTTGTCACCAATGAGCTTTGGCAGCTTATGCTTTTCTAGAGATGGAATTGATGGGGTAACTATGGCTTTGGTTACGAGTTGCTTTTGACGTGGCTCTTCGAATATGATTCTCCTCGTTAAGAAGGTTTGTGTTGGACATTCCGTTGCTCTCTCGACACTATTAGAAATGACCTTATGCTTGATCCTTCCTTAGGTAGGGATCTCCATATGCTATCTTGCATGTTGTTTGGTCCCCTTTTCTTAATATTCCCTCCAACTTGTCATTCAATCTGCTCTAGACTCTCTACGTGATTCTCTTACAACCACCTTTGACCCAACCTAGTCGACAATGTATGCACTTCCTTCTTTAGGAAGGGGCTATGGTAGTCTCTACACGCTCCTTTACTCATAAGTGGCATAGGGTCCATTGGTTCCAGCTGGATTCTTTTTTGGTTTCACCTTCAGTGCCGCCTTTGGCTTCTACTTACACTTTGGCCTTGTCTTTTGCTTTTGATCTATATTACGCTTGATGGATTTTTAGAGTTCGTTGCTTGGGGCAGCCTTCATTGTCTTTCTTTTTGCTCCACCAATCAAGTAGACTGTATGACTTCTTGGTCCCACCTTGACCCTGTTGTCTTCTTCTTTGCCTTTGTTCGGGGCCAGTGGCATTAATTATTTATAATATAGTGTTGGTCCTCTTTTTCTTTAACTCTTTGTACCATTTTAATTTCTATTGTCATTGTGTTTCATGGTTATGTTCGACATTGAGACATTATAAGCTAATGTAATGCCTTGTTGACAATAAGTATTTTTGAATGACGTTTCACTTTGAATCGACTTTAGTTTGACATGTTCTTTAAGGGCATGATGCCAAAATGATTGTAGAAAAACTAAACTACTAAATAATATCAATTACAAAATAGTAAATCCATATCACATTACAATAGATAGAGAATATGAGAGTAATCACTGCTTATTTAATAAATAGTGCTTGATACAAGATGTTTGGTACATGGAGGAATTGGTACCTAGCGCACTTTCCTTGACATTCATTATTCTATTCATATGACAAGAATATCCTACAGTCGTCGGTTAAACACAATCGCCAACAACAAAGCATATTACAAAACTACCTAAAGTCGATGATACAATCACTAATCACATACCAATGTTGGCAACAAAACTATTTAATTAATCAAACGTTGAAAACATTGACAACACGTTTGCCAAGATTATACCTGAAGGAAATAACCTCCCTCAGGGTGGATTTGGTTTCCCATCATTTTACCTCCTAAAAATATAAGGGTGAAAGTCACGATATTCAATTTTCTCCTCTTACAACATCCTTTTAAGCCATACTTGGACACATTGCATAAGAGCCATTGCTTCCTTCACTTGTCAATGTATTAAAGTGACTGCCATTGCTTGGCCAAGAGTTTACACTTCATGGATCTGATGAGACTATCATATAACAATGCGAAGAACTCTTTTGTCCAAATCAACGACACAATGAACCAAAGCCTATCCGTAAAATTTCCAATCCAATCTATGATCTTCGACGGAATACATGTCCGAGTTGATGATCCACCTCTATTTAATTAAAAATTGGACACATTCAAGTCAAGCTAGCCCTTGTTAATGAAAGTCCACTACTTGTGTGGCCTCCCTCAATTTCAGCAAAACATTAGGATATTCCATCGATAACTTCCCAAGGTTATCATCGAATGCAACAACCTTCCATAGGCTGCATCTATGTCCCCATCATTTTACCTCCCAAAACTGTACGGGTGAAGGTCACGATCTTCAACTTTCCCCTCTCTTGCAACATTCTTTTAGGTTGCCCTTGGACCCATCGTAGGAGAGCCATTTCTTCCTCCGCTTGTCAATGTATCAAATTTCCACACTTAGGCACCCTCTATTAAGTACAAGATGATACCAATCCTTAGAATTTTGAGCAATTCCAACAATGCAGAGTCCACAAAACTCCCACCCTAAATTTGCTACCTTTCATTCCCTTCCATGAATACCAAAAGGAAAACTATCGGCTCGAGACACTTAGGCTATAGTGGTCATCTTGAGCTTGTAGGTTGTATGCTATCTAATCTCGTGGATTTTGATGATGACGAGCATGATGAGATCAATATTAAGAGTCAACCCACAAGTTGCCCTAATAAATAATTGACCAGTTGTCACCTAGTCTTAATATTGCAAGAAGGCACCCATTGAAGAAGTCACTATGCAAGCCTCTATAGAAAACGAGTCACCTAAAGAGTTCACAAACTAGTGACACCATAGTTGAATCACTCAACATTGATGTCACTACACCCAACTACGATGAGAGATACACTCTTGATGACCCATAATTGTTTGGCTATGCCAAAGAAAAGCATACAAAAATCCTAAGATACCACAAATCCCTTCAGAAAAGAAAACAATTATTCAACCAAAGTATTAACATAATCAATCTATCTACCCGTTTTGATGAGTTTTACCCTCTACTAATAGCTCTCTTGATAACAATCCCCAATGGGATCCTAACATTGCTATTGTTCCATTTGCTACCACTCCATCCACGTAGTCACATCCACTTAGCAATTCTTTTCTTAAGGAGTTTTCCTTGCTCTTCATATTGCCAAACCAAAGTTAAACATCCTATGAACATAACTTTGTTTTTTGGCATGGTACTCATGGACACTCAATTGGGACTTGTAGGACCTATCAAAGCCACATGGAGCACATGGCTTTGTAGGATTGCACTTCAAAGGTAGAGGGAGGACTAGCACATCCAACTTTTAAAATACAAGGTCGCTTTTGCTAGTAACATGGTTCCACTACACACTTCATAATTGAGTGTAGCAACAACATTAGCAAGAGCTCCGCCATTAACAAAGTCATTCACCAACACCTTCACAACATTCTAGTGGTTACAAACACCATACATCCAACTTTGAGGAGCACCCTTCTACACATTTTGCATCATCACCACAACATTCTCCTAAGAGACAATGACCTTTCTATCGATAGCATAGTTCTTATACACATTCTATTGAGGACTACCACACATATTAGAAACGCAGACAACAATCATAGTCAGAGGATCAGCCTCCCATGAGTACCCACATTCATCGAGCATCTCTATGAGTAGCTACACCATGATCACTAGGAGATCCCTCATGAACATGAGACTTTGGATTCATGATAATCCCAACATTGTACTCCTACCAAAGTTTAAAAACTCGTACTTGGCAATTACTTAGTGGCCAAATTTTTTGGCCCGTACTTGGGCCATGGCAATTACTCGGCATCTTTATCACTACTTTAAAAAAATATATAAATTTATAAAATAAACTGAAATAATCACGATAGGTAGCAATAAAATAGTCTTATGTCTAGGGCATGAGCACAAGTATTAATAAATTGATAAATTATCCCCATAAACGCTAGTGCAAAATATCCCCATAAAATTATAAAATAGTGATTGGAAGACGAAAATGCTTGTGCTAGGGCACAACAAAGGGAGAGCGACGATGAAGAAAGAGAAAGAAGTGAATACCAACCAAAGAAATGCGATTTCTAGGAGGACATTGGTAATAGATGTGACAATAGAGATTTGCAGATAACATGTTTTTTTCAGGTGAGATTCTCACAAATTTCTCACACATTATTTCCTTGAGACCATACCAAAAGGAAGTTGAGGTTGTAGACCAGAAAGAAAACAATTTTTTGAACAAACCACAAACATTTTCATCACTTGTGAAGGAAGAAGTGCAGATAGACAAAAATGTGATTTCCTATTATGTGCAGACACATCACGATTTGTAGATTTGCTCATGCCCTTATGCAAACGATTTTTTTGTTTTTTTTTACTTTCCTCATTATCAGAGCAGTTTGTTGAATCATTTTGTCGAAAGAAAGAAAAGTAGGTTAATGGGACTCTAGAGTACACCCAATTACAATAGAAAGGATAGCTAATCTAATGCATGTAAACACATGTGCACAACAGCAAAAGGAAGGCACACAACTTGGATTTGTATTAGACTACTTGAAAGTATACTGACATGAGTAAGATGGTTGAATCCAAGAAGCCTTTTGATGACTCCCTTGACATCCAACAACTCATTTGGGATGCCTACGAGGAGTAGTGCATTGCACTCTACGGTCAATTCCGCAAACTCATGATGCAACTTGGTCCTCCTAGGGTGACGCATCGCTTTGGTGAGCCTACTTGCGCTGCGTTTCAACATCATGATCCTTTCAAGGTCCAATTCAATCGTACATCCTTGTATTTCAAGGAAAAAAAGACACCACAACATTGGATGATAGGATTCAATGGTTAGAGGCCTAATTATTTGTTAACTGCTTCAATGACATTCACATTCGTCCTCCATTGGTAGAAATCCTACAATGCCTAACACGAGACAAACAATGATCCCATTGAGACTATTGGGGATACGTTTGTTAACATTGTTTGCAGAGAATATTACCCCTAAAGCACTATGAGGATGAGTACATGAAGTTTCAATAGTTGCGTCAACATAAAGCGCTGTTGGTATAAAATTACATTGAGTTCCATGACTACCTTGCGCCCTTACGATAAGAGACAATGGAGTAACATAGGGTGCTGAATTACATTAGTGGACTCTCTCCCTATATCCAGGCAAGCATACCACAACATTGCCAAGATTGAGGCCAAGGCCAAGATTAATCAAATCTTTTCCTCTTCATTTAGTGTCGTGTGCAAGTGCAAGATTGCTCTTGATTTGCCAAACACTCAGTCACCGAAGTAGAAACCCTAGTGCCAATGAGAACAACTGAAGCAACCTTTGGCATAAAAGAAGGCTCCAATGCCATCAATGTTAGACAAAGGCAAGAAGAAGCAAGGGGTTAAGTAGTGCCACCGACTCCGATCAAGCACCCACAATGATTCTGGATGTAGCGCCCCACAAACCTTGATTGCAAAATCTACATCAGGTCCAACACAAAAAAAAGAGATTGATCCATATTTTAATTGTTTGAGTGCCATCGCCTCTATCAACGACACTTCTGAGGAATGAGAACCTCTTCCACACCAAGTGTTGGGTCAAGGGTCAGCCACTTCATGTCATCATTGACAGTGGAAGTCAAAAGAACATCTTTACACAAGATGTAATTCAACACCTCGGTCTTACCACTGAAGCACATCCTCAACCATATTCATTGGGATGGCTACAAGGAAGTAAATGTATTCAAGTACATTGCCAGTGCATGTTTGAGTATGGAATCAAGCTCAAGTACAATACAATCACTTGTCAAGTAACGCATTGGAGGTATGTGATGCTTCACTTGCAATGTAGCCCATTGGAGGAATGTGACCTAGCACCATTGGAGGTATGTGACCTAGCGCCATTGGAGGTATGTGACATTCTACTTGGCAAACATTATGTGTGTGAATGTGATTGTAACTAGAGAGCTAAACCATTGTGCCAATCCGTTAGGGGCAATGACCACATCTTCAACATTTTAGAGTCTCTTTCGGAGACAAAGTTACTTTGGTATGCCACAAGTTTGTTTCTCACACACAGATGTTCATGTTGCTTATGTTCTGAACATAGACCCAAGAGTGCCAATGTAAGCCTACATTGGAAGAGCGTTATATATTTGGCAATTGTCACAACAAGAGCTCGACAATATACTGCAACAATATGGAGATATCTTTGAAGAACCCAAAGGAATCCTCACCCATTGTGTGGTAAATCATCAAATCGATATTTTTATAGGGACTCCTCTTCCAAACAACTTGTCATATCGTATATCCATTTGGGAGAATGAAGAGATTCAGCTCAAGTCCAAGAGCATATTGATCAAGGAAAGATCATTCCAAGCTCTTCTTCTTGTGGTAGTTCGATAGTGCTGGTGCCAAAGATAGATGGCTCATGGTACTTGTGCATCAACTATCGTGCACTCAATAAAATAACAATGAAGAATTGTTATCCATTGTCACAAATTGATGACCCTTTGGATGAGCTTTTAGGTGCACAATATTTCATTGAGATTGACCTGAAATCAAGTTACCATTAGGTTTCAGTCCATCCTAAATATGTTTATAAGACAACTTCGAAATCAAGGAGGAATTGTACAAATGGTTGGATATCAACGGCAAAAACGATGCAATATGCCTAGATGTTTAAGAGATGAGTGGAGCCCAACACTTAAAGACAATTTTAATTTCTTTTACATCCTGAGTGCAATTGATGATGAAGGCATGTGTACTCCATAGAGGTCACATGTTCAAACCCATAGGTGGGTAGGGTTGTACAACCTGTTGAACAATATATAAGGTAAATGGAAAAACAATTCCCTTGTGGTATTCCACAAGGGGGGTCTCATACACAAAATTGGTATTGTGCTTGGTGACAAAAAATAATCCTTACACAAAAAATAACCCTTTACCTTTATTCCTTTTGGTTTGACTAATGTGCCAACAACATTCATGCTCCTAATGAATGACATACTCATGACCTTCACCAACTTCTTCGTCATCATTTGCTTGGATGTTTTTCTTATTTTTAGTAAGACTTGGGAGGAGCATGTTGAGCCCATTGTGCGCATCATAGACACATTGCACAAACACAAGTTGCAAACCAACTTAGGTAAGCGTACTTTCAGTGTTGTGTAGATCTAGTATTTGGGCTACATCATTGACTATATAGGCATCTGCGAGATCCAAGGAAGGGTAACATAATTCAAGATTGGCCAACTTCACACAATATTACAAGACTTAAGAGTTTTTTTGGACTTGCTAATTTCTATCGTAGGCTCATCCTTGGATTCTAGCACATACCTTGGCCGTTGAATCCGAAAAAGTTGTATACTAGAGGACACAAACCCACACATTCGAGGAGCTCAAGCATTGCTTTTATGTTGTGCAAGTTTTTGCCATGTCAAACACTGTACAACACTTTGAGATCAAGACTGATGCATCAAACTATACACTTACCACAATAGTCACTCAACATGGACATCTGGTTGCATATCACTTAGAAACTTTCATGACATGGTTCAACACTACCCCTATGAGACAAAGTTGTACACTATTGTACTATTAGTCAAGCAATGGCGACACTATATCTTGGCTAAGGAGACAATCAATTTCTTAGGTCACAAGCCATGTTAGTTTTTGCAAACAAAGAGCAAGCTAGAAAACACATGCCATATGAAGTGGATGGCATACTTATAGTAGTTCCATTTGGTGACCAAACACAAGAAGGGAAATGATAACAAGGAAACGTATTGCCTTAGCTTCCCTCTTGTCCAGGTGCTTATCACAGTGCTTGATAGTCGTAGCCACAACTTTTTGACTAGGTTTTTCTCTAACATAGGTCGATACCACTTTTATGCAAGGTGAATAGGTTGTGGATTTCTACCTATTTGTCCAACTTGTCTACAAGTTTGAGCATCTGTGTTCCTACCGACGCACCTCACCATGGAGTCACCTGGGAGGGTATTACTCCAAAGCAACGAGACACTTTGGCATTACTGAAACACTAGCAACACTTCAACAACACTTTTTCTAGCATCATATGTGCAAAGACGTAGAGCACCACCTCAAATCTTGTATTCCTTGTTGCATCGCAAAACTGGCAAATAGGAAGTTGGGCTATACACACGTTGTAGATTTCATCCATGCCATGTGAATCTACCATCATGGATTTTTTGATTGGGCTACCTATGACGAAGCACTATATTGATTATGTGTTCGTTGTAGTGTACAGGTTCTCGAAGATGGCTAACATGATTGCGTGCAAGAAAAGACTCAGTGCCAGGCAACGTGTTGTGTCTGCAATCACGTTTGGGTTTATTTTGGACTACCTTCATCATTATGTTTGATTATGATTCAAGGTTTGTTAGTCATTTTTGGCATGCCTTGTGGGAGATGTTGGATATACAGTTGGACCGTCTACAACATTCCATTCTCAAATAGATGGGCAAGCAGAAATCGCCAACCATACACTTGACCTTCTGTTCCACGTATACAATAATTACTCATGCATGTTCTTGGTTTGATATTATGCTCTTCATTCGACATGCTTACAATAGAGTTCATATTTATATGGGGTATAATCAATTTTAGACATGTCTTGGGTTCCATCCAGCTGCACCCCTTTGCATATTCTATTACATGTCGTCTAGCACAAAGTCATGCTCACAGGAGAAGGAAGTGGAAAAAGCATAGAATTTTTTGTAATACATCTAATAAATTCACTAGCATGTTCAACATATACTTTTGCACCAAAAACAAAAGCACAAAGCACCATGATGCACATCGCACACTGCACACCTCAGGACTTCAAGGTGGGTGATAAGGTTTGTTTAATATTCAGAAAGAACCCATCAAGAGTCCACATATAAAGATCAAGCCTCTGCTCTTTAGTCCATACACCATAGTGTGCACAACTTGAGAGAACATTTTGTCCTTGATTTGCCACAATATTTGGGTCTTCATCCAATACTCAATGTGGAACTCCTCAAGCCATTTTTTCCACCTTTGCTTGAGCCAACAACAGTTCAACATCCTTTAGATTTGGATCCTAAACATTTGTAGACAAAACCAAGAAATTAGATTGTTGAAATCACAAGTACGCACCCCTGTCAGGGCATGCAATAGCTGTTTAGAGTGTTCTAGGCAAACTAGTATTTTGATCGGGCTAAGTGGTGCAACCTTCAACAACTTTAGATTCAGTTTTTGCCATAGTTCCACAGAGTTTCCTGACGGGGGGCCTAAGTTTGGGGGTAGCGGGGGAGCGGTACAAATACATATAGTACTTGTAAAATTAGTTATAAAAAGATGATAAGGAATAAGTATTTTGCTTTGAACATCAACAATTTAACATTTCAGTTTTATCTTTTTAACAATGAAGTTTCAAGTTTGAACCATTGAACCAATGAACATTGAAAATCAAAATCAAATCAAAATATCAAAATCAGAAGTTTCAAAATTTCATAATGATGATTCATGATTACAATCAATTATCAACAATGTTAAAAAACAAAATACTAAAATTAAATACTAATGAGTCAATGGCTAATCATCCCCAAAGTTCTTTCCAAACTCCTTATCACTAGAATTGCTGGACTCCACATGCTCAAGCTCCTCCAAACCAATACCAACCAGCTCTGTCTGTGTAGCATCATCATCAATCTATGTTGGCTCCTCTGGCCTTGCATCTCATTTGGTTGCTAGACTCTCCTTGTACGTAAGTGTGTTGCAGTCAATGAGACACAAGGCACTATGTACAGCCACAGAGTGGATGAAGCTGTAAGTAGACCAATTTCTCACAGCAATAGAAGAACTAGAAGCAAAAGCAGAGGATACACAAGATGAAATCCTAATTTGACTTCTAAATTCGAATCTTGAAATTGACAAAAAACTTACAAAGCTACTACCTAGAAAGCAAAATAAATTTGAAATTTAAGCATTTGAATGAATCACGAATAATTATAAGAATTTTCAATTTAGAAATGAATCATGAATCAAAGAACAATACAATTTAAAAATGAAACAAAAATTCAGAAATTCAAAGAATCAAATGCATAGTGATAGGGCTTACCTTTTGGCTCAAATGATGAACTTGAAGAGTCTTGAATCTTCCTAACTTCTCTATCCTCTTATTGTTCTCACTTTCTCTCTCCTAATGCTCTCTCACTCTTGCAAACTTCTCCCTCTTAGCTTGCTGCCTCTACTTTCAACTCTCTACTTCACTCAATGAAGTTTTTTTTTGATTTGAAATGAGAGGGATAGGGCTTTTTATAAGCTTTTGGGAGGCTTTGAGGGTGGAGGTAGAACTCATTAACAATTAGGGTTAGGGTAGAGGGATCACAAACCAATTTTTTTTTTAAATTAAAAAAAAATGCCTTTTTGGTGTCCACCAGTGCATTGGAAGCCTGCACGTTTCCGGGGGGGTCGAGGGACGTTTGGGCATCCTTTGGATGCCCAGGGACGTCCCAGAGTCTCCCAGATGCACCCTTTTTGAAGGGATGCCTCAGAGAAGTCCCCTCTTAGAGGGAAACGTCTCCGGGACGGTGACAGTTCAGGGGACGGTGGAGGTGCAGAAGGGGGACGTCCCCGTCCCAGAAACGTGGGGATTTTGGGGGGGGGGGATGCTTCCGTGTGAAATACTGGTTTTTGCAGCTGATCTAAGATGCGATAGGGGCCACTGCTTCCAAAGAAAGGGTGAATGGTTTGAGCATGGTCGTGTTGGTCTGCACTCTCTTTGGTAGCTTTGGATGCTTTGTGCAACTCCATGCTATGCTACATGCCAAAGCATGTGGTGCCGACTAGCATAGACATCAGTGCCAAATTTCATGATGCCGTGCATTTGAGCCATTGGTTTACACTTTAGGGCACTTCTCTTTATGACGCTCAACTCTATTGGACCACCCCGAGTTGTTGCATGGTCACGAACCAAGCCGCATAGGTGAGGCACAATGCTGAACCTTTGTGACACGTGGAATCTTTGTGGCATGTGGAACCTTTGCACCATGTTAGATCGTGTTCCAAGGGCTTGCACCACATCACTAGGCTCGCCATTATCGTGCACAACTGGAATTCAAAATGATACATTCATAGGAAGGTGAATTGTCATCCGTTGTGGAAATTCAAATGTTTTATAACCACATTCTTTTGTAACCACTTTCTTGTAATTGTATATTTGTAACCATTTTACCCCAAAGGTCGATATGGAGATGAAGAGTCACATTCCATTCTAGGCAAATCAGTTAAAAAGCATTCCCCCCACTCTGATCACACGAATCTTCATTTTTAGCCTTTTGGGCCTTTGTACGCATATGTCTATACCTGTTCATTTCAGTTAAATAGAAGAGCAATAGTATGTAATCTCTTTTTGCTTTTAAATGTGTAATGGTTTACTATGTTCGGTTTCTGTTGTGTGTTCATACTATAATTCAATAGATTACTAGCTAGTTTGTTGGGTTGTCCTCCGTACTCCCATCATGGGCTTCACATTATGGATCGCCCATTTAGAGGTTGATTTAGTAGAGTCCATATCTTAAGTGCATGCAGACTGTGGTCATAAATAGCTGGAAGCATGGGCTGCTTAGTTACTATTATTGAACTCCTTTGGACTCCACACAAGGTTCATAACAGAGATATTAAGACATTGTGAAATTTTATGAGGATGATTCTACTTTTAGGAATGTGAAGAGTCATTAAAAAAATATTCTATCAGATGTGATCATTGATACAATAATAAAGGTCTTTGCCCATGCTCTTTCTTTCTGATGTTGATGTCACATACATTGTATGTGAACAAGAAGGGCTATTGTAAAAAGAGAGGTTAGTAAATAACATAGATCAATTCTAATAATAATATCTGCAGGGAAAAAATGAGGAGAAAGAAATTACCTGCAATTGAGGTCAAACATCTGTCAAGTGTCACAATATCTTCAGTGAGATATTATTAGACTGTACATGAGCTCTTTTCATTTTAGACTGTTAAGGACTAATATTTGCCAATTTGGTTTTGGATTTCAGAAGCTGTATGTGTTTGTGCTTTAGATGACTATTGATAACACCTGCATGGTATTGAAAGTAATCGAAATAAAGAAAAGAAGCATGACAAATCAAAAAATTTCAGAAACACTTAACAAACTTGAGGTCCTTATTAAGACCAGGAGTAAGGTTCCTTGCTTCGTTATGTGTTTTTTCTTAATAGCCGAGATATTTATTCCAAGATCCTAGGATGTATCTGGGATATGTATCATCTGCAGTGTCAATTTGTTATAGTGGCATGACAAAACCGTGCAGAAGCATGTGAAACAATTTAAGATACCACTCATTCAAAGCAAACATAACAAAAACGAAAAGGAACGGAGTGCATCAAGTAAGAGACAAAATACAAAGGATTGAAGAACTATAATTCATTAACTTTGGAATGAAAAAGTTCTTTACAGGGAATATCTATGAACAAATGTACGAGTTCCAGACTTAGAAAAAACGAACCAATAAATAACAATTGAAGTTACAAGCACATCAATATATAGTACAATAGTTGGCATATGTGCCGATAGTGATGTTTATAAATGATACATTGGCGCCACTGACGTTGATGAACGGCTGCCCTTGGCATGTTGGTGTGGCTGGTGCAAGAGTGATTCTAGGCACAACTATAGAGATTGATGCAAGGTGTGTAAGCTTGAAGGTTGGTTGCAAAGAGGGCAAGGATGAAGTATGGCGCAAAGGTGTGCAATAGTTATTCAAAATTGGCATACATCTCTAGCCAAAACTGTAAGTTGATATTGGCAAAGGTCTTGCTACCAAAAGTTACCCTGAAGTTGGAAAAGACGAAGTGAGGCAACTTTATTGGATATATTGGTAGTAAATGATTTAGGCTGTGTGGGCAATTGTCCAACTTTGTCTGTTCGAAACAGATAATGTCTTGTAGCAGGTATCCTTCAACCTATGCTCAACTATCTGATCATGCTCCATAATAAGAATACTACTTGGATTAAGATTTGTAGGATGTTTAACTTGAGGAGATCTGGATTGAAAACAAGATGCAGTCCAAGGGGTGGCAGAAGATCAAGTTGAAAGGCATCTCTGATGTCTTTGGTGATGCTATAGGTACCATAGTGGGGAGGTCGAAGTTTGAAGTGAATGCAATCTTTCTAAATATGCAATCAGACTTTGTTACCAAAGTGAAACTAGTGTGCGATGCAGTGTTGCTCATGGCCCTGCTTGCACTTAGTTAAAGTTTGCTCGAGCATATCATGTACTTGGTAGTGAATATTCTGTTTCTGCTCAACAAACTTGGAAATAGAGTGTGTCTTTACATGTAATTTGGTGACATTGGGTAAGGTATGTCAATTGGGTAAGGTATGACAAGGAGTTGAAATCCGAGACAAACTTTGAAGGTGTTGTGACAATTAGAGCTATGTCAAACCTTTTTGTAGCAATATAGGATCAAAGCCGAGCTTTCCGTTTATATACTGTTTGTTAATCTGATTAACATTGTAAGATTTAGCACAAAGAGCTTCAAAAAGATGATTCCATGTACTGACTAATTTGACTTTATCTGCAAGTTTGCTGATTTAGCACAAAGAACTTCCAATACTATGATCTTGTTTCCATTCAAATGCAGTCAATGCTTTGGTACTTTTCATTTTGAACCTAGTATTTGTTGGACAATATAATGTCATAGTGATGTGGCAAAAGTGTGTTAGACAATCTTAAATACGATTGATCCAAATGTAATATTCCTAATCAGAATATTATTTGATAATTTGGATTCCTCGGAATTCTTTTTAAAATAATATTTTATAAATGTAACTTGTACTTAGAATAACATTTAAAATTAAAAAAATGTAATTGTATTAATAATAAAATATAAATCATCAAGGTATTTTGTCCTTGGGATATAATGATTACAAGGGTTTTCGTCTTTGCAATCAAATTACACGTTTAAGAGATTTCGTCCTTAAAAGTGGTTGTAAAGCATAATGCTTGTACATGGTTATATATTTTAATACATTATTGAATGATTTCCTTCCATACGAACAAATGACTATTAATACTTCATCACCATCCATCGAAAGACGTGTCTCTTCCAAATGTCTTTTCCCAAGGGGTATGTCTTCCCAAGGGTGGCGTCCATTTATCTAACGAATGCAAATGACCAATTAGCTAATTAATGATTAATTGATGCTGTGATTAATTAATACTTTATTAATTACTGCTGTTTAATATAGGCGCTCTTCATTAATAAGTAAAGGCTGCAGTTTTGTTGGGCGCTCCTTTATATGGCGATTCCTTAAATGAGATGTGACGTTGCTCTTCAAGGACAATGAGTTCTATATCCCTCATTGTTACCTGCGACTTTCCTTTAATACCTACAATTCCCATAGACACGTGATTTTCTTTATTGCTGTGATTCCTTATTGCTGACTGCATTTTAGCGATTTGGTGTCTTGCTTGGTGAGTGGCGATTTGCTGGTGGTTGATTTGCTTGGTGATTGACGATATCACCAACGATTTATTTGGGGATATTACAGACCTCCCTTCCTCAAATTGCTTGCCCTCAAGCAATGCCAATACAACCCCACAATCATCAGACTGATCCAAACTGAAACAAAAAATGATCCCAGGGCCCCAAGTCAATCTCAGAACAACACCACCATGATGACGCTGCGCCACTCTGATAAAAACTATAAAAACATCGTGCCACAAAAACACTTTCCTCCCCTGGAACCTAGGAAGGTAATCATCATCAAATTCCAAGCTGAGACACCTGTAAGGGTTGAAACCTATACCATGAAACATCTCTCGTTGAAGCATCCAAGTAAGGTTCATAACTGCAATCCCTGTACCTAACATGATCTTGGTCAATTGAAAGAAATATATGCTCAACCCAAAACCATACTCAATATACCTCCTCAAGGTGTCATGCAAAGTCATAATTGCAGATGCGAACTCCTCCAATCTTTTTGCAAAAAGGAAAGCAATCCTTTGCAAGAGTTCAACGAACCCACCAACATAACACCATATGGATCTAACATGTCTCCTCTGGGCTAATCTGATACAACCATGAAGAGTAGCAAAAACAATTATTGTTCCAACTCCAAGGGTCACTGAATGATGAACCAAAGCATGCAGAAGTTCGCTGTCCTGAACTCACACCGAGAGTAAACTATCAAAGTTTACATCACAAACCTTCATAAGATGAACTCTCTGAGTTAGGAAGGTCCGAAGTAAACATTAATGTCTGCTGTTTAAAACTGAAATCAGTGAAGTACAATCTGATTTTAGTGCTCTACGCACAGGACAACACTAGCACCAATGAATTTCCCAAGTATAAGCATGCGTGAAAAGCATTGTGTTGCACCAAAATAACTCAGAAGTGGCTGGGAAACACCTCCAAGCAATCTCCAACTGAAAACTATTACTTCCTTGACAAAGAAGGAAGTGTCAACTCCCTTAAATGAAAGCAAATCAAAAAGTGAAGTGACTGACCTGCAACCCAAAAACAAGCTCAACACTGAAATTCTGATCCATTATTTGCCAAGTAACACTCCCAAAGTAACCATTCGTTCATTGCTCCAATCCTTAAAATCCCTCTCCAATCCATTTGTAGATAAGCAAATAGAATCACCAAATGTTTGGTAAAGAAAGAAACAACATCATTAATTCTAAAATTTTCATCCTTATACCTCCAAAGGTCCTCCCATTCCCAATTAACTTCATCAATTCTTGCTGAGGATCCCAAGCATGGATACCCAACCAAGAATGATCTCCAACATGCCTAGAAAGGTGCACAACACAACTCCAAGTGCCATCCAAATCAACATGCACATCAAGGAAATTTGTGACTTCTTTGCTAATCTCTTGTAGCCCATCCATGAAAACACCAACAACTTTCCTTGCTGCTGTTCTGAAATTTCCAGCAAGCTCAAGAGCATTATTTGGAAACTTTTCAAAATCAGAAATGAAGAAGTCTCCATGAATCAATTCATCCCATGAAGATACTGCATCTCCTAGTGTCACAACACTCCTTGTGCAATCTTCTTTTGTCTCCTCTATACATTTCATATCCGGTGGTCTCCTAGGAGGGTAACCAATCACCTCATAATGTGAACCTAAATCAAAACCAAGCTGAAAACCACACTCGAACTCAAGTTCTGAATCTTCTCGCGGATCCCATACCTTGCTATTTTCACCAAGTGCAATGTTACAACTAAGAGTAATCCCATCATCCAACTCAAAAGGTAGATTGTCATACACCATACCAACACCCATCTCAAACAATGGGTTATCAACAAGCACCACAAATTGATTCTTTCAATCGTGTTCATGCGAAGAAAGTGAACCGTTGCCATGATGAATACTGAAATCAGAATCTTCATACCTGTCGTTAATGACTCCAACGCTGTCCCAAATCACCTGAGCCTTTCCATTATCATTTTCAGCAGAAAATTGTGGAGCCAAATCATCAAAGTCACTAAATCTCTACTCAAAGTCATCTTCATGTGTTGATAAATCAGATGTGTTCTTAAGAAATAAATCAACACCATTAGTGCCATCCTCCATGCATGCATTGTTCTCTAAAATCAGAACATCATCACAATCAAAAGGAAATTCATCCCATGTAGGATCCTCATTATACTTAGGTGTAATCACATCTGGATCCCATGTGTTAAAAGGCTGATTGCTTTGTTCAGAGAATATGTGTTCACTGTGCTCCCCCTGTGATGTTGTCTCTCTGAATAAATCATTCTCCAACTCACCTATACTGATGTCAACATAAGTATCTTTCTCCATAAGCTTGGTCTGGTAGTCAAACCAGAAGCCACCTGTGTCACCATCATTGTAATGAGATAAAGAATCATCATTGTTAGCTGTTTTGAAAACTTCATCATTTTTGCCTTCAACAAGCCCATCATCTGAAGGTGTATTAATGATCTCAACTGTGCCAACCTTGGTACTAGTGTCAACAACTTCATTGGATAGCTCTAGAGATGTATTCAAGGCTGTTGTTATGCCGTTTCCCTCATGTATGACCAAAGAGACATCCTGTGGCTCTGTCTCACATTCATCATGTTTCTTAGCAATCACTACATCAAATTTCTCTGCTATGGACTTCTTTTCAACCCCCTGTTTCTTATCATCCAAGAAAGGTTTCATCTTATATTCACAAGAAATGACTCTTCTAACTAACCTTCCTTTAACTGATAGGATTCCAAGAAGTCCCTTCTTCCTATTAGTCGATAGGATAGAAAACAAAGACTGTGGCACATCATAACTCTCATTAATGGACAAAACCATAATTGTTTGTATAGCTGCAATAACATCATCATCATGATCTTCCCTGATGGAAGCAAGGAGATGGTGAAACATGCTGTGTATTAAATCATGCAATCTCAAATCTAGCATGAGGTTACTCAATCTGATTCCTGCAAATGTTTTAAGTATAGCAACCCTTCTTGAATAGTGAGAACGTGTGATATCATCAATATTCTGGAAACTATCCACCATCAGTTGAATTACCTCTTTCATTGTGTTTCATTGTAAGGAGCTTTAGGTGTTGAAATTCTCATGATTTCGTTCAAACGTGAAGTGACAAAGTCTTACCTCATTATCATTGTGTCTTAACAACCTTTAATTACCCAAGGTAGATGTTGCAGGAAACAAAGTTGCTTGCATTACCTGAGAGGGTGATTGTTCCAGCATGTGAAGACATTCCTCTACTTCCTCCAAAGTGCTGAGAAGACCATCTTTTGGCTGGGATAGGTGTTCAAGTTTATCTTTTGCATTAAAAAACTTATTGCCCAACTCTTCTTCACTTGCCAATGCACCCTTTGAATATGCCTTTTTAATGTCTGGGTCCTTTATTAGCTTGATCAGTTCCTGCATCGACTCAAATATAGACTTATCTGTAGTCATCTTTTCAAATCTGCTTCTAACAACTATCAAAGAGTGGCATTGGAATGGACATACAGGTGCTGGTCACCAACATGCAAAGAGATATGAAGCCACCAAGATTGGTAATTAACTACGACAGTTTTCTGAATTGTAACTGAAGTTCTGCCACAAATGTTAGCTTCCTGGCAAGATCACCAGCTCTGATAGCACTTTAATATTCCTAATTGGAATATTATTTGATAATTTGGATTCCTTGGAATTCCTTTTAAAATAATATTTTATAAATGTAACTTGTACTTGAAATTAGAATAATATTTAAAATACAAAAAATGTAATTGTATTAATAATAAAATATAAATCCTCATGGGATTTCGTCCTTGGGATATAATGATTACAAAGGTTTTCGTCCTTGCAATCAAATTACATTTAAGGGATTCCGTCCTTAAAAGTGGTTGTAAAGCATAATGCTTGTAAATGGTTATATATTTTAATACATTATTGAATGATTTCTTTCCATACCAACGAATGACTATAAATACTTCATCACCATCCATTGACGACGCGTCTCTTCCAAATGTCTTTTCCCAAGGGGTATGTCTTTCCAAGGGTGGCATCCATTTGTCTAATGAATGCAAATGACCAATTAATTAATTAATGATTAATTGATGTTGTGTATAATTAATACTTTATTAATTACTGCTGTTTGATATAGACGCTCTTCATTAATAAGTAAAGGCTGCAGTTTTGTTGGGCACTCCTCTATATGGCGATTCCTTAAATGAGATGTGATGTTGCTCTTCAAGGACGAGTTCTATATCCTTCATTGTTGGCTGCAACTTTCTTTTAATACCTACAATTCCCATAGACTTGCGATTTTTTTTACTGTCGTGATTCCTTATTGCTGCCTGCATTTTAGCGATTTGGTGTATTGCTTGGTGAGTGGCAATTTGTTGGTGGTTGATTTGCTTGGTGATTGAGGATGTTATTGGCGATTTAATTGGGGATATTACACCAAAGTACATGGAACAAAAATAGAAAAACCTAAGTGCACAAAGTAAGAGACATGTTTATGACGGACATTTGACATGAGGGTGAGGTCATTTATGGACCGATGATCATGTTACATTTGTAATATCAGTTGAGGCTTGCTTAATTGATTATAGCTAGATGGGAGAGGTCATGCACTGTTATGGGCTACCTAGGGGCGATGACATGCGTCGTTATGGTCTAACTATGGGAGAGGTCATAACTCTTAGTACCATTTTGTTTAGAACTAAGTTACCAAGAAACAAAAATGTAAATGAATCTGAAACTTGGAAATGCCAATTTTCAGAAAAACCTTTGGAAACAAAACGGCTTGGAAATGTCTTTACAATAAATTATATATATATATATATATATATATATATATATGCATAATTCTCATTTTTTTTCCATAAAATATAAAACACTTGAAAAATATAGTATTCACGAATATTCAATACTTTTAACATGCTTAAAATTCACATGTTCATGTGACATCATGTTTTATAGGTCCAAACTTCAGAATGTAAATGCAAAATCTCAAACTACCTCACCATGTGAGGATATTAATCTAGAACAATCGTCTAGTTTCTCCTCAAAATCATTATCATCAACAACACTATGAACACCACTCCCACTAGCTCCACTATCCACCTCTTGTGTAGAAATCCTCTGATGGATGAATATTCCAAAGTTTTTTGGGTCCTCTAGTATGTCCCTCAGTCTTGTGTAACAAGCGCAAATTGGAATGCACATATATTAAATCAGCTTTATTCTAGGCCAACTTGTTTTGTTTAGTTGAGTGGATAAAGGAGTATATACTACAATTTTGCTTTGCTGAAGGGTCACGAGCCACCTATTACATAAATAGCTATTGGAAATTAGTAACAATTTACAAAAATATATGTTGATAAATTAATAAATAAATAAATCTGAAATTTAAAAATTCTGTAATTGTGATAGAAGTTTGATGATAATAGGTTGTAGGTACTGTGCATCATGGCCATTCACATACCATCACTTGACTAGAGACAAATTGGACTTGTCAAAAATAGCCTCAAATTTTTCCATGTTATCGTTTGAGGCCAAAAAAATTCCTATTTCATTGCGCACGACACTTGCTATTGATTGATAAGGAAAATTTCTTCTGAATGTTGTTTTAGTTCCATTTGCAACTTCCATGTTATCATACAATGGTTGCCTATTTGGTAACTAGAGTATTTCACTGCTATAATGTTTGGGATTTAGAGCATATGTAAGGAGATGCAATGGGGTGGTCATTTTATTTCACCTCTCCATGACCACATTTTTCACTTCATTGTAGAATTTTTCTTTAGATTCTTGTTCTTTTTTTTGTATGATATTTCTCATACGTTGAAGGATAGAGTTAATACTATCATAAATTTTTCCTATGCAAGCATCATTTGTATTTGCATATATTAACATAGATAGAATAGGCTCTGTAAAATTGAGCAAGTACTCAACGTTGGCCCACCAATCGTCATCAGTGATCAAACGTTTTATCTTTTAGGCTCTATCTGTGTTTGATTGTCTCCACATGCCCAGATGCTAATAATGACCATGCTACTCAAAGCTTTTCTTAGCTTTATAAGTTGTCTCAAGATGATTGTGTGAGAGACAAATCTTGTCTCGGAAACCTATAAAAAAAGAAATTAATATATTAAATTTAAATTTTAGATAGACTAAATTTTAATTTAAAAATTAAGAATTTTAAAAAAATTAATAAACTAAGAATTTAAAATAAATTCAAATTGTAGAAACTACAAATTTAAAAAGAATTATTTTACCTTCAACAACTCTAGTCTCGAAAATGTCCTAAAGATGCCCTGGGACATGCAGTGATTTATTACAAATCTCTAAATCTTATTTGCCTCTGTGTATACTTGCTCTATCCATGAGATTTTTTCAATCTTTTGCAACATCAAATTGAGGGAATGGATTGCACAAGGCGTTCAAAATATGTGCTTATATCTTGCCTACACAAGCAATTCTACCGCTTCACAATTTTTTGCATTCTCTGTGATGATTTAGACAATATTTTGCTAACCCATTGACTCAATAACCTCTATCAAAATATTGGCAATAAAATTTTCATTTTTCTCTTGGCCCTCACAATCAATAGCCTTTAGGAACATTTCCCCTTAGGGCATACTGCAACAATGTTAATCAAGGGTCTACTTCTTGCATCTCTCCATCCATCTGAAATAATGGAAACCCTTGTATCCTTCCATAAAACTCTAATTGGCTGCAAAGAAATTAGCACATAATTAATTTCCTTCGTGAAAATGTGCTTTGAACCTTTTCATAATTAGGGCCCTTGTACCCTTGTTGAGCTTCATTGATGCCGTTCACTATTTCTTGCCAATATGGTGACCTCAATACATTAAAGGCAACCCACAAGCATAAATACATCTAGCAACCAATTCATCAACTATCTCCCTCTTCTCAATGTTAAATGCCTTTTTTAATGTGCCTTTTGGTATTTTTCATGAGTCTCTTCATCCAAGGGAAGTTTCAAGTGAATGTGTTCGAATGAAAGGATGTGTTGAATTTGAATGTGTAGGTGGTTTCCTTAAAGGTCACCTTTGCAAAGGGTGTGATCTAGACCGACATCTTGCAACCTGTATGTTAGTGTCCTTTTGCTCTTTTATGTACCCTAACCATCTTAACCTTTTCAAATCTACCACATTTTTTGATCCACATTCCTCCAATCCCCGTTAAATGGGTTTTGAGTTGGGTATATGAAGTCTTATACAACGCATTGCAATGACTGCATATCCATGCACGAAACCTACTGGCGACAATGTTTTCCACAGCTTTCGCATGTCTCCAAAGAGGAGAAGTGGGGTCATGTTAATGGAAATTCTTTCACGTGGGATTTCTTCCTTGTTTCACGTCACCTTACCCTCCACCCGACCCTGAACTTGATGTCATTTATACCTCAGAGCTGCGACGGGAACGAGACTCTTAAAAATGAAAAATAAAACATTTTAAAAAAAAATCTTAGAAGAGTAAATTTTTTAATTTTTAATCATTTGTCATTAGTTTGGACTGTTTTCATTTACAAAGAGAATGATTTTTCTAATTTTCTTTAATGGTAATGTGATCGTGTGTGCATTGCTTGTATGGAATTTATTTCTTTTAAGTTCCATTCAAACAATGCACACATCATTCATGATTGTCATCACATCAGAAAAATAAAAAAATGATGGAAAAAAGAAATAATTAAAAATCTGTTGTTTTTGTGTGGAAGCTCGTAATTTTTTTCCCTGCTGCTAAACTCCTCGCTCTAAAACTCGTTCTTGCTCATCTGAACCGTGCAATGTCTGCCACTAAAAGTCTAAAAGGCTGAAATACAAAAGAACAAATTGCTGTGCTTTCAATTTTTTTTTTTTTTTTAAAAACTTATTTCAACTTTGAAATGATTTAGGTTTTTTGTGTTTGATATGTTTAAGTATGGTTAGGGGATGGTTTAGTGTAGGTTAGGTTACTTTTAGTTTAATTTTTTTTTTTGCTTTATGGTATACGTCCTGCAATTCCGTACTGTGGCAGTGTTTCCGGAACGTTTCAAAGGTGTTTTGGCCATGCATTTTGGTTCAGAAACGGATCCCCTCCGAAACAGTGTTTCCTGCATCTTAGGTTTAGAAGGCTATTGATATAGGGATTGCTCCTTAATGGGTCTTTAAGTTGATATAGGGATAGCATTTATTTTTTATTGCCTTTAGGTTGAGATACTAGTATGGCCTATAGGTTGAGTCCTGGATCAACTAGTAGAACATGAATGGATGGAAGCATCCATTGCATAATAGCAATGGATGGAGCTTCATCGGACTAGGTTTTCCCCTATGATATGGAGCTTCATCAAAGTCCCTATGGAATGGAGTTATATTACAGCTTGCTATGCTCAATAGATCTCCTTAATAGTCAGAATGGAGCTTCATCAATTGCAATGAATTGTTCTAACTTGCTATGGAATTATTCTGCTCAAGGGAGGAGTCAAGTTTAGGTCATAAATGAAACTAGGTTTTCAATAGGTAATTATGACCAATAAGGCCTTGAACTTCACAGATTCAAGAACTGTAATTAAATTGGAATGAAAACTTCAGTATGAAAAGGCTGTGTGAAGAGATGTATGAGTTTTGGACTCAGGAAAATTAGACCAAGAGAACCAAAAGTGGACCTGTTACCAATACATCAATGTATAGTACAACAGTTACAAATCAAGAATATGAACCATTGGTTAGTTGAAGCAGCTCAACTTGCATTATAGGCATGAAGGAAGCATTAGCGAAGGATGACCTTTGTGCCATGTTTATGATTGGTGCTAGTCTGGAGGCCGATTGTTGGCACTAGAGCTATTAAGTGGATTGGAGAAACTATCAATATTGAAGATTGTGACTGCCGTTGCTGCAGGGCTGACTTGACACCAGGTCTGCATTGGCGTGGTTGGCACAAGAATGGATCATGGCGTACATATGAAGATCTATGCAAGGTGCACAATTTTAAGGTTTATGCAAAGATCTTAGGATTAGATTCAGATAAAATATGCCCAAGAGGTGTTACCCAAAATCGGCAAAGGCATCACTCCCATATGATTGCCAGTGTTGATGTGGGGATTGCCAAAATTGAAAAGTTATAATGCGATATAGCTAGGTACATAACAATAGTGTCTATAATGTTGCACATTGTGTGTCCGTATTGATGAAATGTTATGAAAAAATCTGTTAGAAATGACAAAAGGTGTTTGATAAGAGAATCTTCCCTCGATTGAAGATCGCTGGTGGTGGCCTGGAAATGTTGTCATGTCACATGGCCAGGAAATGACCCAGAATGGAAGGCAATGGCAGCCTTTCTTTTTCCCAGCCATCAAGTAACACATTTCTATGGCTGAGAAATGTAGCCGATGGCTAAGAAATGGTTGATTCGGCCCTCAATGCATTTCTTTGCTTGAGAAATGGCAACATTGGGCAAAAGTTGTGTCACTTGCAAGTTACAACACAGGGTTTGTCCAATTAAATAATATTCTGCTGTTTTGATTTGTAATGGTTATGGTTTGATGATGCTTCCCCTTTTTTTGTTTTTAACTATCCACAATTGAAAGAATCTTTGCCGAGTTTCAAAATCATTAAGTTGATCATCAAAATTTCAGAAAATAGTAAAAAAATAATGATTAGATTTTGATGCAGCTCCTGGAAAATGGATTTCCTTTCATTCAATTGGAAAAATCAATGAACATAGGGCTTGTCCTATTTTGTCCATGGTTTTTCTTATTGTTAGGACCCGGAAGCACCATTGATTACCAAGCAACTAAACATGCGGAATTAACCAGAAGTAACAAGTAACTAGAATTCAGAAATAACACAGAATATGAGAGACAATACCCAATTGTATTAATACTCTTCCAGAAGGAAATACAACAAAGAAGATTGCCATAGTCTTCTTCTTTACACACCTCTAGGGCTCTCACACCTCTAGGGCATAAACAGTAAATCTCTTCAAGAGCTCACTCTCTCTCTTACGGTCCCAACACACAACTCAAACACAGAGTTGGTGTTCACCTCCACCAGCCAGTTACAACACCGCCAGTCAACCAGTCAGTAACAATACTGCCAGTACACCGAGTATACACACATACTCAACCGAGTACACAACGTACTCCAAGTAGATCTCTCATGAACTTGCAACAACCTGCAACTCAAATAATCTTACTTTGGAAGGAACTATCTTGCCTTCTTTTTTGCTCTCCAACCGAGTACACACTGTACTCCAAGTAGATCCCACCTGATCTTGCTCCCTGTTGTGTTGCTATCACTTTGATCCTGCTGCCACCTGCAGATCAACCTGGTTCTGCACACCTGCAAACCTTAGACTTCGCACACACATACACCTGCAGATCAATGATCTTACTTACCATGTAGATCTCCAAACGTGGCCTTGCACACCTGCTGACCAAGATCCTACATACATGAAGAATCTTTCTGATTCTCCAAACCAACACCCATACTTGGCACTGTGGCACTAGGAGGAACACACCTTGCTCTCTTCACTCTGAAGGAGCTAATTTTTGCTCTCTTACTCTTTAACACAAATTACAATACAACCCATGAGTCTATTATATAGATCTCATGCAAACAATAATTAGACACCTAATTACAATAATTAGATTCGCAGCTCAAGACTATAATTAGCCTTCTTACATGCAAACAACCGATTCGTTAACTAACTGTTCGTGCAACTGATAGTTCCGGAATCGCACAGGCGACCAACGTCGGTCTCTGTTTGCCTGGGGGTGACCGACGTCGGCCGATCTCTGACCGTCGTCGGCAGCTTCCTGTCTCCACCTGACCGACGTCGGTTGGCCTGACCGACGCCGGCGACTGTGACACTCAACACTCTCCTCTAATGTCTGCATCAATGAAGCTTTTAGCTCCACAACCTAACAATCTCTCACTTGGAGATAAACAGCGGCACTGTACCTGTACTTGTACACCGTCTAATCTATTTCATGGCTTGTATCCCTCTTCAAGATCAACTTTGAAGACCACCCACCACACAACCTGTGGTGCACTTTCTGTCATCCAAGTAACCTGCCACGTCTGAACCTACAAACCCATGTAGTGAAGTCCTGACCCTACATAGCATGTATACCTGCTGCTGGTCCCTCTCAAATACCTAAGAACCCACTTCTCCGAATTGGCTACTAACTCTCTGACAGCGCTCACTGCTGGAAAAAACTCAGGTCTACCAGACCTCATGTGATTTCGGACATTGAACTGTCAAACCCTTGGTGTGCTTCGGTTCTGCATCCTGTGTATTGAATCTCGCTAACACCTGATTCACATCAGCTCCCACTGGAGACAAAATCAACCTGTGATCTTCCATGTCTCTCATGCCAAAGAATTTCGCTGCTCCAAATTCTTCATGACATGCCACTGAACTAACCTTACCTTTAGCTCAGCAAAACCCTGTATGTCTGAACCTGCACCAAGCATACCATCCACATACAATAATAGGATAATGTTGCGACCATCATCCCCCTGGTAAGACAAACACAATGGTTATACTGACATTGACTAAAGCCCTGTTTTGTCATCCACCTGGTACCACCTGTCAGCCCTGTACCACTGTCCTGCAGCTTGCTCAAGACCATATGACCTGGCCTTCCGTCTCACGTGTCCATTCTCTCTATTCTTTAACTAAAGTATCCATTCGTCTTTCAGTGCTTTCTTCCGGCTGGCAACCCTACCAAATCTCTCGTTTGGTTCTGCATCCTATTCATGCCATGCTCCTACTGTTTTCTAGATCCTTCCTGCTCTGCAGTGAAGGAGTATAAAGAAGAAAAACAACGAATTTGAGGCTTACTTACCCTTTCAGTCCTCCATATGGACGTTTGAGACTCTTTGACAGCTTGCTATCCGCCCAAAATCCGTTACAGTGATCGACCTCGATCACCACACAATCTGCATCCAACCAAGTCAGTTCCCATGCGATTGTCCTTTCTGTCGACGCCGGTTTTCTGATCGACGTCGGTCTTACCTGGTCGCCGACGTCGGTTTCCGGACCGACGCCGGCAGCCACCTTGCCCGACACCACCGGCTCTGGTCTGCACATGACCGACATCGGCACTTGTCTGTTCGACGCCGGTTCCCCCTGACCGACGCCAGTAACTGTGTTCGCCTGTGAGTGATAACTTTTTACTCGCGAGCTTTCTTTGAATCATAACCATGTCCAAACTGCCTTGCTTAGAGTTACTCAGTCTCATCCACTAATCTCTGTCCATCATCTCCTCCAGAAACACCAAGGCTTTCCAGTTTTTAAGTCTGTCAAAGACATTTGACTTCCTCTTAAGAACATGCATCTCCTTCTTGCTCATGTGATCAAGCTTACAAAGTCATGTCTTCGCAACAGAAGAAGAATCAGTAATACAAGCAAGTAGATAAAAAGTACCTGCTTTCTTACCACATGATAATTCAAGTGCATCCTTGGTAACATTTCAAGAATCCGCTGTGAGAGTTCCTGTGCATCTCTCATCACCCAACTTTCCTGAAGCAATTAGCCTTATCTTCAGAACCGGGCCCTGCATGACCTCCTTCAACACCCATGTGTTGGCCGCCTGCAATTTCAGCTTCACTTCTCCTTTGCCAATTCTTTGACAAGGCACACCAGCTCTTAAATAAATCTTTCCAAAGTCTCCAAAGACCTTAACATGGAAAAATACTCTATTTCGAGCTGCATGGAAAGAGGCAACATAATCTATAAAACAAGATTCTACTTTATCCAAGGAACATCCCAGAGCATCCTGTGCAACAACCCCTGCAACATCTGCTTCTTCAGTTCTTTCATGCTGATCTTGAACCAACAATATTTCTTTACCTGCTCTTTCTTTCCATAACACCGTAATTGACCATTCGTGCTTTTCAATTCCTCCATTCTTAGCTTACTTTCTTCTGCCATTGCTATACTCCCACTCAATCAGAAACCCCTGAGAGTGACCTGTAATCAAACACAAATCCGCTCCCTGCAACTTTAGCTCTGATACGAACTGTTAGGACCCGGAAGCACCATTGATTACCAAGCAACTAAACATGCGGAACTAACCAGAAGTAACAAGTAACTAGAATTCAGAAATAACACAGAATATGAGAGACAATACCAATTGTATTAATACTCTTCCAGAAGGAAATACAACAAAGAAGGTTGTCACAGTCTTCTTCCTTACACACCTCTAGGGCTCCCACACCTTTAGGGCATAAACAGTAAATCTCTTCAAGAGCTCACTCTCTCTCTTACGGTCCCAACACACAACTCAAACACAGAGTTGGTGTTCACCTCCACCAGCGAGTAACAACACCGCCAGTCAACCAGTCAGTAACAATACTGCCAGTACACCAAGTATACACACATGCTCAATCGAGTACACAACGTACTCCAAGTAGATCTCCCATGAACTTGCAACAACTTGCAACTCAAATGATCTTACTTTGGAAGGAACTACCTTGCCTTCCTCTTTGCTCTCCAACCGAGTACACACCGTACTCCAAGTAGATCCCACCTGATCTTGCTCCCTATTGTGTTGCTGTCACCTTGATCCTGCTGCCACCTGCAAATCAACCTGGTTCTGCACACCTGCAAACTTTAGATCTCGCACACACATACACCTGCAGATCAATGATCTTACTTACCATGCAGATTTCCAAACGTGGCCTTGCACACCTGCTGACCAAGATCCTACATACATGAAGAATCTTTCTGATTCTCCAAACCAACACCCATACTTGGCACTGTGGCACTAGGAGGAACACACCTTGCTTTCTTCACTCTGAAGGAGCTAATTTTTGCTCTCTTACTCTCTAGCACAAATTACAATACAACCCATGAGTCTATTATATAGATCTCATGCAAACAATAATTAGACACCTAATTACAATAATTAGATCCGCAGCTCAAGACTATAATTAGCCTTCTTACATGCAAACAACCGGTTCATTAACTAACTGTTCGTGCAATCGACAGTTCCAGAACCGCACAGGCGACCGACGTCGGTCCCTGTCTGCCTGGGGGTGACCGACGTCGGCCGATCTCTGACTGTCGTCGGCAGCGTCCTGTCTCCACCTGATCGACGTCAGTTGGCCTGATCGACGCCGGCGACTGTGACACTCAGCACCCTCCTCCAATGTCTGCATCAGTGAAGCTTTTAGCTCCACAACCTAACACTTATTCCCTCTAAGAGGTTCTTATAAAATTTTCTTCATTGATTGTGCAATTTGCAATTTCAAATTATCCTTCACATGTCCCTGAGAATGAAGCCATTGCTGGTCGCTGACGAGGCCAATAATTGCTGTGATACCACCCTTATGGACCAGGCCGGAAATTTGTTATTGCAAGAGAGAGAAAAAATGGCACAGTGAAAAAACTAAATATGTTACCTAAACTAAACTGCAAAATGTACTGCCCAAATGTGAATTGAATTTTTGAAAAAATATATACTATTGGGGAAAATGATAAGGAAAACAATAAAATATCTGAAAAATTAGGAAGAAACTTTCCTTGAAGTAATTTAAGTGCATTTCTCCAAAAATAAAAAAAATATGGAAAGTTTTCGAAATGGAACCTTTTTGGTATTAAAATTATATCTATATAGTACATAAAGAGAGAATCTTTCTTATAAAGGTGTCAACACATATCCAATGCAACGGTATTCTAATGTATATGGGTGCTGCTCTTTTCTAATGACTTATTTTTTCACAGGCTACCTGCACAAACATTTCCATATATGTACCCTCCTCTTAAGGCTCTAAGGCCTATTGGAAGTTTCCTTTTCCCGATTTTTCATTTCTTTAAAATGTGGATAAATAATTTTACATTGTAAACTTTATTCCACCGAATTTTTACTTTAACATCCAATGCTCTCTTGGTTTGAGGCTGTGATTCAACCTTAATTGCCTCCTAAATTCTAAGCTAACTGTTATAACACAACTGGGCTTCTCTAGAACGTCATTCCTTGTCTTGACATGAATTCTGGCATTTCTTCACAGCTAGAAACATTAACATAGTTCTATAGACGTCATACTAGAAAGTTTTTCCATAGTGTTTGTAGAGAGAGGAACGATACTACAGTTGTGTGTTCGCATTGAAAATCTTCATTTGTTGTAAAAGTCAACATTGCACTGAGATGGAGGATTTGGAGAAGAGTGTGGGTATTGCCGACAGAAGTAGGCCAAGATGATTGTTGTAAGCCATGCACTGGGTGATTTGAACGGCCATAAAAAATGACAGTGGTTAGGCTATATATGCCGTTCTCACTTTTAATGGGAAATGCAAAACCGTTGAACATGATAAATTGTCAAAAAGAGTTCATAGTTATACAGGTGGTGTGAATTACCAAGACTGGAAAAAGTTGCCAGTAGGCTATGATTAGTGCCTTAAGATTGAATGTTTGAATCTTTTCTTTGAACCAATGCTTCAATGATTTTTCTCATAAACGTGTACTTATCTGGATCCCTGCTACACTAATAGAGATTGATATTTGCAACATATCTTTTTGGGAAAATCCTATCATGTGTTAGAGATGAGAAAAATATTAGGGACAGCCTGCCTGAACTAACATCCATGACCATTGTTAGAAGGATTAAAGGTGTTTATTTTGGCATGGTCAATGGGTGGGATGAGTTTGTACCAAAATACATACAACCTTTTAACAGTTGAGTATGGTTATAAAAGTTTCTTTAGTATTAAGAAAGGTGCCTGTTGTGCCTCTTGTAAGTTAAATGGACATCATTTTTCTTAACATGTGTTTTTAATTAAAGTTGTATGCTTATATCTGTCTGACATGGCACTTTGTTTGACTTTTGTAGGAATTAGTGCTTAGAGACAACAGGCTCACAAAGATCCCCGATGTTAGTATGTTTAAGGATCTTGTCATATTTGACGTGTCATTCAATGAGATCTCTTCACTCAAGGGCATGTCAGAGGTTTCCCTAATGCTGAAGGAACTGTATCTTTCTAAGAATGAGCTGACCAAGGTTGAGGAACTTGATCACCTGCATCAACTGCGAATACTTGAACTTGGCTCAAACAGATTACGTGTAAGCTTCACGCCTTGTAATATAATATGTGTTTTATGTAGTAAGCATGTCAACTAGTTTTTGCTTTATAACATATGCATGCTGAAATACACTTCAATCAAAATTGTGTATAAATCTTTTTATCAAAAGAGATTGCTTTTTTATTAGCATGATGGTTATATTGTAAGATTCTCCAATTAAAGATTTAAATATTTGAGCTTTGGAAAGATTGATTTTTTAATAAATTAAATACAATCGATTTAACCGTGGTATTAAACTCTTTTAGCAATGACTGCCATGCACATTTTGTGGCAATCCATCTCATTCTTTTTACTATTAAGGGTTGTTTTAGCTTGTTATTTAATGTGCGCCCTTGAGATTAGGTTGTTGCAATAGGAAGCTTTGTATTTTGTTTTGGTTGTATCTGTGGGGAGCTCAGAAACATGGCACCACAGTTTCTCTCCTTTTCACCTCTCTATAGAAGAACTGACAAATTGACAGGTTGGAAGATCAGGCGATGGAGGGTTTGCAAAATATGTCTTTACTGCAAGAACTCTGGCTGGGTCGCAACCGTATACGTACTGTGGATCTCTGTGGGTTGAAATCTCTTATTAAAATAAGCTTGCAAAGCAACCGGCTCACATCTATGCTTGGTTTCCAAGTATGCTTCTACTTTTCTGTTGTCTTGTACAATGGTGATGGGAATACATTCTTTAATACTAAAGCAATTCTGAGTTAAGAGATTTTGATAGGGATTCTCACATCTTCTTAGCTATATAAAAAATAGATTAAATATAATTTGTAAATTGGCTTCCAGAACCTGAAATATAATAAAGATGCTGGTATGCTTCACAGGATTGCATCAGTTTAGAAGAGCTTTATCTGAGTCATAATGGCATCTCCAAGATGGAAGGGCTTTCCACTCTAGCCAATCTCAGAGTGCTAGATGTATCATCAAACAAATTGACTGCCATTATGGGTATTGAAAATTTAGCAAGGTAAGCGCTTATCTTTTGAGATAACCATGCGATCTTTCATATTTAATATCACCATTTTGTGTCATGAAATTCTCTGAGGTTTGCATGCTGCAGGCTGGAGGACTTGTGGCTAAATGATAATCAAATAACATTGTTAGACAGCATTGATTCTGCACTTGCTGGTTCAAAGGAGAAGCTTACAACAATTTACCTTGAGCACAATCCATGTGTATGTTTTTCTGTACCAATCAAAGCAATATAGATCTATGTTGCTCAAATTGAAATTCTATTCGTGTTATAGCTCATTTATCTACGAGAAATTAGTATTCCTAATTCAAAGGACTTTTTATTTACTTTATAGAGAGGTCGTGAGACAAGTTCATCATGTTTATATCAATTCCTGTAACTGATATTAGACATATTTGTCTGCTTAATCTGGTTATATGGTTTATTTTTTGTAATTTTCTTCTATCTAAAATTTCAAAAGTTATTTTATTTTCTTGTAACATGGGTGGAAATGGTTGTTTGCAGGCAAAGGAGCCATCTTACGTCAGCATATTGCGAGCTAATTTTCCAAATATTCAGCAGATTGACTCCAATGTCTATTGAGAAGTTGGACTTTTTGTCTTAACAGCTAACGTGATCTTAGGGCTGTATGGCATCATTCCTAGATCTCTTCATGGTTTGCATTCTTAAATTTTCTTCTTTTGACCCACAAATTTATGGGGCTCCATGCTTTCATTTATTTAAAAAAGCATGCGATCTATATCATTTAAATTATTATCAAATTCCCCATGAAATATTAAAATACCAAATGGGCCTTTAACATTTAAAGGAAATATGCCTTTCCGAATTTACATTCACGAAGCTAACTGTAGAAGTCTTGCATGAGAAGTTGTTTGGTTCAATCAAATAGTTGAGGAATTTTGAATTCTAACAATGTGCCTTGTGTGTTTACTCCAATGTTTATTGAGAAGTTGAATGCACTTTTTGTCTTAACAGCTAATGTGATCTTAGGGCCGTGTTAACGTAATTCCTAGATCTCTTCATGGTTTGCATTATCAAATTTCTTCTTTTAACCCACAATTCATGGGATTTCCATGCTTTCATCTATTTAAAAAAGCATGCGACCTAGGTCATTTAAATTGTTATCAAATTTCCATGAAATATTAAATACCAAATAGACCTATAACATCTAAAGGAAACATGCCTTTCCCAATTTACATTCAGGAAGCTCACTCTATAAGTGTTGCATGATAAGTTGTTTGGTTCAATCAAATAGTAGAGGAATCACAGTTTCTAACAATGTGCCGTGTGTTTACTGTTATTTTGAAGTTTGCCATATGGGTCGTCTAAGTGCTAGAAATTGGAGAGGGGCATAAATGCTCTGAAGTTGGTTGTGTCCCTAAAGATGTTTTTGGCTGGATTAATTTCGTGGGTTGTTCCCTTTGGGAAGGGGTGGCCTTTGCTATCCACTCACACACCTTTGCAATGACAGAATGTTGTTGATTTTGCACATTAACATGTTCCATTAAGTTGGAGTGACTTCGTTTTTTGGAATTTGGTTGTGGGATAATTTGTTGTCCCAAAGTCCATTGAAATAGTTGGAGAAAAATAAAACATTTGAATTTAGAAATGTTGCCATTCCATTTTGATGAGAATCAAGGCATATTGTAGGTGCACTTATATTACTAATTCTGTTGTAAAGAAGACTTAACGAGTGTTTTGGTAACCTTCTTAGACAGAAGTTTATATCATCTATGTCAAGGATTATGTTTTGCATGGATATGTTAGTGCGCATATAGAATATTCTGACCCCAATTTTCACATTATTGCTTACTTTTAATTAAGAGTGTAGTGTTAGGATAGGTGTCCTTTTATCTAAAGATAATTATTTCTAAAGCACATCCTATTGCAAATATTGTTATGTTCTAAACAACACAAAAATTGGAAGTGTAAATATAAGTAGAATAAATGATAAAAATATAAAATAATGGGGGCATTTGTTCACCTAATAGCGGATGGTACTTGCTCACCGAAGAATGGATTGTCCGTGTAAATCTATCTATAACACGAGTTCTCACACAACAATAGCTCTTTGTTTGCATTAGAAGTTGAATAGCAAAAGTATATCATCTTTGGGGTTTATTTATCCAAAATCCTATTTATCTTGCAACTTAACATTTCACAAACTCTAGGCATATGAAATATAACAATAAAGGAAACACTAGCATATGTTGTGACTAGGTACATAACACACCCTCCCCCTGAAGGAGCTTTAACTTAAAATCTCGTTAGAACTCAAAAGTTAAGCGCGCACACTTTAGAGTGGTATTAAGATGGGTGACCTCTCGGGAACTTCCCATTGTGCAAAATTTTGCTCTATGGGTTTTAATGAATGTGAGGGATGTGTGGGGAGTGGAACCTATGGCCACCACATCACAAAGGGAAGCTCTAACCAACACGTCATATGATATTATTAAACCAAATACATAAATGAGTATTTTTTCAAAAAAATCTTTAAACCCCTTGCTCTCTACGCTCCTTACGTTTTAAAGCACATTTTCTAACAACATGGATACTTCTATTGACGTTTCTTGAAAAACTCTTTTCCCATGCACAGTTGTTCCCCACCTTTTTTTTTCGACCAAGAATTGGGGTCGTTTTGATTATATATATTAAATTCACCACAAGATGGTAAGTTTGGATGTTTGCCGACAAAGTCCTTTATCTCCAAGGTTGCATCCTTTGCGGGTAGCCCCTTCCACTTGACCTTCAACATTTGGACAACTCGATTCTGCTACTTATTGAACTCTTCCTTAACAATGCACGACGGTTCTAAAACTAGCTTTCCTTCATCTGTAATTGGAAGTTTTGTTTGTGGCACAAAATGCAATCTTATCTTCTTTAAAAAGGATACATGGAAGACATCATGCATGTAGACATCTCATTTTAATAACTTCAGTGCCTAAACTGCGTTTCAGAATGATTTTTTGCAATCACATGTAAATTTGATCGGAAATCAATATTAAACCCAATTTACCCATATAATTGTGGGTTTCATCCAAAATCACAATGACATCCCTAATTGGGGCAATGGATTGTCTCGCAATATTAATCTGATCAAATACATCCAATATTAATTCTAACCTTTGCAAACGTTAGCACAAGCCAATTAAATGAATATTTGATGGACAAAATAACATTGAAAATGTCCTATTCTTTTAATTTTTAATTAATTAGCCTAATCTTCCTCTAATAGAAAATTTCATGACTTTTTAGAATTATCTTATTTTCTTAAATCAAAAATGCGTTATTACTTCACATAGGGGATGTCAAATAACAAAGTCAATTAGAAATAGGAGTGCAAGCAAGCTCTTATACTTCTCTTACACACTCTTCCTCTTACACTTTTTTTACACACTCCAAGAGGTTGTCATTGCACTTTCCTTCTTTCCACACTCCAAAAAGGTCTTAAATGGAATTTCTTACACACTCCATGTGTGCAATCATGAGTGTAAGGACTCATCTTCCACCATTGATCTTAATCTTGGTTAAGTGGTCCATAATCATCTTAAAAGTCTATAAAAACAAGGTCGAATGATTATTATAGACACATTTTTTGAGTCTAGTATTATTATGTCAAAATATAGTAATAAGTTTCATCTTCTCATCTCATGTGCTAAACTAAAACACAAGTAAATAAGGGGAGAAGTCCACGAAGTACTAGCATCGTCAAAGACTCTTTGCTCACAAGCAAAGCTCAATATCTATGTATCAATCATCTAACAAGTTTTCAATGGATGTAAAAATGTTGCATTTATCCTTCCAATTACATTTATCGTGTGGTACCCTCATAACTCACCGAAGGGATTGGACTTGAGTGGTTATGTCTTTAAGTTAATTTTAGTTATTCCACTAACAATTGGCTAACTCCCTCTTAGATTTGTAATCTACATAATGGTATGTCTGATGGGACACCAAGGATTGGACGCACCCCACAAACTATTCTAGATCATTTTCCTTCTAATTCGTAGAATTGGTCTTTTAGCAAACTAATTCTCTTCTCTTTCCTCTAAAAACTATAAAAAACATGTTCAGGTGCAAACGACGAATTCGTGACTGCGTATCGACGAATTTGACACTGTAATCAGTGAAGTCGTCTCAAAATGGTGAAATCATATTTGGTTCTCTGCTAATTGGCAAAATCGTCTCTGGAAGCGATGAAATCGTCTCTATTCTTTTCTAGTCTGTTATGTTTCTGTGTAGGTTTTTCTTATCATCGAAATTGTACTCTTTCAGCGAAATCATTTAACATTCGGTGAAACCATTCAAACATTTTGATGAAACTGTCTTAACTATCGGCATAAACGTTCTTATTGATTCTCCCCGTCTATGCGGCCTTATTTTCGGTGAAAATGTTTTGCATTTCGGTGAAATCATTCCCACAAAACTATTCACATTGACGAAATTGTTTTAGGTTCAATTTTCTGAGTATTAGCAAATTTATCATCATTTTAACAAAATTGGTTCTGTTATTAGCGAATTTAATCATTTTAACAAAATTGTTCTGATAATCGACAAAATCATCCCGGTAATCAACAAAATTGTCTCTGTTTGTATTTTTATGTGTTTTGTCTCTATTTTGCACAGGGTCTTGAAAACAACGAATTGGTCCTGCAAAACAACGAAATCGCTCAAAGACACAAACCTGAGAGTTAAAAAAGTCCAAATTTGTGCTTTATTTCTGCAACTTAATCAACACAAAAGAATTCACTAATTGTTTGATGCGGGGTACTAAGCAAAAATAAAAAGTTTGATGCACTTTGACACTTTTTATTGAGTTTCAAAGCATCTTACACATTTCAAAATTGGTGTTTAAAAACACATCCATATTTCAAAATTTGGTGTTTAAAAATTCAATCACACTTCCATTTGGTGTTTAAGCAAAATAACATTTACATTGGTTCATTTAGTTTGATTGTTTGTGTGTCCACCCGAAAAAAATCGTGTATGCTCTCTCCTTGTTCTTAGGAACTTGGATGACTTAGAAACAACTCTTTTTTCATTTCTTTTTTGTTTGACTTAGCGAGTGGGAGTTCATAGCCTTCTCGCAAGTCTTTTAGGGGTGCGTTGACATGAGATTTCATCTCCCAACATTGTACCAACCCCATTTATCTGGGGCGGTATAAAAATTGAGCACGTCATTCTATTGGACACTAGTTGAGCGGTTAACTTGACAAGTCGAATGGATCTTCAGAGCATCCCTGTTCTAGACATCGCACTTCACTGAGCAATTGATGGATGAAGTGGTTGCGAAAATGACATGACCATTTCGTAACAAGCTAGATGGCTTGATATTCAATTGATGGATAGTTCTAAAGTGCCCACGTACCACAAAGTATACCAGAACCAACTAGTTTGCCATTGAAAACTTAGGGTAAAAAGCCACATTTGTCGCAGATAAATCACTGATAATTGGGTGCAAAGGTTAACAAGCCCCAAAGATTGTCTTTTATGTATAAACTTTTGAGAGAAGGGGGGTGCTTAAAAACCCTACCAATAATGTGTAATAATTAATTCATTTTAATGACCTTAAATTTTATCTTCTCAAAAGCAAGTATATCGAAAGGACTCGGTGACTATCTTTCAACCAGTGTCAATTTCCACGTGATTGCTTGTACTATTTTTTTGTTAACTCCGTGTTGTATTCACAACCCTATGTGAAAACAAAAACACCAAGTTCTTAGTCCAAAACCAAAGCACATGGTCCCTTGCACAAAGAAGCATTACGTTGTCAAAATTCTGTGTAAACAAAATTAATAACATTGTCAACTTGTCCAATACTTATCCTATTTGTTCTAAACGTGCCAATCCTCAACTTCTTGTCAAACTTGTGTTGTTATGCCGTTCAATTTAGTTCAAACCTACGTGCAAGTTCAAGTGCCTATTCTAATGTGCCTTTGTTTCAAATTGCTAAAGAAACAAGTTCTTAAGTTCGAGTTCCCAACTTCTTGTCAAATGTGTGTCATCATACCATTTGATTTAGTTCACAACCAAGTGCTGATTCCAATTTGCCTTCTAGTTCCAATTGCAAACTTTAAAGTTCCAAGTTTAAAGCCGAGTTCCAATTCTAGTTCAATTTGTGCCAAGGTCAACCCTTTTTAGAGGATTAAGATCTAAACCAAATTTGGATTTGATTCAACATTTCAAAACCAAGTTTTTGATTCTTGTGCCAATACTTTACACATTCCAAGGTCCTAAAATGCCTCAGATCAATCAAATCTCCTTTCTTTGTTCACAAGGTCAAGTTTCCAAGATCAAACCTTTCAAATCAAGACCAAAAATCTTAGTCCTTGTCTAAACCATGTCGATGTACTGTCCATTTGGTTCAAAAACTAGGTCGAGTTCCAATCCAAGGTCAAATTCCAAACCAAATTCAAAAACCAAAGTTCAACGTCTTGTCTAAATTATGCCATCCAATTTGAACCAAATTCTAATTTCAAATGATAAGTCTCCTTACAAAATTCCAATTCTTGTGCCAAACTGTGCCAAAGTTAACATTGACAAAACTATTCCACTTGGACATTTGCATTGACAAACTCAATTTGAACATTCAATGTCTACCAAAGTCAAATTCAACTTCAAATTCCATACCAAACCAATCCTGTGCTAAGCCATTCAAAGCCAAAGCCGATTTGTCTTGAACCATGTACCAAACCAATTTTGTACCATATACCAAACCATTCCAATTCAGATCTAGTTCATCTTGAACCATGTACCAAACCAATTTTGTACATACCAAACCATTCCAATTTGGATCTAGTTCATCTTGAACCATGTACCAAACCAATTATGTACCATGCCAATTAATGATAAATCCATTTCATCTTGAACCATGTACCTAACTGATTATGTACCATGCCAATGCAAATTTTATATCATGCCAACCCAATTTTGTACTGTGCCAGTCCAAATCTGAATCAATTGCATGACAATTCAAACCACTTCTTGCCTTTCCATTCAATCTCCTGCACCTTTCGGTTGGAAATGACAAATTCATATCATCCATCTTTTCTTTCATTTGAATAACATCTATGCCAAAACCACCATTTATTGGGCCAATCCTATTGTAATATGTGCTAAGACCACCTTTTTTGGGGCCAATCGTATTATAATTTGTGCTAAGATCGCCCTTTTTGGGGCCAAACCTATTATAATTTGTGCTAAGATCGCCCTTTTTGGGGCCAACCTTATTCTAATATGTGCCAACACTACCCTCTTTGGGCCCATTCTAATTGAGACCAAGACCGCCCTTTTTGTGGCCAATTTCTTCCAATCCAATTCCCCTTGCATGAATCCTTGCTTGGGGGTATTGGTTCAAGGTTAATATGAGTCATGGCATCTCGTGATCCTAAACCTGTTCTAGCATGGCTAGCCCTATGCCAAAAATCAATCAATCAAATCCAAATATGTCATCTAGTGCAGACTATGAATAAGAACAATTTGATCGACAACTATTTGACAACAATGATGAATATCTTATTAGATTGTGGGAAATGGGTGTTAAACTTCCGGATAGATTTCTAGTAGAAGACTTACACTATTTGATTATACTCCTAGAGAGACATTACAACAAAGCCAATAGTCCAAACCTATTATACCTTTGCCTAACGAAGGACCCTTATCTATTGACAAGCCAAGTGTGCCCAAGTCTGATAATTACTTGATTAGGGTATGTCATGATCCCCTTCCCAAACATGATCCAATACATCCACTTCTAAAACAAGATCAAGATAGTCAAATCATTGTCGACATTTTTGTCATATCACCCATCTTTGACCAAAAACAAACCATCTTTGAAAGGCCCCATATTTGTTCAATGCCAAAAATCTCTCATTTTTGAATATTTCTTCATCCCAAAGCCTTCATTTCCAAGCAAAAGGTGAACAAGGTACTTGTAGACAACACTGTCCAACAAGACCCTTTTATGGCTACTTCAATGTTAGAATCAGGTTCTATTGTAGAACTAATATCAAAATTGAGTTCTATTTTGGAACCAATATCAGATTTAACATTAGAAGCAAAATCAACGTTAGTCTCAACATTGGATTCATGTCATCTTGAGTCAGAATCAACTTCAGAATGAAACAATATTAATGGATGTTGCAACATTGGCTGCATAGTTTCGGCATATCCGATTGAAAACATTTGTGATCCTTCCACAGTTTTCAAAGATGTTTCCTTCAACATCAACACAAGCTCTTCTAGTAGCCTCTACAAGGATTGTGTTGCCATTTCCCCTTCCATTACCATTACACATGCCTTTACCATTATCCAGCCTAACCATTATATTGACGTTCCACCTCCCACAAATGTATATTAGGACCAACAAAAACACATATTATTGAACTCTTTCCATGGCTACATCTCAATGGCATAATTTTTGGGGAAGCAAGACAATCAAAATAAATTATCAAAATCCCTTAGTGAAACCTTATCCAAGGTGCTATTGGACAAGTCAAATCAGAATAATCAAGCATATTTTGTTGGTGAAAACCTCTTCGAGGCTTCAACTGCTAAGCCAATCTATTACTTATTGTTTGGTGAAGACATTACTGAAGACAATATTGACCCTGCCACAACCAAAATTAAATCGAATCTTAAATCAACAAAGTGTGTGTAACTAAAAATCCCAATTTTCATTTGTCTACCAACCATTATACATTCCATTCTGATCCAATTATCCATTCAAGACCTATTTCCTATTATCCATTCAAATCATTTAGATCACGCCTACCCATCCTTACCCTTCCTAGCAACACTCTTTTTTCTAGAGGCTACAAATACATCTTGTTTAGAGGTTTGGAGGAAGCGGAATCAATGATCAACGAAGATCATGATAGTGGCCATCTCATTCAATGCAACAATAGGATTCAAACAGAGCTATCATTTCGAACGAGTATTGGTTAGAAAATAAAGAGTCCACATTATGCATCTCATAATCCTCCTTCGAGTTGAGATGCTAGAAAAATCCAAAAAAAAAAAAAAAATCAATTAAAAATACAAAAGAGCAAGAAAAATAATTTGTTATCTGTAAGTACCATGACACTTGGGGGAAGCCTCATTCCCATTGAAAACCAAATCCTGTACTTGTACCATTTGTTCTAGTTCTTTACCATTCGTTTCAATTATGTACCATTCGTTCCAATCTTGTACCATTTGGGCTAATTCCTATATCAGTTTTCCCATTCTATTCTGTTTATATCCTTCACCATGCTGTTGATTTGTAGTATCTTCCGCTATAGGGTGGAACTACATTGACATGAGGTCCATTTGGATCATGTAGGCAACACTCAGTTTTTAAGGTTAGCTTTGTCACCTATTTTCCACACTCTCACAATTTTAAGATCAACTTAAGCCACACTCTTGCCATTTTGTGAGTTAACCCATTCTGTTTCTCATAATCCTCCATCGAGTTGAGATACCTAAAAAATCCTAAAAATTTAGAAAATTCCAAAATACAACCTCAAAGTCAAAAAATTTAGAAAAATGTTTAAAATCTCCCTGAGAGATATTAAGCTACAAAATTTTTGTTTGCTTTGTCATCTTGTTCTCCAGTGGCTTTACCTCTATTCTAGGTGGCACGATTTATCGTATTTACCAGGTGGGAACCTCTTATCTAATCATGACCATTTTCATTTGCCTTTTCCATTTCATGATAGTGTTCACTCCCATTTCTGGGAGAACTACATCAGTCTAAGGTTCGCACGAACTATGTAAACAATGTTGGGATACATGGGGCATTTCGGGTCAACTCAACCACTCTTATTTTACTGTTCCTAATTTTCATTGAACGCTCTCATCGTTTTACAAGTTTACCCATCCTATTGTTCCTCTATCATCGCTTTCTTATATATCATCATTTTTATTTTATCTAATATCCCTGAGAGAACTACATTTAGCTTGAAGTTCATGTTGGATTTAGTATCTATGAGACTATGTAGGTAGTGTTCACTTGATTAATGCATTTGGAGTAAGCTCAACCACCCCCTTCTTATTCTTCTATTAATCAGAATGAGCTCCAGGAATACTGATCTGAGTGAATGCACTGATTCAATATGCTATGTGAGATGCGTATTGCACAAAACAATACTAAGCAAACATAAGCATAAAACTGCAAGAAATGAACAAGAGGAATGAGACAAATGATCCACACAATATTTCATTAAGAATATGAAAGAGAACATGTACATATATAGGTTGTAGGAGGAAAGATATAACCCATTCCAATGAATGTGGTATTAAACTTTTCAAATAACGAACATGACTCCATAGCCCCTAAGCAAGCAATATGCAACAGTGTAGCCAAAACCTGTAGGAAAAAGGCCTACACCAACACCCCCCATAATCATAGCTTAGATAGGTGATGATTCAAATAATGCAAAAAAATGGGTCCTAGAGATCTCTAAACAAGGAAGCATCCACTCAAAATTCTTATGGATTAGGTGAGAGTAATCTGCAACAAGAATGAAAAACATTCTATTAACTTCCTTAGCTTAAACTACAAAGAAGAGGCCATACATATAAGATTTGTGAGTGGGTGGGTAGGTATGTCAACATAATGAAAACATAATGTTGACATACCTTAAGTAAGCTTAACATGTAATTAGAATTAATTACTCTTGGGCTCATCACTTACTTAATTAGCCTCCTAAGCAAGCTAAAATACATAGGTGTAGTAGACACCCATGCAAGGGTAAAACTCTACACCAACACCCCCCTTAAGTGTAGCTTAGGTGGGTATAAGAATTGGGTCCCGAAAACTAGGTCTGATCAGGTACCCAAGTACAAAACATCTCTCATAAAGTGGAGAAAGAGAGAAAACCCAGTGGGAAAAAACTCCCCCCTAAAAGAGAGAAAATAAGAAAAAAGAACTAAAAGACTCCCTAAAAGAAGATGCTGAAATAATTAACACTCCAAGTACATAGTGACGATCCCTAATATCCTACAAAATATGAAGTGTGCCTCCACATAGAAGAGAGAGAATGTGAATGCATAATGTCGCATGGTGAATGATGTAGTAGATCCCTCTGAAACAAATGATGTCTTTTCCTTTCGAAAGAAAGAAACCCTGAGCTGTCAAACTGTTGAATTTCCACTCAAGTGGAATGCATGTAGGAATCACGATGTAGATCTCTAAAAAATGCTGAAATGTCTCCCTGTTAGTGCTCGAATGTGCCAAAGTCTGATAAGATATCATAGGACTAACTGTAAAACATGGCAATGAAGGAGAGAAAAATCAGAGAAGATATGCATGGAACATTCACTGAAAGAATGTCCATGGAAAGAAGAGAGCAACACTCAACAACTGTCAAAACTAATGATTGGTCTGCAAATGAAGCACTCAGATCTACAAGATGAATGTCCTCAAGAACATATGAGTCATCGATACTCTCAATGTGTGTACTCATACTATAAATAGTAGACTCCTCCGAAGTGCAAGTCTGTGAAGGCTCTGAAAGAGCAACAATTGACATAAGAATGAAAGTAGAATCTACAATAGGATAATTGAGGTCTAGCAGAATCTCATCCTATGGGGGGGGCTCAACATAAGAAAAAACACTATCCACTTGGAATGTGTCATCACAGGGAATACAAGCAGGAGGTGAGAGTACAACTATCTCTAAAGAGACAATAGGTAGTGGAGGAGGTGTGATGTAAGTCTCAGTTGGATCTCCGAAAAGACTCTAAAGAGTGCTCCAAATAATAGAGTGACACTCGGTGTGCTCTACATGGTGGTGTAAATCTCATGAAACATGCAACAATAAGTGATTATAGACATAGTCACAATAGTCGGCCCAGTCATTATATTGCCCTGGTTCAATAGGAGTAGGAATCTGTCCATATAAGAATGAAATAAGTTCCCATTCCTTGAGTAAACGTTCCATGTACATACACCATGAAGCATAGTTATCATTTTCAAAAAGGATCATTGGAGACGAAATAACTCTCCTCATCAAGAATATTTCAAGTAGAGTTGACATGACCGCAACTCAGAGTAATAGTGCACACTCTAGAGATGGACTTCAGACTACACCAAAAAATGAGTCCAATCAAATGAGATCAATCTATGCACATGTTATAATCTACACTCAAATAGACATCAGGCTCTGCTGATAATGCGTCCAAAAATATAAGAGCAATTTGTGTAAGTAGTCACTAAATGGGCATAGGTAACATTTACAAAAAATTGAATGTGTGCGCAAAAGAATGTAGGGCTCACAATAACTTCCCAAGACAATCAATAGTGACCCCCTTGTGTTTGCAATTACAACCATGCTCAATGTGAGAACATCAGACTTAACTGATAATATGTCCAGATAGTACAAGCAAATGATACACAAGTGACAATGCATGCTCAAATAGACATCAGGTTCAGTTGAAAATGCATCCATAAATGGAAGCAATCAATGTAATATCCACTAAATTGGCACAAATGAAAACTACAAACAAGGCAAGCAGGAGGACGTTGGACTCTACCGATAATGCATCTGTGGAGAAGTAAATGTGTGAACTAGTCAGGTAAACCCCGCCACCCCCACACCAAATTTTGGCACTTTATAATTTTACAACTGCCACTTGTCAATGAAATGATTTTGATCTCAGTGAATACAGATGTCAAAAAATGCCACAAAACAAAGTACACTTTTTTGATATAAATACATCAAATAGATCATACCAATGCAAATTAAAAGGAAATTCATGCACTTTTAAAAAAAATTGCTCAAAAAAATGTTACTTTATGTGTTCGAACAAAGCCCCGAAAGGGTAAAAAATGAGGATTACTCAGCAACATCTGTGAAAATATATAATTTATGAAAAAAAGACACCAAAATTAAAAAAAATCCACCAATGTGAAGAGCACGAAATTTTACCCCAAATCAAAAAAAAAATCTCTGAAAAAGGAGCTCATTTGACCAAGCTATGGTCCTCCGAAGATGACTAATCCAGGGCAGATTGCTCATCTGTGAGGGGCACAGATTTGAAAAATGAAACCTCTGCTAAATTTGGCGTGATGTCATGAAATTTGGTGATGCTGACAAATCCGGAGGTCTGCTAAAAAATTTTTGCCAAATATGGCTAACCTCCAGCCAAATGTAGAACCCCACTAAATATGGCAAAACTGCCAAATCTGGTGGCAAAGTTGGCAAAATCTATAGAGAATATTCTAGAAAAATTCACTGGATTAAATTTGACGGTCAAATGGCCGTCACATCTACGATTTGATTTTCTCTAACTTTAAACCCTTACCAAATGTGCCTCAGATATCAAAATTTGATGAAATGAAAGTCAATCTATATAGGTTTGGGTCTTCTGAACGTGATGGTAGGGTCAGATTTCTCTGAAAGTGCTCTAAAAATTCTAGTACCTCCCAGATCTGGAACCTTATCCAAACTTCAAACCCTCATAAAAAATGCTTCAGATCTCCAAATCTGATGAAATAAAAGTTGATCTTGACTTTCTCAAGCCTTCCAGACTCAATGGAAAGGTCCTTAATGACTCAAGATGCAGCTAGATATCTCATATTGTTAGGTTGTGGAGCTAAAAGCTTCACTGATGCAGACATGGAGGAGGTTGCAGAAGAGTTGCGGAGTGTCACAGACGCCGGCGTCAGTCAGGCCAACTGACGTCGGCAGGAGAAGGCAAGAAGGCAACCGACGTCGATCAGTAGTCGGCCGACGTCGGCACCCCCCAGGTAGACAGGGACCGACGTCGGTCGCCTGTGTGGTTCGGACTGCGGATGTTACGGGCAGTTAGCTAACGAACCAAGTGTTTGCATGATGAGAGCCAATTTTAGACTCATAGCTGCGGATCTAATTATTGTAATTAGATGTCTAATTATTGTTTGGATGAGATCTATATAATAGACTCATGGTTGTATTGTAAACTAGTGCTAGGGAGTAAGAGAGCAAACAACTCCTTCAGAGAGAGGTAGAGCAATGGTGCGCTCCTCCTAGTGCCACAGTACCAAGGTGGGTGCTGGATTGGAGAATCAGCAGTGTTCTTCATGTATGTATGATTTTGGTCATCAGGTGAACATGGCCTTTATAGGAGATCTGCATGGTAAGTAAGATCGTTGATCTACAGGTGTATGTGTGTGCAAGGTCAAGGTTCACAGGTGTTTCATATCCTGACACATGCCAAAAATCAATCCTTTATATATATATATATTTATTACAGACAAATTTTTGATAAAAGAGGAATTGATTAAAAATCGAATCTGATTTATACAATTTCATAAATAAAATTGCTAGTGGTAAATCAAGTAAAGCATCAGATTAAATCTAAATGCTAAGAAAGATTATGATGTCAAGCTTCTGTAATAAAAATAAATCTTAGAAAAATTCTAAACCCAAATCTAAAGCAAAAAATGAGACAAATTCAATAAAAATTTGTAAAATATACCTGACAATCCTCAAATCTAGATTAGCTCTGATACCATAATAGAATTTTCTGGGATCACCGGATCAATGAATGGTCATGGTGGAGTGATCATGCGATTCAAGCAAGCATACATCACACAACTGAAAGCAATTAAAACCATCAAACGAGAATATTACACAAAGAGAGTCTCCACGAGAGTAATGTAAATGATACAAGATCAAAATAACATTATGAGGATGCAAAAGCAAGATCAAAATACACAAAAGAATAATAGCTCTCTATCTCACTGAATACTGGCTGACTGAATGAATAATGCAAAGAGAGAGAGGTATTTATAGGTTTGAGAGATAGTGAAAACTCATATTCTATTGAATGTGGTACTAATCCTCCTAAATGACCTCTAGAGCCTTAAGCAAGCAATATGCAACTGTGTAGCCAAAACCCATAGGAAAAAGGCCTACACCAACACTATTCCCCCCTCATGTTCAAAGTTATCATCTTGTCTTGACATTTTTTTTAAGTATAAAACCTTGTGATCACAAAAACACAAAATTTGAAGAGTATTACAAACTATTTGATGCTTTTTTTTGCCTTTTCTTTTTAGTATGTGTTTTATTGATTGCTTGTTTGTTTTCTTTCTCTTATTGTTGCCTTGACTTAGTCCATTGTGCTAACTAGGTCATCATCACGGTGTTCCCTATCTTAAAATCACACTTGATTCCATCCCTTGACATTTGTTAGCATTACCATCATGATTTTTATCATTAGTGCTTTATTGACCATTGTCTATTAGAATGGGGGTTAGTCCTTATGCACATTATAGTCAGGCCAGCATGGTGTTTTATACCATGGTGCATACTATTTCATGATATATCAAAAATATATATCTAGGAGTCTACTCGGTAATGCTACAACATAAATTCTCCTTGTTCACTTAATCCCCATCAATTAACCCACCATAACTAATTTATATGCTCCTCATAATTAATCTGAGCATATACAAAAAGTTATAATTATCTTAAACATTCTTCTAAACTAATCCCATATTTCTTCAATCATTATTATTCATCTCTTTCTTTACCATTTGGACCAATATATGATCAACATTCACCCTACCAGGGCAAACTATTTCGACCAAGTAACCTTTACATCTGCCTTGCTGGGGCAATAATTAGTTAGTCATTGATCCAAATCTTCCTTGATGGGGCAAGTTATTCTCAACCTAGACTGCCCTAATTGGGACCTATACCTTCACTCTGCTCTACTAGGGCAAATTCTTCTAGTTCCAAGCCCATAACTTTCACCCTATTCAGGGAAGGTCAAAGTGTGCCACTTGTTTTGGTATGTATCCTTTCCACTTCCCTCTCTTTTTCAAGATCCCATCTGTATCTTTCATCCTTGCATGTCTTCTTGAGGGGGTATCATGGGTCATCTATTATTTCTTCAACTAATTTTTCTAACTTTTTCTTGATGACTTTTTCATTCTTTTAAAAGACATTACTATGCCTAATGTCTCATGTTTAAACACCTTCTCAAATAAGGGCAAAATGTAGACAACTCGTTTTAACCACTTTCAGTGTCTAAACTATATTTTAGAATGTCTTTATACAATCACACACAAAGTTGATCATAAATTAATATTAAACCTAATTTACCCACACAACTGCTATTTTAATCTAAAATCATAGTGACACATCCCTAATTGGGGCAATGAATCATCTCGCAATATTAATATGGTCAAATACATTCAATATCAATTCTAACATTTGTAAACGTTATCACAAGCTAAGTAAATAAATATTTGATGGACAATATAACATTTTAAAGGTCCCATTCTTCTAATTTTTCATTAATTTTAATTAATTAGCCTAATCTTCCTCTAATAGAAAATTCCATGACTTTTTGAAATTATCTTATTTTCTTAAATCATAAATACTTTATTACCTCACATAGGTGATGACATTCAACAAAGTCAATGAGAAAGAGTAAGAGTGAAAGCAAGCTTTTACACTTCTCTTACACACTCTCCCTCTTACACCCCTCTTACACACTCTAAGAGGTCTTCATTGGACTTTCCTTCCTTCCTTCCACACTCCGAAAATGCCTTAAATGGCATTTCTTACACACTCCATATATGCAATCACGAGTGTGAGGATTCATCCTCCACCATTGATCTTAATCTTGATTCAATGGTCCATAATCATCCTAAAAGTCTATAAAAACAAGGCTGAATGGCCATTATAGACAAGCTTTTTGAGTGTAGTGTTATTATGTCAAAATATAGAAAGAAGTTTCACCTTCTCATCTCATGTGCCAAGCCAAACCACAAGTGAACACTAGGAATCCTAGCTCCCAAGACGAACTCAACATTTACATACTGGCCATCAAACAAGTCTTCAAGGGAGGTAAAAGGGTTGTATTTATCCTTTCAATTGCATTCCTTGATTGGTACCTTCATAGCTCACCCAAGGGATTGGACTTGAGTGGTTATGTCTTTAAATTGTTTTTGGTTATTCCACTAACAATTGACTAACTCCCTCTTGGATTTCTATTCTACAATGCAATCTTCCCTTGTTTCGTGTGTCAAATGCATATACAACTTCTTCCTCCCTTGCTCTCACCCTATAAAATATGTAATATTTCGGTTTCAACTTTTGCTTTTCTGCCTTCATCAAATTCATGTGTATATGGTGGTAGTTGAGTAAATACCATGTCCCAAATTTCAAATGTCCTCTTTGTTCTATGTTGATCTACTTGTTGCTTCATCTTATTAGCACTTTGCTAGATTTTCCCTCAAAATATGCAAAGTGTTATGCATCTCCTCCAATGTTCCCTCTACTACCGGAACCTCTCCCTTCTAAATTACCCAATTCAAAGGTTATGGTGGGTTGTACCTTTATATAACCTTGGATGTTGTCACTTTTATGCTCGAGTGATATGTGGTGTTGTACTAATGCTCATCAAAATGTAGCCATTCCATCCACTTACTATGTGTATTCCCTGCATACTATTGGAAATGTGTTGTATATTTTTCATGATTTACACTACTAGATTGTAGAGTCTGAATGGGGCCCACTAATCTTTTGAGATCATATTGGTATATATTTGGGTGGTTTTAATCCATGATTCATATAACCTATAGTTTTGGTATGATAGTATTGTAATACCACTTTTATAGTTACCTATTGATGTGCATATATATACTCACACATATAGTAGGGAAAAGAAGAATTCAAAAATACTTTATTGTATTGTAAAATAGTAAAGTTAATACAATAACAAAGGTTATTGTATTGGGTTTTTTTTTCAAAAGGATTTTCCAAGTGAAATCTTGTGTTTATTTCATTTAATTTATTTTTTTATCTTAAAGATTATTTTAGTATCACTTCTCTCATTTTAGTTTATTAGGTCTATTATTTCTCTTCACCTACATTCTAAGATACCCTTCTAGACACTTTTTTTCCACCTTTGTTTGACCATTAGTTTTGAGATGTAATCCATGCATTGCGAAACCATTCTTTGCAAAAATGACTTTGAAATATTTGATCCTAATCATAAATGATCTTATTTGGCATACCAAGCAACTGAAATGCATGCTAGAAATACAATTTTCAAACCTTGGGGCCATTATTTCTTGCATTTTATGCAGGAATGAATTGGGCATACTTAGTTAATTGATCTACCAAAACAAAGATTTCATCCTTGCCTTTGGAGTTGGGAAGCACTACGATTAAGTTTATTAACATAATTTACTACTTTTGATTTGATGCAAAATTTTGTTGCAAAAGCCTTGGGGAAGGGACAATCTCAACCTTACTCCATTGGCAATTTTCACACTCAACTACAAATTGTAAAATGCTGACCTTTATGTTTTGCTATAAAAAATAAGACTATATTTTTGTAGGTTTTTTGAAATCCAACATGGCATGTAGATGGAGATTTGTGCCCATGCTCAATTGCCTTTTGAATGATGGGGAATTAATCTCTTAAGTAAATGTGTCCCCTAAACAATATGGTGCCATTCCTAATAGACCAAGCTTTACTTTTTTTTTCACTTTCTCAATGTCTTGTATGATCTTGGTGGCTCTCAGATCAGTTGAGTAGTCTTTTAGTAGATCTTATATCCAATAATATTGAGTGATTGAGATGACATGAAAAACAAGGGTTTATTCTAGGTGTGATAGTGCACGTGACACCACATTCTCCTTTCTTTTCTTATATAGGATCTCAAAGTCATATGATGGTAGGTGATCAATTCACTTTTGTTTCTCCTCTATAAAGGTTCCTTGAGTCAATGAGTGTTGAGATGGACTTTTTTAATATAAAACTTGCCCCAAAGAGAAATTGATGCAATTTGGCCACTGCATATAGGATGGATAACGTCTACTTGTTATATGTCTATGGTATGCCAAAACGCACATGGTAGGTGAAAATAGGAGGCTCAACTAGTGATGATTTCCCCTCTCCACCTCCCTTGAAAGGAAGGGTTCTTACCCTTCTCCAAGGTCTTTTTTATTGGGTCTCAGTGTACTGATCTCATTCAGTTGGTTGTTGTGGTCTATTTCAGGTCAAGGGGATTTTACTGGTTAACACTCATAAATAAGAAGCTTAGACTAAAAGGGTTAGCTTATTTAGATTTAAAAAAAAACCCATAGCTAACTACTACTTTTTGTTCTTTGACTAAATCCAAAAATGCATCAACAATGGCAAGTAAACTAGATCATGCAAAACAGATAAAAGTTTAACAACTGATTTCCAATAATTCTTTTTTATAAAACTTATATAACAATGTTCATAAAAACGATCAAAATAGATAGGGCAGAGAAAGAAAATATGAGCCTATTATGTAGAAGGATAAATATGCTTCTGTTAAGTGGATAAATTCTTTTGACAAAAATAATCTTTGCAAGACCAATGAGGCACAACCAAAAATAGAGACAATGTAAGAGTATGACGATGATGTTAGTTACATAGAGGGAACAAGGTCACCATATACATATGTAGACCAAAAATTTCAATTGACATAGTTAATAGGGAGAAAATGGTTCATGAAGAACAAATAGAATCCATTATGCACTCAAGATTAATACAAAACTAAATTCCAATAGTCTTAGCTCATACAAAGAAGAAAACTATCTAGAAAGTAAAAAAATACATAATGGGAAGAGACAAAGCTATTCGATCTCCTATCTAACTAATCTATTCCATCAGTTGATCAATTAACCAACTGTTATATTAAAGAGTTGGTCTTTTATAGACATTGTAAGTCTATCAGGTCATTAATCAACCCATCGACTGGTGGTTACAATAATTCAATGTGATCAAGCCATTTCAAATTCAAATCTTTAAAGATATTTATCAATGCTAAGACATTCGATAATTAGGCCATGCTTGATTGATCTTGAATTTAATTTTGGGTGATTGAATGTTTCTGAAATCTCCTTGGGATAGTCTTTTGGCCATGTTCTGTGTAGATGTACCAATGCCTAGTTAAGGCATTCTTTTGTATTTTGTATCTTTAGTCGTTCGACCCCAACGTGTATGCCAAGTTTGAGTTTAATGACACCACTAAAATAGTGTCTAATTTTATATTTTATGATCAAATTACCATTAAGTCTCCCTATGAAATTCAACATTATAGGTCAGATTGAACACATAATTGGTTCCTGGTATTGATGGTTTGACAGGCTGAGAAAGTGTTTGAGATGCTTGGAATGACTTTACACATGGAAATACAACCTTACCATGGCATTGGTCACCACTTGGCAGTCCCTTGATGCTTGATAGACTTGCGACAATATATTATTTTTAGGGGAATGTTAGGTGGCCACCCCTTACTTTTCCATTGCTTAGCAAAGGGCCCAGAGTTCATTGACTATCCCTTTGGCTGGGATGTAGTGATATCTTGATAGGTGACATGATCTCACCCATACGGGAACTCAAGTTACACAACTCATTGCTCAATATGTGTTGATTGTTCTGGTGCCCTGAGATTTCAAGATGCAGCCACATCTCGTGCATCCAGAAGGTTACTGCCTAGTTACTATGCATTGACCATCTTGGGGGCCTGGGAAAACAAGATTACACCATGTGGCATCATCTCATGCATTCAAAGGATCCTTGGGTGAGCTCTTTTTTCTATGCACTCTAAATGAATGAATAAGCGAGGTCTCAACTGGTTGTAGCTTCACGTTCATTTTGGACCAATGAGAAATGAAAATAACTGTTAGAATTTTGAATTTGAATAAAAATGGCTTTTTAAAATGAAACCATATGAACATTTAGCCAATATTTAGATGAAGGAACACAAAAAAGTGAATAAAATTACTTAGATACTAAGCTCAAAAGCCAAATTAGTCCATTCAATAGTAAATTAACTAGGTCAAAGGATAAAGCCATGTGAAGATATAATGCATTAACTTAGAATAGGGTATAAATAGACTAAATTAAATAGATAAAACACCTCCAATGCTAAAATTTATGGCCAAATTTGGTCTAGAATCCCCTTAAAATGACTATGTCTATAATACGTAGTGACATAAGGTCTTAGTTGATTAACCCTAAAAAGACTCATAATTGACATAAATGCCATAGGTAAAATAAACTAGACAAAACTCATAATCCATTAGATAATTTGTAGAAGTCTAAGGTTAGTTTTTCCTAAAGAGAATACTTTAGAGTATTGAGAACAAAACTCAAACATTTAAGATTTAAAATGACCCTTACTCAATAGACTTAAGCAAATTTAAATATTTGGTTCAAAGGAAAAGAATTATGAGTATTGACTATATTGATAGGTTAGATGACTATCAAATTTAAGCTCATTAAATGTTGACGAGGATGCCAACGTGTAGTCTCATTTGTAGGTTCGTGCCACGTGGTAGTTATTCGTTCATTGGAACCATGTTTGAGCATAAACCTATGTTGTTTACCATTGACATCCTGGTGAGATGATATCATGACATTGTAAAGATATTACTCATACGGATCCTCACCAAAGTTTTGGAGACATACAAATCTTCCTTGGGAAGTGAGGAAACATGATCTTGCCACGTGATGACATCTTGGGCATTCAAGAGCTCAATTGTATATTAAGAGTGCATTGACCATCCGAGGCTACAGAGAAGTAGTATTTCATCACGTGGCATTATCTTGCTCACCTGGAAGATATTAAAAAAGTGACTAAGTATTGAAAGATTTTTTGAGGAAGTGATCGAGTGATAAGTGGTAGCCACTCACTTTCCTAGGGCTCATGGGAGAAGAAAGTGATTGTTTCCCTACGAGTTAAAAAAGTAGCCATTATATTTTTTTAAATGTGAATAAAATTGGCTAAGTAAAATACAAAAAATAAAGCATAAATATAGGAAAATTTAGCAAATAAAAAGAACCGTTATGTTGAACCTAATAGCTCATTTGGTCCAAAATATAGAAAATGACTAAGTATAAAAAAGAAAAAATATAAATACTTAGCCATTTAATCCTGGAACAAAGCAATATTAGACCAAATTACTAAGGAAAGGACATGAAAAATCTAAAAATAGTTAGACTAACATACATATCTTTGATAAATCTATATTATAAACATCGATAGACATCATTATTTAGGCACTTAGCATACTGTCTCGAGACTGATATCTATCGATGTATTTTACATAGATTTATCAAAGATATGTATGCTAGTATTATATTATATTATATATTCTATAATTATATTATATTATAATATAATATATTATTTAATAGAATATAATATTATAATATATATAAGAATTATTTAATATTATAGTATACTTATATTATAATACAAAATATAACATGTATGAAAAATATAATATATATTATATTATAGGCACATAAATAATTGATTTTTTTTTTAAATTTTGAAGGAAATAAAATTACCACAATAAAATTATAATTCACCTGTCATGTTATTAAATAATTATAGGTTCAAATAAAGGTAAATAAAATTACCACAATAATAAATATAATTCACCCATCATATATTTCAACATGGTAAATACATAATTAAAATATTTTATTTTCAAGTAAATAAAATTATTCCAATAAAATTATGGTTCACTAGTCATATATTAAATAATTACAACCCAAATAAATAAATAAATAATTTTATTTTAAAATAAATAAAGTTACCACAACAATAAATATAATTTATAAATCACCCACCATATATTTTAGCGTGGTAAATATATAATTAATTTTTTAATTTTAAAGTAAATAAAATTATCACAACAAAATTATAATTCACCTATCATATTATTAAATAATTATGACTCAAATAAATAAATAAAATAAAATAGATATAAGTTTTTTATAATGTTGACTCTAAAAAAATTAAAGGTTAACACCCCCCAAAATGCCACTGAAGGAACACCTATCGGTGTAATAACTTACACAAATATAAAGTGAAATAACCTCAATTTTTTTTTTAGTGCATTTCAAAACAAATATCAAGACAAACCAAAACTTAATAAATTCATGCAAATCCATATATTTATATCAATGAAGCCTTAAATGCAACCATACTTAGACCAAACACATTAGATGAAGATCTTTCTTTGAGACTTGGTTAAAACATCAAAGTATAATTAAAATATAGAATTTACATTTAATAAATTTTCATTAAAGGTTGTTAGGTTGTGGAGCTAAAAGCTTCAACTGTTGCAGACATGGAGGAGGTTGTTGAGTTCCAGGGAGACCGGCATCGGTAGAGTATAGTGCAGAAGGCAATCGACATCGACAGGTGTGAACTGAAGACAACCGGCATCGGCAGGAGGTCGGCCGACGTTGGTCACCTCCAGTTAGATAGGGACCGACGTCGGTCGCCTGTGGCGGTTCCAAAACTGTTCGTTGCACGGACAGTTAGTTCGTTGAATCGAGTGTTTTCATGTAAAGGCTATTTCAAGTCTCGAGCTGCGTGTCTAATTATTGTAAATTAGAAGTCTAAGTTATTGTTTAAGTCTAGGATCTATTTATAGACCCATTGGCATGTATTGTAATTAAGTCAAGAAAATGATTTCTTCCAGTTGTAGGATCTTGGTCAGTAGGTGTGCAAGGCCACATTTGAAGATCTACATGTGTAAGTATGATCATTTGAGTTGCAGGTTGTTGCAAGCTTATGGGAGATCTACTTGAAGTACTTTGAGTACTTGTGTACTGACAGGGTTATTACTGACTGGTTGAAGAGGTGAACACCAGTTATGTGTGTGTGAGTTGTGTGTTGGGACCATTTTTTGGTAGGAGAGTGAACTCTTGAAGAAAATTACTGAACACTTGAGGTGTGGAAAGCTTCTGAGAGGTGTGGAGAAGAGGTGGCATCTTCTTTATTATATTTTCTTTTTGAATGAGTATTAATACAAGATTGTGTATTGTCTCTCATATTCTGTGCTATTTGTGAATTCTAGTTACTTGTACTTCTGGTTAATTTTGCATGTTTAATTGCTTGTATGTGGTAATCATATTGTGCTCTTTCTAAAGAGCAAGATCCTAACAAGTGGGATCAGAACAGGTGGGTTGTTCTGGATTTTCTATCAACTGGTATCAGAGCTTTTGATTGGGATACTAACAGGTTGTATCAAATCTGGTTAGTGTGTATTGATTACAGGGTACTCACAGGGGTTTCTGTTTGAGTGGGAGTAGAGCAATGGCAGAAGAAAGTAAGCTACGAATAGAGAAGTTTAATGGAAAGAACTATCAATTATGGAAGATGTAGATTGAAGATTATCTGTATCAAAAAGATTTGTGCTTACCGTTGGGTGGTGTTGATTGCAAGCCCCGGGATATGAAAGATGAAGAATAGGAGGTTCTTGATTGGAAGGCTCTGGGATCTATAAGGTTGAGTCTTGCATCGTCTGTGATTTCCAACTTATCTCAAGCTAAGACAATGGTAGAGTTGATGGAATCTTTTGCAAATTTATATGAAAAACCCTTGGCTTTGAATAAGGTATTTCTTATGAAGCAATTATTTAATTTGCAAATGTTGGAAGGTGGATCTGTACATAGTCATCTTAGTGATTTCCATGGTTTGGTAAACCAGTTAAATTCAGTCAATATTATTTTTGATGATAAAATTAAGGCTCTCTTAATCTTATGCTCATTACCTAAAAGTTGAGAGAATTTGGTAATGGCAGTTAGTAATACTGTGTCTGCTTCAAAAATCTTAAAAGTGGATGATGTTGTGAGTGTAATCTTGAATGAAGAGATTCGCAGGAAAAGCACAGGTGAATCATCAGGGAATGCTTTGAGTGTTGAAGGCAGGGGAAGGCAAAGAGAGAAGATAGAGCATGGGAGATCAAGGTCCAAGATAGTTAGGAGATCCAAGTCCAGGTATGGCAGAATAACCTACTGGAAATGTGGAAAGCAAGGGCACTTAAAGAGAGATTGCAGGTCGATTGAAGATCAGCATGAAGGACATAAAAAAGTAGGTGATGCAAGTGTTGTTACACAAGATGCTCTGGTATGTTTCTTAGATAAAGTATAATCTTGGGTTTTAGATTCTGGTGCCTCTTTTCATGCATCCCCAAACAGAGAATTTTTTCATGAGTATGTCCAGGGAGACTTTGGAGAAATTTATTTAGGGGATGGTAAGCCTTGTCAGATGGTTGGCAAAGAGAAAGTGAAGCTAAAATTGCAGACAGGTAACACATGGGTGTTGAAGGAGGTCATGCATGTCCCAGTTCTAGAGCAGAATTTGATTTTTGTAAGAAGTTTGGGTGATGAGGGTTGCACAGTAACTCTCACAGCAGACTCTTAGAAGTTTACCAAGGATGCACTTGTTGTAGCAAGAGGTAAGAAAGTAGGTACGTTTTATCTATCTACTTGTATTACTGATTCTCTTTCTAGGTTATCTACTTCAGCTGTAGATTCGAAGATGTGGCTTAATAGGCTTGGTCACATGAATAAGAAGAAGATGCATGTTCTTGAGTCAAAGGGTATGCTTTCGGATTTGAAAAGAATGAATCAAAATTTCTGTGTGCAGAAGAAGAAGGTAACGTTTCTTAAAGAATCTGATGTTCGTGATAAGAATAGAAAAGTCTTGGTTTTCAAGGAGAAGGTGATGGACAGAGATCAGTAGAAGGGGCTGAAGAATTCTGAGTAGAGCAAGGGTGATTTAGACAGGATTTTGATCCAAAAGGAGCTCGCGGGTAGAAGTCATTTCTCACAAGAAAAACACAGAGACCGACCTCGATTAAAAAATTGACGTCGACGTCCAAACAGGGACCGATGTCGGCTATGTGCAGCCCGACGTCGGTGACTCAAGGACCAAAAAATACCGGCGTCGGTCAGGGGGAACCGATGTCGACGATGAGGTAGTCGCATGGAACCGACGTTAGTCGAGTGCAGACTGAGATGTGATCGACATCGGTCACTGAGATAGATTTTAGGTGGACAACAAGCTGTCAAGGAGTCTCAAGTGCCCATATGGAGGACTTAAAGGGTATGTAAGCCTCAAATTTGTCATTTCCCTTGTTTACACTACTTGTTGCTCATTGATGGTAAAGAACCAGGAAGTTGTTAAAGAAGCAGAGCAAGTAGATCCAGGAAATAGTGGGAGCTTGGCATGGATGAAGGATGTGATTCCTTGAAGAATAACCAAATGGAAGTTTTGGGTGGAGTTGCCAGCTGGAAGGAAGCACTGAAAGATGAATGGATGTTCAGGATAAAGAAGAGCGGGAATAGACATGGGAGACGGAAGGCCAGGGTATATGGTCTTGAATAAGCTGTAGGACAATGGAAGTTTGATCATTGTGTTTCTCTTTACTAGGTTGGATAATATAAGCTACATTATCCTGTTACTGTATGATGTGCTTGTTGCAGGGTTAAATATACAGGGAGTTGCTGAACTAAAGGTAAAGCTAGTTTAGAGGTGTGTCATGAGGAATCTGAGAGAAACAAGATTCTTTGGCATGAGTGTGTTCTAGGGACATGGAAGGTCACAGGTTGACTTTGTTTCAGGATGATTATGTGAGACCGGTTAGCACGCTGATGGTTGGACAATTTTATGAACAATGTCTTGATTCACATAATGAGGTTAAGTGCATGGTATGTACTAGACCTGAGATTTCCCAAGCAGTGGGAGTTGTCACAAGTTTGAAGCCAATCCAAAAAAGAAGCACTGGAGGGCAGTTCAATGGATTCTTAAAGGGACCAGCAGCAGGTCGACATGATATGCAGGGTCAAGTTCTTTTCTACATGATTTGTAGATGCAGATGTGGCAAGTGATTTGGATGACATGAGGTGCACCACAAGATTTGTGGTGGTTGGTCTTCAAGAGTGATCTTGAAGAGGGATACAAAGCCAAGGGAACAAACTAGATGATGTACAGGTACGGGTACATTTACAACTATTTATCTCCAAGTGGGAGATTGTTAGGTTGTGGAGCTAAAAGCTTCAACTGTTGCAAACATGGAGGAGGTTGCTGAGTTCTAGAAAGATTGACATCAGCAGAGTATAGTGCAGAAGGCAACCGACATCGACATGTGTGAATTGAAGACAACCGGCATCGGCAGGAGGTCGGCCGACGTCGGTCACCTCCAGGCAGACAGGGACCGACGTCGGTCGCCTGTGGCGGTTCCAGAACTATTCGTTGCATGGACAGTTAGTTTTTTGAACCGAGTGTTTGCATGTAAAGGCTATTTTGAGTCTCGAGTTGCGTGTCTAATTATTGTAAATTAGAAGTCTAAGTTATTGTTTAAGTCTGGGATCTATTTATAGACCCATTGGCATGTATTGTAATTAAGGCAAGAAAATGATTTCTTCCAGTTGTAGGATCTTGGTCAGCAGGTGTGCAAGGCCACGTTTGAAGATCTACATGTGTAAGTATGATCATTTGAGTTGCAGGTTGTTGCAAGCTTATGAGAGATCTACTTGAAGTACTTTGAGTACTTGTGTACTGGCAGGGTTATTATTGACTGGTTGAAGAGGTGAACACCAATTCTATGTGTGTGAGTTGTGTGCTGGGACCATTTTTTGGTAGGAGAGTGAACTCTTGAAGAAAATTACTGAACACTTGAGGTGTGGGAAGCTTCTGAGAGGTGTGGAGAAGAGGTGGCATCCTTTTTATTATATTTTCTTTCTGAATGAGTATTAATACAAGATTGTGTATTGTCTCTCATATTTTGTGCTATTTGTGAATTCTAGTTACTTGTACTTCTGGTTAATTTCGCATGTTTAATTGCTTGTATGTGGTAATCATATTGTGCTCTTTCTGAGGAACAAGATCCTACCAAGTGGGATCAAAACAGGTGTGTTGTTCTGGATTCCCCATCATAGACCAAACACATTAGATGAAGATCTTCCTTTGAGACTTGGTTAAAACATCAAAGTATAATTAAAATATAGAATTTACATTTAATAAGTTTTCACTAAAGGTAGCACCTCAAACATAAAAAATCAACCTAACACCAAACTTCTATAAGACATGAGACTAGACCCTAGAGCTAAAAAGAGGTTCCATGATTTCATGATGAAATTAGGGCATGTTGTGCAAGCAACAACAAATGATGACTCTACTGGAAAATACTCCTAATATTTTAAAATGACAGAAACATGTCTAAGAACCCATAATTTTTGGCTAAAATAGTACATGGAACATGAACAAATTTAAGAAAGAAAAAGATGGGAACAACTAAGTGACCAAATCTAGTATCTTTACTGACCCAGTGTGTGAAAGATGATTTAATTTATTGGCTGATAGGACATATAGGGATTAATTATTATGGTTCCAACCATCAGTCTAGTGAGTCCTGCCTTGAAGATATTTACCTAGACATTACTACCAGCTAAACATTCATAGCCCCGAAGGAGTTGCCTCTGATCCCACTCAAGGATTTGCTCTACTACCAACTAGGCATCCATAGCTTTGGTAGAGATTGCGTAAATCACCTAAAATTTAGTTTTTGTAAAATTAACTTTCTTTTCTATTTTTATTTTTTCATCTCAGTTTAAGTTTAGTGATCACTATGGCATACAAAAAGCATAACTATAGATTTTTTGCCTTAGGTCTTCACCACACCAGTTACACCCAAGTAAAATGATAAACCATTTAAAATGTGATATTTGTGCTTGGTTTTAACCAAACTTGCCTAAACAAGAATAAATTCAGAACACATACAATAGTGAAAGCTATCAAAATCAACTCAAAAACACAATCCATTATCATAAAACATTTAAGGAACACTCTCACACCAAAATACCAAACATGTTACTTACAAACCTTTCATTTCTTAATGAATCAAAAATGAATCTAGATTGATAATGAAAAATAAATAAAAGCAGGCAAGCAACCTACACTAACAAAAAAAAGAAAAGAAAACAAGCAAAGAAGGGAAAGCAAGAAAGCAAAAACAAAATTATTTATAGGATCAACCCAAACCAACTCAAGCTTGGAAGCAGTGCTTGAATAATTATCCATTGACATGTAATGGAACATCCTCACCAGTTAGACACCTTAGGTGGAAAACATTCTCACCCAAGATTTGAGAAATTTGGAAGGGTCCTAGCCAAAGGACATCAAAATTTTCATGTTGACCCTTATTTTCATGAGCCTTATCCCAAAGAAGGATAAAATAAAAGATCTGAAAGGCTTGGGCTTTAGATCATTTGTCAAACCAACATTTTAAAACCACTTGATGTGTACTAAATATCATCAAGGCTGCATCACATTTCTCTTCCAATTGTATCAAATTTAGAAGGCGAGATTTTGTCTTGTTATCAGTTTCTAGGTAATCTTTTATGAATTTCAAGGCAGAGATCCTCAAATTTATAGGAAAGATGGGATCTTGACCATACACCAGATGATATGGGGAAGTTCTTAAAGAAGACTTAATTATGGTCCTATTAGACTAGAATGCAAACCTTAAAATATTATGCCAGTCTTTAGGATTACTGTTTAATAATTTCTTGATTACATATAGCAAGTTCTTATCCATTGATTTAATAAAACCGTTACTTTGTGGATAATAATTGAAATAAAACTTAAATATTACTTGATTGTGATAGGCCCACTCAATAAAATACAGTGAAGAGAAGGCATGGCCATTGTCACATTCATGAACAAATGACATATTAAACCTGGTGACAATGTGGTCCTCAAGGAAGTTGATCACTACTTCAATCTTACAGTTTTTAAATGCTTTAGATTCAATCCAATGAGTATAATAGTCTTTACTATGAGAAATAACTTGTGTCTAGCTATGGAATTGGCATTGATAGCTCCTATAAAATCCAATCCCCACTTTACGAATGGTTGAACCATTGTTACTGGTTGAAATGGCATAGCTGGGGTACGTTATTTATGCATAACTACTTGACAAGTGTGGTAGATTCTAATGTGGGTATGTGAATTCTTGAAGACATGCAATTAGTAATACCCACTCTAATTATTTGATGAGCTACATCATTTTCTAGACAATGACCAGTTTCATACTTCCCATGGAAGTCTTTGAGCACCTCCACTACCTCGTCTTTGTTCAGGCACCTAAGATATATGCCATCATGATTTTATTTATATTAAATTTGATTTGATTTTGAATTGAATTATTTTAGACATAACACTCTTCTTTGAGTGGAGTTTAGATGATTAGGGCATTTATTATTTAGCAGATAATATATAATATCCTTGTAGCAATCATCAATAGTGATGCTTTGCATTACATAGTAATGGCAAACAATATGTGGACCTACTTATACCATTATTTTACTGAGTCTTTGACATCTAAAAATATTAATTGACTATAAATATAGATCAAATTATTAAAAAATGGTCATCCACTATCTACGTTGCTCACCCAACTCATTTTGCATCAATATGGCTTTGATAGTTGGGTCAAGCAAAATAACAAACACCTTGTTATGTAGGATGTAATGTCTAAACTTATTGACAACTATGATTAATGTAAAATCTTTCTTGTCAATGGTTGAATATTTGAGTTTAACATTTCTGAGTGGAGAGCTCATACACGAGATAGGTCTCTCATCCCCAACTTATTTTCTCTATGTTAAGACTATGACACTTGAATGCTCTGAAGCGAACAAATAAATGTAGAACGACTATGTATAATCTAGGATTATGAGCATGAGAGTGTTGACAATTGATTCTTTTATTTTGGAAATTTTTTCTTGTGCCTCAGGGGTCCATTTAATCTTTGCATCCTTCTTGATATGTTGTTCAGTGGTCAAACTATCTCTACAAACCATGAGATGAACTTCCTCACGAAGTTGATCTTGCCAAATAAGGACTTCAACTCTTTTTTTCTACTAGGAAAAGAGATATTCAAGATTGATTTAAATCTATTTAGGTCTATAGAAATACCCTTATAAAATGATATGACCTAGTAATTTTACTTTAGTCACCTCAAATATGCATTTCTTCAGGTTCAAGGAGATGCCATGCTCTTTGCATTTTTGTAACACTATTCTCAATTATTTCATGTGGTCAATTTGGTTCTTAGAAAAGATAGTCATGTCATCCATGTAGATGATAATGCATTTTCCAATGATATCCTTGAATACAACATCCATGTCATGTTGAAAAGTGGCACTCACATTGATCAAACCAAATGTCATCCTCTTGTATGTGAATGTACCCCACTTTGTTGTGACTGTTGTCTTGATTCTATCTTCATAATTGACCATAACCTAATTATATTTTGAATAGCCATTTATTAATTACATCATTTGGGAGCCATTTACTATCTGCAATACTTCATCTAGTGAAGGCAACAAATAATTATCCTTATTTTAAGCTTTGTTCAAATTTTTGAAGTCTACGTAGAGTCATATTTATTCATTCTTATTTTGAATTGACACCCAAATAGCCATCTAGGTGGAGTGCATGATAAGATAAATGATCCTTGTAGAAAGTATCTTCTACACTTTGAATATTAGAGGTTTTAGAAATTAATTGATTATAATTTTTCTTGGAGAAATGGTTTGATACCAAGTTTCAGAGGAATAATATGAGTAAGGATGGAGGTGTCGAATACCTTAAAATCCTCATAGATCCATGTAATAGTATCTTCAAAGTCTCTTAAAGTCTGCATGAGTTCGTACTTCTCATTCTCAGTGTAGGTAGTGCCTAAAAACACATGTTTGGGTTCACCTACATTGCCTAGATTGCAATGTTTGTGGGGAATACCTTTGGCAAGGGTTGCTCTATCTTTGTCACTATGATAGTCTATGTTGAACAACCTTTCCAGGGATACCATACCTTTGATTAAGCTATTATTTTTCAAGTTGATGACCCTTATTCATCTATATTGAACTCCTCTGTATCCTTCTAATCAATGATATGAGATTCAAATATGTTAGTATTGGTGATGAAGTCAATGATATGTTGATCATCATTAAAGACTAGGTAGTTATTAACATTGTATAGAATAGAAGGGGTATAGACTAACTCCACTAAAAATATCCTCAATCTGGAATTAATAATAGGTTCTGGGCTTCTCACAATTATTGCCAATGCATCCATCGTGTAATTATTTATTCATGGAAATGTCTAGATATTGAATGCATTAAAGACTTATATCAGGTTCCACACTCTGCGATAGTATCTATAAAGATGCTTGTCATTACAAGCATAGTGGATTATGATTTATTTGACCACAGGTTATGAATCACCCAACACTTTCAAGTTCTTAAAATTATTCCTTAATACGAACTAGAGGCCATGCACTAATGCTTCATACTCAACTAAATTATTCATGCAAAAAAATTGTAGTCCAAAGGCTACCAAATATGACCTCCCTCTTAGTTAAAGAGATAAATGTAAAACCACATCTACTCTTTGATTTAGAGCCATCAAACTTTAGGGTCCATTCATGATAATTAGTGACATGTAGTAGACTCTGAAAGGTGGATGCTACAGCTATGTTGACATATTCATTTTTTTATCCTTCCTCTAACAAGCTTTCCCTTTGATATTCTACTGACAATGACCTTCTTGATCAGTTTTGAGTAACATACGTAGGCATTTGATCATTCGTCATTATAGTATTTTTAGTCTCTAATCCTTTACACTCTTTGTTCTCACATGGATAGCCACGTTCCACATTCTCATTTTCCAAAGCAATAAGGTTAAATGAGAGCACCTTAGGTGCACTAAGAATATCTTCCTCATCCAGTTGATCCAATCCTTCAAATTCAAGTCCTTGTATAGTCAAGATGTTAATGGAGAGTCTCCCATAAGCTTATACCTCTTTTTAAATGCATATATTCCAAGTTTAGACTCCTTAAACAAGATTTGATTAGTCTTTTTGTACTTTGTATTCATGTGAGCCATCTTCAGTTCTCTCTCAATTCTAATTTGGTTGGGCATGCCTCTATATGGAAGCCATATGTGAGATAAATCCATTGCCATCTACCCATTAAGTGTTTTGGACCAATATCAGTTGAGAAGCATCCCATATGTCTCAGGAATATCAACCACATAAATGTCGATGAATTGTTACACCCTTCGATCAGAAGCTAGTTGCATATGAATGTGGTTATTCTCACCAACCACCCTAACTTTTGACTTGTCCAACTAAACCACCTTTCTTTTTGATTTGGTAGGTGTTAGTTCCAATGTCTGACAAATTACATAAGGCATTACATTCCTTGAAGCACTTGAATCCACCAAAAAATTGTGTAAGTTTTTGCAAAAAATTATAAAAATTATTAAAAAAGAGGGAGTCTCTATTTTATCTTTATAGATAACAACATGAACATCAAATATATTAAAAGATTATTTCTTTTTAGGAGTAGACAATTCCTTTAACAAGTCTTTTTGTTTCAGCATCTAGAACAACTCAAACATTTTTATGTTGGTCTTAGTTTTCTTGAGGTCCTAGCTGATGTTATATCCTATTCTAATTTGTTCTAGTGGTTTATCATCCTGGGGAGGTGTAACATTATTCTTGGGATGATAAGAAGTATAAAACCCTTTAGTTGAGAATGAGTATTTGCTTGAGTTTTCATCAGGTGGAACCTGAATGTTGTTTATAGGAGTAAATGTAGTTAAATAATTTTATAACTTACTCCTCAACTGATAGTTGTTTCCCTCTGGAATTGTTTGAAGGCATATAATTCCTCTAAGTTATCCTAAGGTTCATGTTAATTTCAAATGGAAACTCATAGGTATCCAATATCATAGTGGTACTTGGGTTATCTTCACTTGGGCTTAGTTTACTACTATCTGGTATGGGGACTATTTCAAGATTATCCATCTCTTTTTGGAAGATGATTGAAGCCAATATGAACTGAGCACAATCTATCTTACATGGTCAGCTATATTATATAGTCTACACGAAGTGGTTAATGTTAGGATTACCATGTTTACTGAGTTTGAGGCACTATAAAAAATTTGGTTGGTGTTATCAAGGGGACTAGGCATATTCCTATTGTTAGGCCTAGTGTTCCACTACCTATTATTCCTTTAGAAGTTGTAGTTCCTATAATGATGTGAGCTATTTTTAGTTTGGTTAGTTTTTTGAGGGACCTAATTTGAAATTTGACCATATCATTGGTCAATCTCCAAACCATTTTCTATAGATTAACTACCTTAGGGTTTGCAGTGGCACTTTGGTTACTTCTTAATTGAGGTAGTGGGTTAGCCATTGGTGTAGTAGAATTTAAAAATGTAGGGAAAACCTAATTATTATTTAGAGAAACATATCCATTTGATCTAGGCATAAAATCAACATTACCATAGGTCACTGGAACAATTTGTTGGCTTGTAGGCTAAGACAACACATGATTTGGAGGAACATAGGGTTGGTTATGCTGCATGTGATTCAAGGGTAATGGGTTTTTGATTTGGTAGGATTTGAATATATGGCCTATGGTATTGGGTTCATTAGAGGGGTATTTTGCATAAGAGTCTGGTTGATCATAGGAATTTGTTTGTAGGCACCTAGTTGTCCCAATGAGGGTGGGGGGCAGGCACCATACCCATGAGGAACCAATATTTTTCAATAATAACAACTTCATTATAAGCTAAGACAAAGATATGAATATTTTTTGGGTACTTCTAAGGAACATAGATGTCATAGGATCTAGATCCCACAAATATGTTTGTATAGAAATAACTTTTTGTATAGCTTGTAGAGGTGAGTATTAAAGATACTCATAGGCTTGTTAGGTTATTATTGATCAAATTTGACTTTTTGGTAAAATTGGGGAACCTATAGGTAAAAAATTGACTTTATAGGTATATAGGGGGTATAATATGAGTGTCATGGGGTGTATTACATGTAAATTCATCTCAAATGATGTTATATTGGCCTTGGTCAATTAGTTTTTATGTCCATTTATCATTTTAGGTCATTTTAGGGGTCAAAAAAGGTGCATTTAATGATTTGTATGGGTTTATTGGGAAATGTGAAGGTTTAAAATGTGATATCATGACCCATGTGTCTTTAGAAGTCTTAAGTAATTGACAAAACTAAAAGATGGTAGGTTATGTAAAAAAATGGGTAGTTTTCTTTTGGCACATGTATAACATCTTTGGGAAGTGTGCCAATTGTAAAGGGTTGAAATATAAATATTAAACTCCCCGATGCTAAGTTTCATACTTTATTTTATTTGGAAGTGTCATTTATTACTCAAAACTATTCATCTCTCTTTTCACCCTTCTTGGCAACTAAAAATGACTTACATGTTTATACTTGGTATCGACAACTCATGAGTTTTCAGGACAAATTAACTTGGGATATGATAATACACTCAAGTATCTTAATTTTCATATAATAATTTTTGAAATTTATCAACTGTGATTTATGAACCATTGCTAACAAGTTGACTGTGCAAATCTGCTAGCTGTTTCATGCACCTTATGGTTTTTGATCTTGTTTGAGAAATTTCATATAATACAATAGGTTATGAAGATTATAGATGATGTTTCATTAATTATCTAGTGTTATTCATGATTGTTTTCACACTTGAAGTTGATTTGATTACTAAATCATCTCATGTTCATAGAATAGTCTCATATGGGATGACAGACAGGTTTCCTCCATTTTCTAGATTCACATGCTTGTTCATGGATTCATATGGTTGTGTTAGTGTCTCTCATATGTTTTCAATGTCCTATTGTTTCTCCCTAAACATTAAAACCTCAATATCCTAATCACCTTCATGATTTGCAGTTATACTCTACACATGTGCATAGTTTGCCATTGGAATGTGCAATTGTAGGTGCTCTAATGGAGGAAATCCACATTGGAAATAAGGTAGTGATACATGTTATAGGTCATTTTGAATGTGAGGGGTGAATTTGAGGGTCTTTGGAAAAGTATTGAATGCATGGGATGATAAAATAATGTTCACTGCCTATACTTTTCCCCACTGTCAACGTGCACATTTGTATGACCACCTACAGGGGTCCTGAATAGAGAGTGTAAAAGTCATATGGAGAGTTTGAAACGTTTGAGGAACCCTATTTATTGTCTTGATATGGTGAAATATCATGGTAGACTTGTTTGTAAATTTAGGTTACCAAATGAATAATGAAGGTCACCTTCAAAGAAATGAAATGATTGAGTTTGAGCTACAGTCCCTAAAGAGGGAAAATAGAGGACCTCATCATTTTGTGGATGATGTACAACAAGGTTTCCACTCCCTTATTTCATATTGATAACCTTATCTTGAATAGTTCATATATAAAAAATATTCTACAAGGTTTGAGGAGAGGATGGTCTATGGAAGACAGTTTTTGGGGGCTCAAAAAATCCACTTTTGGCACTATGTACGGTCAGTGTTGTCTATAGGGTCTGAGCCATGAAAGGACTTATTCAACCAAGGTTTAGTTTCTGACCATGACACCATGTTTGAATGATTATAGAGGGTAAAATGAATATTCATGACCTAAAGGTCTTTCAAAGAGTTGATATCTTATGTTTTAAACCCTATACACACCTACAGTCCATACAAATGGACTAAGAAGGTGCACCTACAACCAACTGTGGGCAAACAGTGGATTAAGCATGGCATATAGGTGATGATATAGAGGAATGTTTAATGGAAAAAGGTCTTAAATGGTATTAAGATACTTATATATGTTCAATATTTTTCAAAAGAGGACAAGATGCAAGATATGATCCCAGCATACACCTATAGGTGTACCTCCAAAACAAGAAAGTACAGTCAGAAATGGAATTCAATCTTGTCTCAGTAGGGTGTATGGAGGGGTATGCAGAGAGTTGAAAGGGTGGAGAAAACCTATGAAAATATATTTTAAGACCATAATAAAATTCATAAGCTCTAAACCATGCAAAATAATCTCACATATAATCCTTTAGGTCCTATGAAAACCTATAGCTGAGCAGGCAGACAGTGAACTAAAATAGGGCACCTAAGTGTTAGTTTTGCTAAGATTAAGGTGAAAGAAAGGTCCCAAAAATTTATAAATGGTATTTAAAGGGATAAAATATACTCATTCAAGGTTTGAAATTATAATTCATGCATAAACATCTATAGGTGGTCCCCTATTTTGGAGCAAACACAGTCAGTTTGGAAGACCCCTGCAGAGTCTGCCTTGGAGGAGCTAGTTTTGGGTTTTAGGGGTTTTGAAAGGGAAAAACATCAAAACAGGGGCTGAAAATTTGTGGAGGGTATACTAATCACTTTAATAAGGACCTAAAACACTCATACAACCTGAGAAAATAGGGGAAGTACCCCTATTTATTCTCTGATAGGGGGTACTCCCCTTAATTCAAACCCTAGCAGATTTAAGGGAAAATGATAAAATATGAAGCCATAAGGTGTAGAGGCCTTGAAATGGGATTTGGAAGTATGAAATACACCCAAAAAAACATGATAAACATATCACATGAGAGAGAAGATAAACATGGTGGTCTGGATAACAAGAGTTACAATCAGGTCTATATGGTAGTTTCATGCATAAGGACTAAATATGAGATCATTTCCAATTATAGCCCTAATTTAACATTAAAATTAAATATAATATATATATGGGATCAAAATATAAGTGTATAATCTAATTAGAGACAAGTAAAATCATCAAAACTCATTTTGGGCTCTGAGTTGCAGGTAGATCTACAAGGCAAGTTCTAAGCCTAGAGTCCAAATGAGGTGTCAACTTATTTTAAAACCTTATGTGAGAATTATAGATTGATAAATCATGTTTTTGGGACCATTATGGATATTTTATATCTTATATAATTCAAAGAAACTCAGTTAAATGACCAAAAAATGCAAAAGTTGTAGACAGGCTTCTAGGCAAACATTAGGCTTATGTCCAATTTGAGGGGATTTCACATTTTTAGCATGAGGTAAGTTCTCCAATAAGTTGAAACATGTTTTAAGGGTCATAATGGATGTGTATAGTATATTGGAAGGTAGGGAAAATTATCAAAATTCATCTGGCACTCTAAGGTATAGTGAGGACTATTAGGCAAGGTTCTACCCTAAGGCTAATGAGGAGGTCGTTCACACTCTATCATTTTATATGATTTTAAACCTATTTAATCATATTTTTAGTGTGGAAAAAGAGGTGTTCAAGTTCTCACCTTTCAGGATAAACCAGAAGTAAGCCATTTTGGGTCAAAAACCCATTCAGACATGTAAGAAACAAGCTTGATAGGGCAAGTTTGAGCACTCATATCTTTCATGAGGATTTGCATGGGTGATAAGGGAGTTCAAGGATGTTATCAAGGGTAGTCCATGTTTGTGGAATTTATCTATAGGTTGGATGCTGGTTTTTATGAATGAAGCTTAAGAGGTCGAATAGGCCTAAAACCCTCCTAAACCCTTGCAAGTGACCAATTTGTGAAAATAGAGTTAGAGATCTGATTTGATGGCACAATTGGAAAATGAAACCTATTTTACCTTATAAATTATTCCCTCAATCTACTCCACATGATCTATATCTAGACAAACTTGTATAGATGGGGCATACAACATGGTTTTTTTCACTATTTAATGTGTTTTATAGGTGGTAAGAGGTTTTAAGAGATACAAGTCACATGGATGAAAAGATTAAAACTTAAGATAACTCAAAATATCACTCGTATGCTTTAAAACAACTCTTAAGTGTCCAAACTAGGTACTTCAACTCAATCAATCAAAATTGGCATAGTGGACAAGCTAGGGAGAAGTGTGAAAACTTCAAGTGGATGGATATTTAAGGTGTTCCTGATGCTTCTAAGTCCATGAAGGGACTTGAAACATGTCATTGAATACTTTTTATGTATTTTAATTTTCAACTGTTCTATTTTTGGAAGCCAAGTGTGCAGGGTGCATGGAAGGCCAATTTTCTTGATGCTAGATAATGATTGCTTTCTTCTAGGAGTTTCCAGATGACCAAGTCTATAAAAAATTCATGAAGACATATGTATGAGAGTCTCCAATTCCATTAAAATCATTGTCCCTGATCCTAATTAGTTATGAGGAGTTCAAATAGGGCCAATCATGCAAGTAGGTTTTTTGAGCTAAAATGAGGAGTTTCTTGCCACTTTTCATGAGGTTTATGACTTAGATTGAAAATTTTAGCTCTTAAAATTGCATGGTTCATCCCAAATTATCTTCACATGAATAATTAACTCCTTGTATCAGCTTTACAAGTGTCCTTGTGACCTTTAGACTTCTTTCCCTCACAATTTCTATAAGAAATAGCCATTTTGACATTGTATTAGATGCTCCACCTGAGTATGGTGAAGCCCTGCTCAAATTTATAACTTTTGATCAATAATACAACTAATTTTTACCTCCTCTATGACTTTTATTAGTGTGTTTAATTGGATGATGAATCTTTCTTAGTAAAAACTATGGATTCCTTAGCATGTTGTTCCATTCTTTCACCTATTTGCAACCTCTTCTTTTCGGGCATGTGAAATGTTCTATGAGATGTTCTTGGTTTAAGTGAGTTAGTCTATTAATTATTGTGATCATAGGCCTCTTTTATAGTCTTCCTATCTTTACACATTAATCCATAACCTCACAATGTAGCATTGATGTGAGAAGATGAAGATTGGAGAAGTGTAGTTTTAACTTGTCCTTTGATTTCAAGTGTAACATGCATATGGTTGGATGCCCTCATATTATTTGGTGTATCACCTCCCTTATATTAGTTTTATTTTAGTTATATCTCTCCCTTTTCACCCCACAAGTTTAGTAGTAGTTGTAATCCAAAGTGGTAGATCAAGAGAGCTAGCCCTATCTAGAGATTCACCTCATTTCCTAGGCTACCCACAAGCCTAGAGGTGATTCCATTGTGCCCCTTGGATGAGGAAATATTTTACATCAAGTGTAAAAATCCAAGTGACAATATTTTTTGGCATGCCCGGTGGGACTCTTGGTCCAATAAGTTGAGATATTTTCGGTGTTTTCTCTCAACAAGAAACCTTCAAGGCATCTATCAAAGCATCAATGGTGACTCCAAAGATGTATCAGATAGTCAAGTAGCCCAAGTTATCCTTTGAATATTTATGGTAACATTTTTTCTTTATTTTATTGCTTTCAATGAGGTTTCATGGCTGACTTCGGTTTTGAGTTTTATTCTCTACAAGTTGGTGAAACCTTCCAAGCTTATATCATTCCCCATTAGTATGGACAAGTTCTTAATGAACCTTGGTGTGACTATAATAAACATTTTCATGAAGTGTATCAATCCTATAATCAGCCTTGATATGAACCAAATTTTATCTCTCAATAGTCCTATGAACCATGGCAGTCCTATAGTCCTTCATTTTCTTCTCCATATGGACACCATTCTGTTGGACAACCCTATGAGAATAACTATCAAGGAACCTATCAAGAGATACCTATCTATTAGATTAAGAGCATTCCTATGAGTATTTTCATATGAAACCATTTTTTTTTATGGATTGTACATAAAATTACCATTGGCAAGATGTAGCTCTTGTTCATGTAGATACTACACCTGCTAACCAGCCCAAGAATTCACTTCCATATAAGCTCACTAGTGCTTTCCTCATTTCCAAACCAATTCATAATCCTTCTCCATCATTCCATACTCCATATCCAACTCCTTCACCTTCCAATATATCTCATACTCTATCTCCTTCACCTCAAATCCATGAGCCTATCCATCAATCTTTCTTTCTCAAAGAGGAACCTATCTTGAGAGAAACAAGTAAAGAAGAAAAAATTCAATTCATGGCTGACCAATAGGCTGTTATGAGTGATTATGAGGAATAAATCACCATAGGGAATTCCCTTGGTGAATAAAAATATAATACACTAGCTAATGTATTTTTATTTGAAGGAATGTGTGTCCATGAAGAATCCCCTACACTTCACCCTCAAGCTGATTTTGAGTTCTATGTGCCACCTCTTCCAACTAGCTCATCTTGTCTTCACCCTATCACTCTTTACCTTAATGGACCTATGGTATGGGAACTTAAGGAGGATCAGTTGGTTGATAAATAAATATAAATCTTGCTTGAATAAAACCTACCTCTTTGACAACTTCATTTGGCTAGGTCACATGATTTCAAGATGCCTAGTCTTGGCATTACCATGAAGGAAAAAAAGATGGAGGATCTTACAATCCTTGAAGAAGAATCTACAACTGATCAAAAGGTTATATATGATCTTGTCAAAAATGAAGTGGAATGTACTATCAATAATGAAAGTCAAGTCATCCCTCAAGAAGTGGCAGTCCTAGGAGAGATTCATGAGACCAACATAGAGGAAATAGTTCTTGAAGATGGCATCCATGAAGAAGAAGATTTATGGCAGAGTTTCAATGCCATTTGTAAGGAATTTGATGAGTTGTGTAAAGATTCTCCTTCTCCAAAATATTTCACACCTGATGATAACATTGTTGATGAGTCTAACCTTGATACTGAGTGTTCAACCAAACATAAAGAGGAAGCTCTTTTTGCTGGTCAAAAACCCACTATCATGAAGTCACTTGGTGATGCTAGTATACAAGAATTTGTTGACAAGGATGATTGGTAGTTGTAAATGGAGATCTTTCAAGAGATAGAAGATATTTTCCAAGTTGAGGGTCAAGTGCATGACAAGGTGAATAAGGAATCTTACATGGAAGACAATGATCAAGATTGGATATAGTTTGTAAAGCTCCTTGATGAGCTAGAAGAACTTGTAGTTGATAGGAATCCCAATCTTTTTGAAATCACTATGGGAGACAAGAAGGTATGCCTTTTTGAATCATAATTTGAAGTTTCAATTGAGGATCCACATAAAAAGGTTGAAGATGTTTGGATGCAAGAGAAATACTTTTACATTGCAGACCTATTCGAAGATGGTCTACTAGAGATCATGTTAATTGAAGTGCCAATGAATAGGTCTAATCCATAAGACACCCAACCTAAGGAGAAACATGATTTTCATCATGTTACATCTCATGAAGAAGTTGATGCTTCAAAAATTTCCTTTGATCTAGGAGGGAGGTATGATTGATTGTTACTTTTATATAATATGTTTTTTTCTATTTCTCCTAAGTGCTTTGAGCACATGTGTGTGTTTGCTCTCTTTGTTGTGTGTGTCTTTGATTTGTGTGTGTTGAGGTAGTCATTAGTTGTCTTGTCTTGGTTAAGATCAAAGTCAATGGTAAAAGGTTTCATTCTTTGTCTCAATATTTATATGACTCAGCCCAATAGACTGATAATACTACTGGTCTAGTTAGCATAGTAGGCATACTACCCCTATGAGTCACTAAAATTTGACTTTTTAGTCAAATTAGGGAACCTATAGGTAAAAAATTGACTTTATAGGTATATAGGAGGCATAATATGAATGTCATGGGGTGTATTACATGTTAATTAATCTCAAATGATGTTATATTAGCCTTAGTCAATTAGTTTTTATGTCTATTTATCATTTTAGGGGTCAAAAAGGTGAATTTAACAATTTGTATGGGTTTTTTGGGAAATGTGAAGGTTTAAAAATATGATGTCATGCCCCATGTGTCCCTATAAGTCTTAATTAACTAATAAAACTAAAAGATGGTAGATTATGAAAAGAATGGGTAGTTTTCTTGAGGAAGAAGAGGAATTTGGCACTTGTACAACCTCTTTGGGAAGTGTGCCACTTTTAAAAGGTTTAAATACGACTCTTCACATCCCACATGATAATTTACATGCTTGGTTTTATTTTTAAATGTAATTTCTTTCTCAAAAATGTTCATCTCTCTTTTCACCCTTCTTGGCAAGTAAAAGTGACTTGTAGGTTTGTACTTGGTATGGATAAATCATGAGGTTTCATGAAAAATTATCTTGGGAGATGATAATAAACTCATATATATTAATTTTAATGTAATTATTTTGAAAATTTATCAACTGTGCTTTATTAACCATTGCTAAAAAGTTGACTGTGTAAATCTGCTAGCTATTTTATACACCCTATAGTTTTTCCTCTTATTTGAGAGATTTCATACAATAAAATAGGTTATGATGTTTCTAGATAATTTTTAATTCATTATATAATGTTATCCATGATTTTTTTCACACTTTAAGTTGATTTTATGAGTAAATCATCTCATGTTGGCATAATAGTCTCATATGGGATGACATACATGTTTCCTCCATTTTCTAGATTCTCATCCTTGTTTATGGATTCATATGGTTGTGTTAGTGTATATTACATGTTTTAAAGGTAATATTATTTTTCCCTCCACATTTCAACCTCATTATCCAAAGCACCTTCATGATTTGCAGTCATACTCTACACATGTGCACAGTTTGCCATTGAATTGTGCAATTATAGGTGCTCTAATGGAAGAAATCCACATTGGAAATAAGGTAGTAATAATTTTTCTAGGTAATTTTTAATTTTAGGGTGTTTTGACAAGTATTTAATTCATGTAATGGTAAAACAATGTTCACTGCCTATACTTTTCCCCATTGTCAGCCTGCACATTTGTATGACCACCTACAGGGGGCCTGAGTAGAGAGTATAGAAGTCATATGGAGAGTTTGAAAAGTTTGAGGAACCTAATTTATTATATTTATATGGTGAAATAACATGGTTGAATTTTTTGTAAATGTATGTTTCCAAATGAAGAATTAAGGTCACCTTCAAAGAAATGAAATGACTGAGTTTTGAGCTACAATCCTTAAAGAGGGAAAATAGAGGAACTCATCATTTTGTGGATGATGTACAACAAGGTTTCTAATCCATTATTTGCATATTAATAACCTTATATTGAAGCCTTCATATAGAAAAAATATTATATAAGGTTTGAGGAGAATATGATCTATGGAGAACAGTTGTTGGGGGCTCCAAAAATCCACTTTTGGCATTAATTACAGTCAGTGTTGTCTGTAGGGTTTGAGCCATGAAAGGACTTATTCAACCAAGGTTTAGTTTCAGACCATGCAACCATGTTTTAATGATTATATATGGTAAAATTAACATTCATGACCTAAATTTATTTCAAAGAGTTGATATCCTATGTTTTAAACCCTATACACACCTACAATTCATACAACTGGACTAAGAAGATGCACCTACAACCAACTATGGGTAAACAATGGATTAAGCATGGTATATAGGTGATGATATAGAGGAATATTTAATGGAAATAGTTTTTAAATGGTATTAATATACCTATTTGTGTTCAAGAGTTGTCAATAAAGGACAAGATGCAAGATATGACCCCACCATACACCTACAAGTGTACCTCTAAACAAGAAAGTATAGTCAGAAATGGAATTCAATCTTGTCTCAGTAGGGTGTATGGAGGGGTATGCAGAGAGTTTAAATGGTGGAGAAAAACTATGATCATATATTTTAAGACCATAATAAACTTCATAATCTCTAAACCATGCAAAACAAGCTTACACAGAGTCCTTTAGGTCCTATGAACACCTATAGCTGAGTAGGTAGATAATGAACTAAAATAGGGCACCTAGGTGTTAGTTTTGCTAAGCTTAAGGTGAAAGAAAGGTCCCAAAAATTTATAAACGGTATTAGAAGGGATAAAATAGAATAAATCAAGGTTTAAAAGTCTAATTCATGCATAAACATATATATGTGGGCCCCTATTTTGGAGCAAACATAGTGAGTTTGGAAGACCCCTACACAGTCTACCTTAAAGGAACTAGTTTTGAGTTTTAGTAGTTTTGAAAGGAAAAAGCATCAAACCAGGGGATGAAATTTTATGGAGAGAATCATAAGAAATTTAATAAGGATATCCAACACTTATAAAACCTAAGAAAATAACATAAGTACCCCCTATTATGTCTCAGAAGGGGTTACTCCCCTCAATGAAAACCCTAGCAGATTTGAGGGAAAATGACAAAAGATGAAACCAAAAGGTGTAGATTCATTTATATATGATTTGGAAAGATGAAATACACCCACACACCAACATGATAAACATATCAAAAGATAGAGAAAACAAACAAGGTGGTCTGGATAGCAAGAGTTATAGTCAGGCCTATATGGCAGTTTCATGCATAAGGACCAAATGTGAGATCATTTGCACTTATATCCCTAAGTGACCCTTCTAATATATATTTATATTCTATTTAATTGGAAGGTTCACTTAGGGCTATAAGTGTAAATGATCTCACATTTGGTCCTTATGCATGAAACTGCCATATAGGCCTGACTATAAATCTTGCTATCTAGACCACAATATAAGTGTCTAAGCTACTTGGAGACAAGTAAAATCATAAAAAATTACTTTGGCCTCTGAGTTGTAGGTAGGTCTACTAGGTAGGTTCTAAGCCTAGAGTCCAAATAAGGTGTCAACTTCTTTTCAAACCTTATTTGATAATTCTATATTGTTAAATCATGTTTTTGGGACCATTATGGATATGTTAGAGCTTATATAATGTAAATAAACTTTTTTAAATGACCAAAAAATGCAAAATTTGTAGACAAGATTCGAGGCAAACATTAGGCCTATGCCCAATTTGAGGGGATTTCACATTTTTAGCATGAGGTAAGTTATCCAAATAGTTGAAACATTTTTAAAGGGTCATAATGGATGTGTATAAGATATTTAAATGTAGAGGAAATTATCAAAATTCATATAGAGCTCTAAGGTGCAATCAAGACTATTAGGCAAGGTTCAAGCCTAAGGCCAATGAGGAGGTCTTTCAAACTCTAGAATTTGATATGATTTTAAACCTATTCAATCTTGTTTTTAGGGTGGAAAAAGAGGTGTTCAATCTCTCACCTTTCAGGATAAACCACAAGGAAGCCATTTTGGCTCAAAAACCCATTCAGACATGTAAGAAACAAGCTCCATAGGGCAAGTTTGAGCACTCATATATTTCATGAGGATTTGAATGGGTGAAAATGTAGTTAAAGGATGTTAATATGGGTCTTGAAGACCATGTTTTTGGAATTTATCTATAGGTTAGACATCTAGTTTTTATGAACAAAGCTTAAGAGGTCAAACAGGCCTAAAACCCTCCTAAACCCTTGCAAGTGATCAGTTTGTGAAAATGGAGTTAGAGAGATGATTTTATGATATATTTGGACCATTAAACCTATTGGGACTTGGAAAGTAATCCCTCAATCTAATCCACATGCTTTTTATCTATACAAACTTGTACGGATGGAGCATAAAACAAAGTTTTTTCCACTATTTTGTGTGTTTTTTAGGTCATAGGAGGTTTTAAGAGATGAAAATAATATGGATATAAATATTAAGACTTATTATAACTCCCCATATCACTATCATTATTTTAAACAACTCATAAGTTTAAAAACTAGGTGCTTCAACTCAACCAGTCAAAACTGGCATAATGGACAAGCTAGGGAGAAGTATGAAAACTTCAAGTGGATGGATTTTTAAGGTTTCCATAATGATTATAAGGTAATGAAAGTAATTGAAACATGTAATTCAATTAATTTTATGGATTTTAATGAGAAACTGATCTCTTTTTGGAATCTAAGTGTGTAGGGTGCATGAAAGGGTAATTTTATTGATGCCAAATGATGATTACTTCCAAGAATTTTCAGATGACCAAGCCTACAAATAATGCATGGAGAGGAATGTATGAGATTATATCCTTCAATTTAAATCATTTTAACTACTCATAATTAGTTATTAGGTGTTCAAACAAGGCCAATCATGTAGGTAGTTTTTTTGAACCAGAATGAGGAGTTTCTTGACACTTTTCGTGAGGTTTATGACTTGGATTGAAATTTTTAGATCCTAGCATTGCATGGTTCATCACACATACTCTTAAAATTCAAAATTTACTCTTTGAATCAGATTTAGAAGTTTCCTTGTGACCCTTGGACTTCTCTCTTCTTCTCTCTCTCACAAGTTCTATAAGAACTAGCTATTTTGGCATTGTATTGGATGCTCCACCTGAGTATGGTTAAGCCTTGATCAAATATATACAGTTTTATCAATAATAAAATTTATTGTTGTTTCCTATATTAATATTATTAGTGTGTTCAATTGGATGATGAATCTTGCTTAGTGAAAACTATGGATTGTTTAGCATGTTGTTCCATTCTTTCACCTATTTACAACTTCTTATAGAGCATGTGAAGTGTTTCAAAAGATGTTAATGGTTTAAGTGAGTTAGTCCATTCATTAGTGCCCTCATATGACTCTTTTCTAGTCCTCATATCTTTGCACATTCATTCATAACCTCACAATGTAACATTGATGTGAGAAGATGAAGATTGGAAAAGTGTAGTTTCAACTTGTCCTTTGATTTCAACTGTAACATTAATATGGTTGGATTTCATCATATTATTTGGTGTATCACCTCCCTTATATTAATTTTATTTCAGTTATCACTCTCCCTTTTCACTCCCCAAGTTTAGTAGTAGTTGTAATCCAAAGTGGTACATCAAAGGAGCTAGCCCTCTCTAGAGATTCAACTCATTCCGTAGGCTACCCGCAAGCCTAGTGGTGATTCCATTGTGCCACTTGGATGAGGAACAATTTATATATCCTCAAAGGGTGAAAATCCAAGTGAAAATAGTTCTCTATGTGCAACTATAAACTAATGGTATAGTATGTCAAGGTCTATCAGTATCCTAAAATGGTTAATGAATATAGTCTCAAGGTTAGCCCAAGAGGTGATAGATCCATCTAGGAGACCTAAATACCAACCTTATGATGATTTATCTAAGGTGTAAGGGAATAATATGAAATCAACATCTTTGTGTTGAATATGAATTTTGATCAAGGGATATTTGAAGGTTTGGATATGTTCTTCTATTGTTCATTCTCCAACATGAACTATCTCGAGTAAAAATTCTCATAATTTTTAGTAAGTCATGAGCAAGCCCTAGAATATTTAAAAGATAAATACTTCCACTAAGCCAGTTAGGATTAACCAAATGTGGGTTTTGAGGAAGATAAATGATTAATGAAAGGGACAACAATAGTAGGGGAACTACTAGTTGAGTAGATTTATCTAGTTTTGAATTTCCATTTATTTATTTAGGCTCTCTTATGCTTTGTGAGGTGTAGTAACTCAAAGCCACCCTCAAAAAAATTTGACCTCATAGTTATTATTATTTTTTATAATTTTGAAAAACTATAATTTATTAGTCTAAAAAAGGTCTCTAAAGTGTGTCCCTCCTTTTATATCCAATTCTATTGGCATACATTTTAGCACACCAACATACATGCAGAAAGGGGAGGCTCAACTAGTGAATATTCTCTTACCCTTCCCTAGGGTCTTTTATATCAAGGCTAAACAAAATTATCTCACTCAATTGGCTATTGTGGTTAGTTTTAGGTCAAGGGGCCTTTGGTGGTTAACACTCATAAAAAATAAGCTTAAACTAAAAGGGCTAGCTTATTCAAATTCTACAAGCAACCCATAACTAAATAGTAATTTTCATTCTTTGATTGAATACAAAAATGCATCAATAATGATAAGTAAACTATATCATGCAATCCAGATAAAACTTTAGCAGTTGATTGCAAATCAAATTATTTCTAGAACTAATCTAACAATGTTCATAAAAAAGATCAAAATAGAGAGGGAAGAGAAAATGAAGAAATGAGCCTAATATGTAGAAGGATAAATCTACTTTTGTTAAGTGAAAAAATCCTTTTGACAAAACTAATCTTTACTTGTCTAGTGAAGCAAAACTAAAAGACAAATATGGTGCAAGAGTTTGAGGATAATGTTAGCTACATAAATGAGGGAAACAATGTCACCTTATACATGTACATGCAAAGTATATCAACTGAAATAACTTCTACGTATAAAATGGTTCATGAAGCACAAATATGATTCATTATACACTCATTATGAATACATAGCTAAATCTCAATAGTCTTAGCTCATACAAAGAAGAAAACTACCTAGAAAGTAGAAAAATACATAAGGGGAAGAGGCAAAAATCTATGATATCCTGTCTAACTACTCTATTCTATCAATTGATTAATTAGCTAACCCTTAATCAATCAAAGAGCTAGTTTTTTATAGATAATGAAAGTCCTTTAGGTCATTAATTAACCCACCCATTAGTGGTTACAAGAATTTAATGATATTGAGCCATTTAAAATTTGAATCCATGAATACATTTCTCAATCTTGAGACAATCGATAACTAGGTCATGATTGATTGATCTTGAATTTATCTCTGGGGGGTTGAATGTTGCTAAAATCTCCTTGGAATAGTCTTTTGGCCATGTTTTGTGTAGAGGTACCAATGGCTAATTAAGGCATTATTTTGTCTTTTATGTCTTTAGTTGCTTGATCCCAACATGCATGCTAAGTATGAGTTTAATGCCACCACCCAAATAGTGTTGAATTTTGTATTTTTTGATCAAACTATCATTAAGAGGCTCCATTTATAATTTGGCATTGTAGGGAATATTGGCCACACAATCAGTTCCTAGTCTTGATGGTTTGACGAGCTAAGATGTCCACTGATTTAAGTGTTTGAGATGCTTAGAATGACTTAACAATTTGACAATCTAACCTTATCATGTCATTGGTCACCACTTGGTATTCCCTCTTTACTCAAGAGACTTGTGGTAAGATCTTGCTATTAGGGGAATGCTACATGGTCATTCCTCACTTTTTATTACTTGGATATGGGCCCAAATTTCATTGATTATCCATTTAGTTAGGATGTAGTGAGATCTTAACAGGTGGCATGATCTCACCCATCTAGGAGCTTATGGGTCCATGACTTATTTCTTGATATGTGATGATTGCTCTAGTGCCCTAAGATTTTGACATACAACCACATCCCATGCATTTAGAGGTCCACTACCTATTTACTATGTATTGACCATGCTGATGGCCCAAGGAAATATGATTACACCATGTGGCATCATCCCAAGCATCTAGAGGATCCTTATCTAAGGTCTTTATTCTAGGTGCTCTAGAGGAGTGGATAAGTGAGGTCTTGATCCGTGGCATCTTCACATTCATTCTGGGTCTATGATCAATGGAAATAACCATTAGACTTTTGAATTTGAATAAAAATGGATAAGTTTTAAAATGAAACCATACAAACACTTAACCAATATTTAAAGTAACACATAAAAAAGTGAATAAGATTGCCTAGATGCTAAGCTCAAAAACCAAATTAATCCATTCAATAGTAAATTAACTAGGTCAAAGGATAAATCCATATGAAGATATAATGCATTGACTTAGGATATGGTAGAAATAAACTAGATTCAGTAGCTAAAACACCTATAATACTTAAATCTATGGCCAAATTTGATATAGAATGCCCTTAAAATGTCTGTCTATAAGATACAACAACATAAGGTCTTAGTTGATTAACCCTAAAAATACTCATAATTGACAAAAATACCAGGAAATAGGTAAAATAAACTAGACAAAACTCAGAATCCATTAGATAATTGCAAAATTCTAAGGTTAGTTTTCCTTGAAGATAAAGCTTTAGAGCATTTAAAACATGCCTCAAACATTTAAGATTTAAATTGGCCCATATTCTATAGACTTAAGTAAATTTAAACATTTGGTTCAAAGGAAAATCATTTTGAGTATTGATGATCTTGATGGGTTAGATGATAATCAAATTTAAGCTCATGTAATTTTAATAGGGATGCCGATGTGTAGTCTCATTGGTAGGTTCATGCCATGCGATAGATATTCATTCATCCAAGATGTGTTTGATCATCAACTTACATTATTTACACTAAGGTACCAATGAGATGAGATCATAATACTTATAAAAATATCACTCATCCAGAGCCTCATCAAAGTTTAAAAGATGTACAAGTCTTTTGTGGGGAGCATGGAAATAAGGTCTTTCCATGTGGTGACATCCCAGGCATCTAGGAGCTTGAATATAGATGAGGAGTTTACTAACCATATGGAGTCATAGAGAAGTAAGATTTAACCATATGCCATCATTTTGATCACCCATAAAATATTTAGAAATTGACTAAGTCTCAAAAGCTTCACAAGTAAGCAAGTGAGTGATAAGTGGCATTCACTCGCATGCCTAGGGCTCATGGGGGAAGAAAGTGACCATTGCCCTATGAGCCAAGAAAGTAGTTGTTATCTTTGTTTAAATGTGAATAAAAATGACTAAGTAAAATTTGAAAAAGAGAGCTAAAGATAGGAAAATTTAGTTAATAAAAAGAACATTTTTGTGAAACCTAATAACACATTTGGTCCAAAACATAAAAATTACTTAAGTATAAAAAATGAAACAACATAAAGATTTAGCCATTTCATCCTAGAACGAAGAAATATTAGACCAAATTACTAAGGAAAGGACATGAAAACTCTTAAAATAGTTAGGCAACTTGTACAAATGTAAGGTGAAATGGCCTCAAAAAGGAAAATTTAGTGAATTTCAAAATTTGTATCAAGATAGACCAAGACTTATTTAATTCATGTAAATTCATATATTTATATCAAAAAAGCCTTAAATGTAATCATACTTAGAGAAAACACATTAGATGAATATTTTCCTATTAGACTTGGTTAAAAAAACAAAGTATAATTAAAGTTTAGATTCTGTATTTAAGAAAATTTCACCAAAGGTGGCACCTCAAATATGGAAACTCAACCCAACACCAAACTCCTCTAAGACATGAGACCATATCGCAAAGCAAAAATGAGGTTCCATGTTTTCATGATGAAATCAGGGCATGTTGAGAAAACAACAACAATGTCGACATCCATTGTTCCCTACCATTCAATTTCTTAATTTTAAATGCAATGAGATGGTCATCTAGAGAAAATACTTCAAGTCTAGATCCAAAAAAATCACATTCAATGATGAAGGACTTGGGGAAATCAAGAGTCACTAAAACTAGAGTAGAGACAAGAAATTGTTTGAAGTCCTCACATGATTTTTGTGCCTAAATGAACCACTTAAATGCATCCATACTAATATGTTTTGTCAAAGGACAAAATATTGTAGAGAAGTTCCTCATGAAGTTTATATAGAATCCTACTATTTATTAGAAACCATGAAGTTTCTTAAAATTCTTGGGCATAGGGAAATCACATATGACCTTAATTTTTGTAGGGTCAATGTGAACCCCCTCAACAAAAATAATGTGACCAAGGTACTCCAAATATGCCTTCGATAATTTACACTTAGAAACCTTGGCATATAAAAAATCCTTAGCCAAGATATATAATACAATATCTAGATTTATGGGACTCTAATGAACTGTTCTAAATTAACAATATTATCAAAAAATAAACGGACAAAATTACACAAGAAATTACTGAGTACCTTGTTCATTAGTGCTTGAAACATAGCTTGATAATTGCTAAGATAAAAGGCATGATTCTAAATTGGTAGTGCTCATGATTAGTTCTAAATATAGTCTTATCTTAATCTTGAATCCAAAGTAGTAGCCGGTAGTACAAAAACCTGAGGTCTTTAATAAATATCTCACCCCATTCAACACATCAATAAAATCACCAATCCTTAGCATTAAAATTTATTTTTAATTATGATTTTGTTCAATGCCAAATAATAAATATAAATTCTATGTGACCCATCCTTATTCTTGGATATAAACATTAGAACAACATACATGCTTTTACTAGGGATGATGATATTAGCTTCCAAGAGTTTATTTACCAATTTTTCTATCTTAGATTTTTGAAAATTCCCATATCTGTATGGGTGTGTGATATTTGGGCCTTTGATAGGGTCAAACTCAATAATATGTTATAATTACATATTAGGTGGAAAGCTCTTTGGTAGATATTGGAAAATAACTTATATTTACAAAACAACTCTAAAATCTGTAAACCCTATTCATGCATGTTAGAAGAGTCTATATTAATACAATAAAGGTGAGCCATAAACCCAAAATGCCCTTTATTCATAATTTTATTCATTTTACTTGATTCAACCATTTTTTGTTTTACTCAAGGGTAGAGACTTGATAATATACTTACTATCACCTTTCTTGAATGTTAAAAATCTCTCTTGATGATTGGTTTAGTATGTTCCAAGTGACTATAACCACTAAAATCCCAAAATAACATCCACTCCCCCAATATAAATAATATAGAATTTATCCTCAAGGAAATAATATTCCATTGAAAGTTTCACATTATGCATTTCTCATAATCATCAATGCTTCTGTGCCCTAGAACTTGAATGTGAAAACTCTCATAGGTGTTTACATGAAGGTGTAGAATATGGACATGTTTGTTATATATAATATTAAGTGTACTCTCTGGGTCAACCATGACTAACACTTGAGCTTTCTTAACATGGGAAAATAAGTTGAAGGTGTCTAAACGGTTCAACCCTATCATGACAGAGAGTGACACTAATGGTTCCCTTTTTTCTACCATATAAGGAGAAATGTTTTTTGGTTCACACTCTACATTAAGTTGATATAGGTTACCCTCATTATAAGACTCATACTTATCCTCTAGCTCAAATAGACACACATTTTTTTATGATTTTAAATTAATTTGGGTTACATACTTGACCGTTTATCCATGGTTGAGTCTGCTTACAATAGGGGCTTGTAATAATGGATGTATGAACAAATTGGCGACCATGGATTTTAGACAATGAAGACTCAAATTTCTCCTCATCCTTGGGTTTCCTATCAAAATTATTTTTTTTCAAAAAATATTTCCTAACATCTAATTATTTAGTGTAACAATATGTTTTTTTTGCTCTTCTAGCTACAATAATAGACATTTTAAAGGATTATGGGTTTAACATCCTTACCTTTATTCAAATCTTTACCCCTAGGTTGTAAATATAGATCTTCCACACGAGATTTGAAGAAAGCTTGTCTTTGGACTATAAGACTTAGATTTTTTACATCTTTTCTTACATGAATATTTCTTTCTAAAAGAACATTAATTGGGTATCATTTGACTCATCCTAGTTACAATATGATCTTTGAGTTAGAGATTTGAAAAATCAATAAACTCTTAATTAGGGTTTGTAGAAACCCATATTTCTCCCCATGTATGGGTAGTCTCATCTAAATTTTGTAGAGCCACATTCAACTTGTCATCTTGAATTTTAATCTTTTATACCATAGAGGTCAGTTTTAACTCTCAACCATGTGTCGAACTCTATCCCACCTCCAAATTCATATTGTAGGATCTTCATTTATAGGTTTAAAAAGGGATGCTGTAAAATTTTTCCCTCTTCCTCTTCATCATTTGGTGGATCATGGTTAGGATCCCCATTAGGGTTGATATCCTTATCTTCATCATCTAGTTTCTTTGGTTGTTTTCATATAGAATGAATCTATTTTTAAAATTATTGTAAAATTTATTAATTATCTCCTTTATTTCATCCTTCACCATAAACTTCAAGTTGTTTATTGAATAAATTCCCTTTAGAATTTTGGGTGTAGTTGAGAAAATTTATTGAAGTGAGGATACCATTTATTATGTTACAAATAAAATATACAATGAAATTAAATATATAAGTAGAATAATTAATAAAAATAATAAATAAGAGGGGAACCTACTCACCCAAGAGTGGATTGTTTATGTAAGACAAATATGGTCAATAATATAAATATACTCTAATATAGGAAACTAGAGAAGACCATACTAGATCCAAAATACATACAAGATGAGTGCCACAAAGTGGGGTGAGGTGGTAAGCAAACATTATTTATACTAAGGATAACAAGGATATAGTTAGGAAGTATATACAAGGAAATGATGAACAAAGACTCACCCAGATTGTAAATGTAAAAGGGGTAAACTAAAGAGATAAAAATGCCATTAGATAGCAATTAGGAGGTGTCAAAACTAAGGTTGTAACCAAGAATTGTAAACAAAGGAATCAATGAATGAAAACATAACATATAACAACAATCATTTATTAATTTAAGTATGGAAGACAATAACATACTAATATAGTGCACACATACACATATATATTTACCAAAGTAAATAAATAAAGAGTATAGGGATAGGGATACCTGTCTTGGATTGACTTGTCGATGCATCAATATCCCCTTGGATTAAGTGGAACTTCCTAAGAGATATTTTAGATTAAAATAAAGATATAAGGTAAAATACCCAAGTATCCTTATTTGGGGACTCTAAAGACAAGGTGACCTTGGTGGTTCAGTTTCTCTTTTTATGACCTTCCAAGACCTTGTGCAAACTAGACCTCCAAGCATAAGCTCTTATACCTGAAATCCTCTTATTATTACTAAGTGTGGATTTATGTGAATGAGGATAACATACAAAAGGTTTTTATTATTCGTAATTACATATGGGAAACTTATATAAATGGATCAAATCCCTAAAGTCACATATCTTAAATGATAATGGACTAGGCTAGACCAAGTCAGTATAAATGAAAATAGTTTAAAAATAATACTTTATCAGCTAAATTAATACCATGTGTAAAGTGATAGTAGAGATAAGACTATGTCAACCTGAGTGACAGAATAGGAAAATATAAATAACATTACATAACTAATTTGACATGGATGAGTTAGTAGGAAAAGTAAACATAAACTTGAATAAGAGGAGGATAAGAGATGAAAATGGAACAAACAAAATCTTGACTAAGCATATGACATGATCATGAATATAGGCAGATATAATATATGATCATGGATAATCTCTCATAAAGTACCACGAGCCAACCCATCCCGATCTTGGTGCAACATTTAGGATGTGCACTCAAAGAGATTGATGTGTCAACAAGTACTGCAAGGGAAATCACCAATAAGTGAAAAATATGAGGTGTATACATGTCTTTTAAAAATCTCATCAAGTGTCATGATAATGTAACATAGGATGGTGAATTTGGAAATAAAAATAGAAACATGAAAGATAAAAGAAAATAATAAATTATAATAAATGAATGAAATAACTAAAACTAACTTAAACATACCTTGACTTACCTTTTCACTAAAATAGATGAATGAAAATACCTTAATTTTGATCATGGTGGGAAAAAAAATTAGATATGGTAAACCAAATGATACAAGGTTAAAATGGATAAAAGTAGTGTAGACATACACAAATGAGTCCAAAAATGGAATATGCAAAAATCTCAAAAAAGATGGTAAAAATGAATGAAATCTAGACAACCACAATATTAAAGGCTAGATTAGGTTTGAAAGACCCAAAGAATGAAGGAAAAGATAAAAAAGGGCCAAATAAACATGGGGTAAGGGATAGATTAAGTCAAAACAACCTAAGGAAAATGATGGAACTAAAGAATAAAATAAATCATAAATAGTATAAACGAGACCATATAGCCATAAAGATGGGGGAAGATGCAAGGGGGCCAAATTAGGTAGATGACTCAAAAAAAAAGAGAATAAAAGCACAAGGTCCAAAATATAACTAAGAGAAGTCCTGAAAAAATAAGGCGATGACTAAGAGAGCATCTCACACCAAATTAGAGATACAAATTCTATTCAAATATTCCAAGTTCAAATGGGAACCTCTAAAGTTAGTGCTTGTCACAATGTTAACATGTCTAAAAGAGATGGAGAATATGAATTATAAAATATGGGAGATATATGGAAACAAGTCTATATGTTAAGGGGAAATAATGGAGGGAGAAAAATGAGGGGTTGCTAAGGAGAAAAATGTTCTTTACCAAAATAAGATTCTAACTAGTTTGTAAACTCTAATAGTTTTCAACATTAATGACGTAAAAACCCAATCCAACAAGCATACAACTTGGGTAACTATTGAAGTATATTGGTCATCCCATGAATGATGTGAATGGAAATGTAAAAAATATGTCTAAGGTGAAACCATGTTCTTTACTACAAACATGACTTTATAATCAGTTTGGAAAGTATAAGAAATTTTGACATCAATAGCCCTAGAGAATCAAGCCTAACAAACATAGATCTTGGGTTAACTAGTGAAGTATAAAGATAATTCCATGTAGGATATATATATGAAAATAAAAATGATCTTAACTTTATAAATTATGTTCCCTGTTCCTCATGACCATGATTTATGTAAAGTCTCCTACCCTGATCTAGTGGCCTACCACACTCCAATGGACATTGACTCTACCATGAGGCTAATCGTGGAGTTTGAGCTTCAACTAAGATAGGGGCATGCCAATGATATGATCATGTTTTTTGGTGTGATTTTGAATTTTGAAATATATTTTGACTTTTGAAATTACCTTTTAATTTTTATTTTTTCTGTGATATCTTGGCTTATGAATTTTTGATTTTTTCTATCTTCCTCCTCCATATAGATTCAAAAGACTGAAAATGGGTGATTAAGATGACTAACATAAAAGAGCTTACACCTAAATACTAAATAGGATAACTTAGAGACCAAGAAGCTTATATACTTCTAGATTGACACCTTAGATAAAAATGCAATCTTGAAATTGAACTTAGTGAGGAGGTGAAAAATAGGGAAAATTGAGATGAACATGATAATTATTGGGTGATGATATAATTATATAAAGATTTGATACTTTCATCATAAGAGAGGGTAAAATATGTATGAGAAATATGTAGATAAAATATATTAGTTTTGCCACAATAGAGCTTGACTAACTCTAAATGATAAAACACCTCTCAACCATTACCTTATCTTTCTAAGAAAACACTTAGCTATGGCTAAGAATGGGAGCAATATATAAGATAGGTAATATAATAGGGTGGGTGATTGTGAGAAGGTGATTGCATTTCACAAGGTCTTACCATACAAATCACAATCTGAAATCTGAGAGTCATAAATATAAGTAGGATAAATCCATGAGGCACCAAAAAGTAATGATAATGGATATAAGCCAAGAAGTGAAAAAGGTATAATATATAAAGCCATGAATTGTGAAACCTTGTACTAAAATATTCTAGAGGTGAAAAGTAAATTTGGTACAAAGCTGTAAAAATAAGAAGGGAGCTTAAAGGTGAAAATAAACTAGTGATAAAATTTAAAAATCCAAGAGGTGAGATAATAAGGAGGGATCCCAAAGGATAAAGATAAGTAGGGAAATGGAAATAAATAAAGTAAAATAAGAAGGAAATCCAAAAGGTGAAATCATAGAGGATGGGTGTTTATGAGGAGGGATTGATTATATTCCCAAAGGTCTTACTATGTAGCACAAAATATGAAATGTGAATAGGTGTAAAAATAAAGGAATCTTGAAGGCCAAAATAAAGAGGTGATAAGATGTAAAAACAAAAAGGCATAGGATAAGGACAAGGGATCTCAAGGGTGATGCTAAGTTAAGTTATAATAGACTTAGAGGTGAAAATATAGTAAGTTAAGATGTGACATAAAATATTTAGAAGAAAAATATAAAAATAATGTTAGCATGACATGTAAAATAACTATATAGAATCATGAGATATGTACAAGAAATGTATAAAATGGAAACTATTAAGATCATATGTCAAGCATAATAATTATTCAAATTTTAAGAGTTAGTTGGCTCTTTAAAAATATGTCCTTCATTAGCTTGCAATTGATAAGTGCTAGGCATAAGGATGTATTTAATGATGTAATAAACCCACCAATTTTGGGTGTATTTACCCTATTTATCATGGATTTAATTTAATTTAACACTAGATCTCTAGCATTGAATTTTATTATTAGAGATACAATCACTAGCGTTTAAACCAGTGATGCAAGATAATCTAATTCAATTCTCAATTCTTAAACATTAAGTATATAAAATCAGATGCATATAAATTAGCCATTGAAATTAATATAGCAAGATCAAACACATAACACATGATATACATGGGAAACCTTCTTCGGGGATAAAACCCACTGAGCCCTGCAAGATGGACTACAGCCCTAAAATTACAAGATCCAACATTTAAACCAACACCAACTAATCAAGGAACACCCATCCCTTAATTTAGTGAGACACCCATCCCACAAGGAAGAACCAACCCCCTAAGAAACTAAGCACCCACTCAACTACCTTTATCTAATCACAACATTTGATTTGATGTCTTATACACTTGATGATGGAATTTTATTACTTGAACTCTTCTTCACCCTTCAATCTTTCTCAAACAACCTTTAGGGCTTACTTTCACTCTTCTTCACCCTTCAATCTTTCTCAAATAACCTTTAGGGCTTACTCACTCAATCTACCTCTTCTAGGCTTATTAGGTCCAATGACCTGTGTGTCCTACATCAACTTGATCAGATAAACATGACTGATCCTATTTTATATTTTGTGGTCATAAATGACATTTACTTTCTCTTTTAAGGGTTCTCTCCTTCACTTAGCACTATGCTCTCTCAACTCTACTCCAAATAGGTCAATTATGCCTAGTATTTATACCATACACTCATCTAACCCATCTTTGTCAGCCAATATGCTCACCATAATTTTTATACCTTTGAAATATGTCTTAATAAACATTACATGTAAGAACCCCACACTCCTTAGGTTGGCCAATACCTCATTAGCCTCAAACTACCATTAGGTCTTGGTGAGACCTAAAATAATTAGGCCTTCATACTCATAGATTATAACTTCAACTCTTTGGTCCACTTTCAAATTCTACCAAAGATTAAAACACATAAAACCTATACCAATATACCATTTATAACTCCCTCATGGGTCCATTCCACTTGGAACACCAACTCAACACTTGAACCTACCAATTAGGTCTCCTTGCTCTTTAGGCCTTCAAACACATAAAATACAATCTCAAACTTATGAAGAAAAAACTCAAATATTTCACATAAAAATATGATTAGATCACATGGGTGAAACCTTTATAACCTTTTAAACACTTCTATGTGCCTTAGACATTCCAACACAGGCTCTAAGTACTCAAAACAACTCTCTCAAAATGACCACTCAGACTGGTCATATATAGTCAAGCTATTTTGACTCTCCATAACTTAATATGGGAAACATAACATATCCAGTACCTTCTCATGAACCTTTGAGACTTAATTGACATCTTCATATTCATTTTTTTCCTCAAATCTACTCAGAACACCTTCAACTTACCTCTATAAGATGGTCACTCAAACTGCCAGTGTATTCAATAAACACAACCAACTTATAAGCCTTTGTTCATACTAAATATGGATTGGTAAAACATAAATAATACATATATATGGTACTAATATATTATATAACACTATTAAATATTTATCTCATCTTGAAATATGAAAATACTATTAAGAAATTTTCATTTACCCTTCTCAGGTTACTTGTAGAACATGGTCAAACACACAGTCAACTTTGGATCTCAATATATTTGACTATACAAATAGCCAAACCTTATAACCAATGTATCTATATTTTCCTTGAATTCCTCTTCAACTTTTAATTTTTCACTATCAATAAATTTTTCCTAGATCAAAATATATGAGCAAAGTACTGAGCATTGGTTTATCCTTTCTCTAATTCAAATGCCAACGGTAATTGGTTAATGCAAAATCATCTACAAACACATGTATTAATTTTGTGTCCTCACATATATTTATAAAATTCACTCCATATATATCCTTATGAGCCTCCTAAATTTAACTTTCATCACTCACTATTGATATTATATCCTCACTTTTGAGATCAAGGCACTTGGTAGTCCTGCATACCCTTTGTGTACCTTACAGTGAGTCTCCAATGAACTTCCACCACTTGGAATCCCCATGTGCTTGCTGAGAATTATATTGACTTATTGAATAATGAAAACCATTGATCTTCCTTTTCATGATTGAATGTGATTCATGGATCTTGATTTGCTACTTTAACTTCATGAATGTGACACATGTCTTTATTGCATTCATTCTCAGGATCTTTGACTAATTAACTTCATGCTCACCATTGATATCTATCTAAAAAGTATAATGATCACCATTAGATATTTATCTATTAAGATTAATTTCTCATTATAAATCTTCATTTCCTAATTAAACGCTCACCATAGATTTTTGATATTACAAAATTGGCTAAGTATGAGAACTTAGTGAACTCTATTTGAGAAGCCAACTTTGCACCTTAATAAATTTTGCCACACATATCCTCATAAATTGAAACTTTGATCACATGATCTAATCACATAGGGGAATCCATCCACATATTAATCTTGTCTTGAAACCTTCACACATGTGAATGATAATGTCATCAATTGGCTCACTTAGCCTTATCTATCAAGATGACTACTTGAACCTAGACCTTCATATGACTACTATAATGAATTCCTTTCAATTACACAAGCAATCCAATAACTCAAAACACCCCATATGGTCTTTGCAACATGAACATACCATCAATAACATTGACCATCTACCTATCCAAATCAAACACTAAAGAACTATGTAATAACATTGAAGCACACTTTGTCATTGTCATTCTAGCACACATGACACCTCATCAACATCCTTGGTCACCTTGCATAAAACAATATCCCCCTTTGTCATTGATTTCAAAACCAATACAAAGATTATGCTCAAAATTTGTCTCTCTCTTCAATCACTTTCTCCCCCTTTAACATAATGATAAAGTGGGCTCAATTTCTAATCCTATGGACTTGAAAATACTTTAAGGATCAATAATAGGAAAGGACCACCTTTGAGAGATGATATAGACTCCCCCTAACATTTTTCATACCTCTTCTTACCTTGAGCTTCTCAAACATGCTCCATGACTACACTCTTCTTTGATCATATAAGCTTTTATGAAGATAAAACATAAATGAACATAAAAAACTGCATGAACTTACCTTGAAAACATTAAGAGGGACTCCCCCTAAATCACCTAAGCTTAAACACCCTTTTAAGCATCTTCAGACCATTTACAATAATGATGAATCAATATAATTGCCTTCATACCTTTTCTCTCAAATTCTACTACACAATCCTCTGATCTTAGGACCTAACCATTTACAAAGCTCCCCCTTTGTTTATGCATAAGGATTCAACACATTGATAAATCACCTACCTTGGTTTGATCAAGTCATCAAATCAACATACTTGAGTTCACATCTGTACCAGGCTTATTCATATCTCCATTATGACTAGAACATCTCACATATGCTCCCCCTCACATTATGCACAACTCTTCAAGCCTTTTAAATTATTTGAGTTAGCCCCTCCTAACTCCATGCTCCTCTTGGATTATGATATCTTCAAAAAGACTTCTGAATGAACTAGATATATCAACAACTCTTCAACACTATCCAAAATTTGTCAATATCCTTATGAAACCACCAATAGATCTCATATCTTCATTAGATCAACTTAAATAACTGAAGCAAACATGAATAACTCTCATATAGATCTTAAAAAACCTACCATTTATCTTCTAAAATCCATCATGGTTTAGAACCTTTTCCAAGCCTTCTCATGGAACTACCTCATCTTCAGACATTGTGAACTCCATGATAGACACAACTTGTCATATACATAACTCTAAGACCTTATCCATGATACCAATAATATGACAACACAGTCTCCTCATACTCTATACCAACCTTGCCTTCAATCTTCATCATTTTGACCAATCAATTTAAGAAATAAAAATTGACAAGTTCTTACCTTCAGAACCAAAAACGCTGAACACACCTTAAGCATACATACTTGGTTGTCTACAAGAAATATGTCCCCTAAGAAGCATAGGTAGTAATACCCTAACCCACAATGTCCTAGAATAATTTGAAACCAAGAGTTACCCACAACTCCTCATATTCCTTATCTTCCTTGGACATCTAAAAATGATAGTTCTTCTTCTTCTTCTTGTTAGGCTTAAGAGAAAAAATTTTCTCATCTACTACAACATTCTCCTTCTTTTCTAAGATTAAATTGACAATACACGGAGACAATATAGATTCATGACATGCCTTTTCATCTGAAGAAAGAAACTCATCAATAGGTATTTATGAATGATGTTATTTTCATAAAAAATGCTCAACAATAACAAGATGTTAACGTATATTCATACACACCTCAGAACTAGTCTGAACTAGCACCTTGTTCTTCTCCTTGAGATTGGTCTCTTCATTCCTAAAATGAGTATATAATGAGATCTAATTCTCTTCAACCTTTTTAGCATTCTCCACTTCAACAAATAGACCACTTAGACTTATAGACTCATTATGACTCACACCATTCATTTTTGGTTTCCATACGTTAACTTGTCTTATTCCTTACACTCTAGGAGTCTAATTAAACTTATTTGACTTGATGTTTGTTGCTTGTAGAACCTAATAATGTGACCAATCTTCTCATATTTGTAGTAATCCATTTTTATTGAAGTGAACTCAACTTTCCTTACCTGATTTGGATAAAATCTTGTAATGTGTCCTATGTCATAACAATTGAAACACTCAACTTTGTTCATGCTATTTGACTGATGATTCCACTCTTTCTTAGCAATTATTCTACACTCTCTAGCCCTATGACCAAAATAATTTCAAGTATAAAAGTAATCATTGAAATTTGCATACCTCATAGCTTTTGGTTGTCTAATCTGATTTGTCCTCATTCTACCAACATCTTCATTCCAAAACTGATTGTTGACCCTTAAGCTCTGATTATCTTTGTTCACATTAGTCTTCACCTTGTCTTGAGTTGAAATCTTTTGTTCTTCTTTGTAGCCAAATCTAGTTCTATCACTATCATGCTTTTGACTATTCAAAATGTTATCTAGATCACTTGAGCTCTTTTTAAACATCACAAATGAATTCATCTTAATGAATGTTTTTTCTAACTCAAATTTTAATGACTCATTTTCAATCACATACCTTGAACACTCATCTTATTTATCTTTTAGGATTGTAGATACGATTTCCAAATAAATATTTAGATGATTTACTATACCTTTATGGTCCTTGGAGTCCCATCCATTCTAACATCATACATACTAAATTTATCCATGTAGTCCTTCATATGTAACTTCAACTTATTAGTATTGTTCTCAATATTTAGATCTTCAAGGGCATTCATCAACTTTGTCTCACAGTCCTATTTTACTAATTATCTATATCATTCCAAGTAGACTCCTTTTGATAAAATTCCTTCCTCAGCCATGTAGAGGACTTAATCTTCAAAAAGATCATCATCTTCAATATCAAACTCAAAATCACTATCTTCACTCTCATCTGATGAACTTCAATCTTCATTGGTGTAGAGAATCTTCTTGTCATTATACCTCTTGATCCTTTCTTCATCTTATCAGACCTGAATGTCTTTTTGCCTTCATCTTCATCTTTATCTTCATCATGTTCTTCATCATCATACTTCTTATGCTTATGAGGGAACTTATTGGCAAAGTGTCTTACCTCTCCACAATTGAAGTATTTGAAGGGTAGTTTACCCTTATACTTCCCTAAACCTATTTTCAATTTCCTTGTAAACAAAGCAATTAGTTCATCTTCATCAATATCATCATACTTGACTTCCTTACTTGAGTTCTCTTCTTCTTTGGATTTATTTTTATCTTTAATGCTGCTTCCTTCTTTGGTGGTTTGTCATCATTGAATCTCCTCTCATAGGCTATAAGAGTACCATGAAGTTCATCCATCTTCATTGTTGTGAGATCATGACTCTCTTCTATGGTAGAAACCTTTAAATCAAATTTGAGGGTAAGATAATTTAATACATTTTTCATAATAGTAGCTTCTTCAAGATCCTCTCTTAGACCTCTGATGATGTTCACAATATCATCAACTCTCTACAAAAATAATGTCACTGAATCCTCTTCCTTCATCTTAAGACTCTTAAATTGTCTTTGGTGAGTCTACAACTTGGAAAACTTGACCTATAAATCCCCTTCATAAATTTTTTTCAATTTATCCCATATCTCTTTGGCAAATTTATAATGTACTCAATATTTGAAAGACCACAAGTGATGGAATTCATTGCCTTAGAATTGCTCTCACACAACTTATTATCAGCTATACTAGTTGGAGGGCTTGAGGGGGTTGAATATTTCCAAATATCAAACCCTATTGACATGATGTAGGTCTTCATCTTTGCACTCTAAAAATCATAATTGGACACATTGAACATCAATGAATACTTAGTTTAAAGGCCTCCTTGCATTTGATGACTACCCATATTTTACCTTGGATTACCTTTAAGTGGTTAAACTTGCATGGAAGGTCCTAATATGATACAAATTTTTAGAGGTACAATCACTGGGGGGTGAATCAGTGATGCAAGATAATCCTATTCAATTCCTAATTCTTAAACATTTAGCACATACAATCAAGATGCATACAAATTAACCATTGCAATGAAAATAGAAAGATCAAGCACATAACACATAATATAAATGGGAAAACCTCTTGGTGGATAAAACCCAATAAGCCCTTTAAGATGGAATACATTCCTAAAATAATGAGATCCAACATTTAGACCAACACCAACTGATCAAGGAAAACCCATCCCTTAATTTAGTGAGACACCCATCCCACAAGGAGGAACCAACCCCTTAGGAAACCAAACATGTAATCAGCTACCTTGATCTGATCACCAAATTTGATTTGATGTCTTCTACACCTGATGATGGACTTCTATTACTTTCACTCTTCTTTACCCTTCAATCTTTCTCAAACAATCTTCAGGGATTACTCGCTCAATCTACCTCTTTTAGGCTTATTAGGTCTAATGACTCGTGTGTCCTCTTTCATCAACTTGATAAAATAAATATTATTTATCCTCTTTGATATTTTATATTATTAAATGAAATGTACCTTTTATTTCAAAGTTTCTCTCCTTTGCTTTGCACCACACTCTCTCAACTCTACTCCAAATAGGCCAATTATGCCTAATATTTATACCATACACTCATCTAACCCATCTTGGTCAACCAAGATATTTACCATACTTATTATACCTTTGAAATATGTCTTCATACATGTTACATGTAATAAATCCACACTCTTTAGGTTGGCCAATACCTCATTATCCCCAAATCACCATTAGGTCTTGGTGAGACCTAAAATAATTAGGCCTTCATACTTATACGTTACAACTTCAACTCCTTGGGCCACTTTTAGATTCTAAAAAAGATTCAAACACATAAAATATATATACAATAGACCCTTGATAACTCCCTCATTGGTCTATGCCACTTCAAACACCAATTTAACATTTGAACCTACCAATTAGGTCTCCTCACTCTTTAGGCCTTCAAACACAAAAACACAATCTCAAAATTTTGAAAGAAAAATTCAAATATTTCACATATCGATATGATTAGGTCACATGGGTGAAACATTCAGGACCTTTTCAACACCTCCATGTTCCATAAACATTCCAACACAAGCTCTAAGCACTCAAATCAACTCTCTTAAAATGACTACTCAAATTGGTCATAAACAGTCAAAATATAGTCAAGCTATTTTAACTCTCCACAATTGAATATGGGAAACATAACATCTCCAATACATTCTCATGGAACTTTAATAATTAATCAATATCTTAATATTCATTTGTTTCCTCAAATATACTCATAACACCTTCAACTTACCTCTATAATATTGTCACTCAAACTGCCAGTGTATTTAATAAACATAGTCAACTTTTAAGCCTTTTTTCATACTAAATATGAACTGGTTAAGCCTCCATAATCAATTTTTTTAATCCTAATAGAGTATATAACACTATTTAATAGTTATATTATCTTTAAACATCAAAATACCATGAATAAATATTCAATTACCCTTCTTAGGTTACTTATAGAACATGGTTAAACACACAATCAGCTTTAGAGCTCAATATATTTGACTGTACAGATAGTCAAAACTTATAACCAACGTCTCTAGATGTTCCTTGAAGTAATATTTAAATTTAAATTTTACACCATCAAAAAACTCATCCTAGATAAAAATATATAAGCAAAATACTAAGCATTGGTTTATCCTTTTGCTAATTCAAATGCCAATGATCACTAGTTAATGCAAAATCATCTGCAGACACATGTCTTCATCTCATGCCCTCACATAGATTTATAAAATGTGATCCATATATATTATTAAAATCCTCATAATTTTAAATTACATTTGTAATTTTTGATCTTAGTTCCTCGCTTTTGAGATCAAGCCACTTGACAACCCTACATGCCCTTTGCATACCCTACAATCAATCTCTAATGAACTTTTGCCACTTGGCATCCCCGTGTGCTTGTTGAGAATTATATTGACTTATTGAATAATGCACATTTTTAATCTTATTATGCATAGTTAAACATGCTCCATCAATCTTGATCTGCTACTCAAACTCTATGAATGTGACACATGTCTTCACCATGTTCATTCTCAAGATCTTTAATTGATTGGCTTTATTCTCGCTATTGATCTCTGTCTAACAATTATAAAGATTTCCATTAGATAATTATCTATTAAAATTAATTTATCACCATATATCTTCATCACCCAATTAAATACTCACTGTAGATCTTTGATATCACAAAATTGGTTAAGTATGGGAACTTAGTGAACTCTATTTGAGAAGCCAACTTCGCACCTTAATAACTTTTGCCACACATATCCTCATGACCTAAAATTTGGAAAACATGATCTCCTATCATAGTGGAATCCATCCATATATCAATATTATTTAATAAACTTCATACATGTAAATTATAACATCATCAATCTTCTCACTTAGCCTTATCTGTCAAGATGACTACTTGAACGTAGATCTTCATATGAATGGTCTAATGAATTCCTTTCACTTCCAAAAGCATTTAAAGCACTCAAAACACCAAATAGGGTATATGAAACATGAATATACCATAAATTACATACACAATCTACCTATCCAAGTCAAACACTGAATAACTATGCAATAACATTGAAGCACATTTTATCATTATCATTCTAGCACACATGACACCTCATCAACATCCTTGGTCACCTTGGAGACATCATTGATAAACATCCAACATTTATGAGTTTGAATTTGTTGTTGTGTTACTTATTGATGCAAGTTTGTATTGATAGTTATGTTGGAGAGTGTTTATGTCTCTCATTAAGAAGGTATAAAGTGTGAAGTTAGAGTTCAAAAATCTATTTATCAGGGATAATACCATGAATATAATGCACACTAAAGGTAATTCCAATTATAATGGTAAGATGGATTCAACATTGTAAAGTACACATAATATAGTTTCCCAAGTGGTAGTGTGAATGCTAGTATGAAAATCCCAAATTTAAAGATAGAGTTTGATATGCTAATTAGTATGAGAATATATAATAGTATTTTTCAAAAACCTATAAAGGATATTGTTGGTTGCTTCAGCTTGACCATTGAATTGATGGTGGTAAGGAGTATAAAACTTGTGTGTAATCTTAAATTTTGAGAAAATTTGTTTCATGTCTCTATTTTTGAAATTCACACCATATTCCAAAGAAAAAATTTATTTGGTTGAGGATAATCTTGGATATCATAATGATTATAACATTAAAAAGGGGCACACCTTTTACCCACTTGGTAAATTACTCAGTGGAAATAATAATTAAAAGATGATCATATTGAGATTGAGGTAACTTTTTTATTGTTAGGAGGTGAAGTCACTATTCATGTTGGTGAGATAGCAGGGTCATTATTCTTGTTGGTGACGTGGTAAGGTCACTATTCATGTTAATGAGGTGGTATGGGGCACATTTCTCCACTAAGGCACATGAGAGTCTTTATTGATTGAAATGTATGGATGTGGGGTGCATTTCTTATGGGGATCCTTGATTATGAGTGTTATTTAAAGCCAAAAGGTGATTTATGACCTTTTAACTCTTTCACATGTGGGTGGAAGACAAAAATAACTATTGAGTACTATTCACTCATGTGGAGTGGGATGCCATTTTTTGGATGACACATGGTGGTGAAGTTTTTATCAAAGGTAGATTCCATAATTATTACCATTGACACATGTGGGAGAGAACTGTCACTATTACTTACTTTTAGCTATCCAAATAATACCCTAATAGGGGTTAGATTCATTCAAGTCTAACCCATACTTAGACTAACATGGGAATAGTCTAAGGCTATGGGATGCCTATAACTAGACCAAATATCTAATTTTTTTTATGAGGCTATATCCTCATATTTTATAATTTGGACCTTTGCTTATACAATCTAAAACTAGTTAGGGTGGAAAGAGTTAAGTGATTTGAATAAAGTAAAATGTATTCTAACATATGGTGATGCACCAAGAATTTATCAAATCCACTCTTAAGCTTAAACTCCTTAACACACTAATGAAATATGAAATAAGATAATAAAATGCTTAATATAGTTTATATTCAACAATATTTTGTATAAGGTCAGTTTGATACACCCAGACTAAGGAGCAATGAAAATAAGGTCTGACTGAAGACACTTAAATTTCGCTGTCCACTATGTCTTTGAGAGATCAATGTTAAGACACACTATATGACTTGCAAAGAAAGTTATAGAACTTGGGTTAAGTTTGGTAATACAAAAGGAAGATAACAATCACATTTTCATAAAATAAACACAAAACATTAAATATAGATTAGCAAATGACTATAAAAATACTCTATTCACTATTCCAAGAGGTGTCGAATATAATTCTGATAGATTCTAGTCATACTAGCCTAAGGGATGTAAAATAATAGCTCAAAGGCTATATTTATAACATAAGGAAAATAAGAGAGAGGGAGTTTTGGTGCTCAAAAAAAGAGAATCAAACAAGTTTAAATCTTTTTGAAAATCTGTTACAACTACCTCCATAAATCAAGCTCACCCAAACCCTTCCTGATTGATCCAGGTCACTCCAATCCATTGTATCATTACATTATTCTCTCAGTGGTGATCCATGGTGGTTAAAATGATAAGATAAAGTTACTTTCAAATTAAGACTAGGTATTAGTGTAATTACAACACTCATATCCATCATTTAGAATCATGTCTTATTGTAAACTACTTTTAACTAGTTATGGTGTGCATAGTGGAGAGAGAGATCACTTTCATGAAATTAATCCTAGGGATGGTCTATTTGGGTCCACTTGTTTGACTTTGTAGTACCCTTAGGAAAGATAGTTCCTTCCATCTAGAAATGGTGAACATAGTCAGAGTAAGATCCCTTTATAATGCAAACCCATGAGCCATAAGTCCATATTTAGCCACATGGATGGTCCCTTTATGTTCTCCATGATTGAATACATCATATTGACCACTCTATGGTGTTTGAAATAGATTCAATAGCATTAGGATGACCCTAAAAAATAGTATTGTTTAAATTGAAAAATATCCTCTCAACCTCCATCAAAAATCCTAGGCTTACCTTTGCTCTAATTAGTTGTCAAAATCTGACTCAACTCATTGACACATTGACTCATTTTTCTCCATTGATTTTGATCAGTATGAATGCTTGAGAACCAGCATTACTCTACTAGTTGAACAAATCCTTGATACTTATCATGCCTATATTTTCTCTTAAGATGCAGTAACCCTTTGACCTTTTCTCACCATTAAATTTGAGTGTACAATCAAATGCATACCATTTGATCAACTAAGACCCACTATTTGAAAGCCAATGGCTAGTTCATGATCTTAAAATTGATGTCCTTATTCCTATAAAATGACATTCACATGACTATCATTGATAGCCAAACAACCATAAAATTTAAGCTCAAATGGATTTCCTTTGTCCTATCTAAAACTTGACGTCTACATGAATTTATTATATTTTTTTACCAACTTTGAAGTCTTGGATCTTGAAGCATGGAAATCATGGAGATATAAAATTTATAGGAGATGTTATTGAGACTAAAAGGTATGAACCCATTTGATATAATTTTCTTGAGAACCTTCTAAGTGAATATATTAATTACACAAGTTGGTTGGTCCATTTCATCCTACATGACATCCTAGTGACAGTCGAGCTCATTTGGATAAGTACAAAAAACTTAACAAAATCTAACTGAGGAGCCAAATTTTCACATGCATAAATCCATTTATGATTTGGTAGAGGAGGTGGGACTTAGTGCATACATTCTTGGCTTAAATGTCAATAAACCCATATAACCCTTTTTATTTGCAACTACCACACGTGCGAGATATAGCTTTGTGAAGATGCTCACTTGGCTCTACTAGAACCTCTTCAAAATGTCTAAGCATGGGAAAACACATAGAAAGTGACTAAGGATCCAACTTTGGATCTTTATAAATTTTGATGTGCTTTAGTGGGGGACCTAAAACTTGGTGTATATGATCTAGACACAAATGTGAACAAACCCATATAACCAATTCTCTCTGAGTCATCCCCATGTGGCAATGGTGACATCAACAAAGTGCCTACTCATAATTTCTATTACTCGGCCCAAATGTCTTAATGAACATATTAAAGAACTAAATGGATCCCATGTACTTCTAAGACATTCCAAGCATTCTTGGCATCTTATGGGGGCTATGCAAATCTGGTCCTATCATTAGTCAATGGCAATTTTACACTTTAACTGAACCCAAAGTGTCTTAGAAGCCTTGTGAGCAAATTAATATCCTAAACTATTTCCATTCAGAACCTTGTCTATCTGCTCATCCATTAACAACATGGTCTATCTATACATAGGCTTGGTATGTGGACCAAAATGGCCAACATTTCTAGTGACTCACAAAGAAGCATGCCTGTTATTCTTGGATAACCCAGACTATGTGCCAATATTGTTTGGACCTTTTGTTGGATAATTCTTTAGGATTTGTGTCTCAGACACTTTATTCAAGTGAATTTTTTTTCCTTATCTTTGCCTTGATAAATTATTATAGACAAAATATCCAAAATAATTCATGTCTTCGAGATCTCTATCTCAGACAAAATATCCAAAAGAAATCATCTTCAGTCTTCTGCCTCAGAAAAAAACTCCAAAAAAATTTCAACACTTAGCCAAATAAAGTGGGACAAAATTCATGAAATAATTATCCCATGTAATTTTTTGTAGGCTTTGTGTGGAACACTTTCTCTGAAGGAATTTTGAATGCTACACTTGGCCAAAATTTGAAAAAGTATAAACTCAGGCCCTTTCTGGACCTATTCCTATAAATGTCTAGCACCATGAAAACTTGCTTGGATACGTCTAGTTGTAATGTTGAGCCTTATTATAAGCCACCTAATATAATCAATAATTGGGACCTTTATCATATATTTAAACTAGGCATAAGCTTTGTATGTGGGCCAAAATGGCCAACATTTTTGGTTAACTTGACCAACCTGCTAGTCATGGATCCCAAATATTGATCAAGATTGCTTATGAAATGCTACTTAAAAAAGACTCTACCCAAATTATGGAAACACTTTTTGGATTAATGGGGGACAAACAAAAATAAAAGATAAGGCAACAACCTAAATTAAAAATAAAACAACTAAGAAATAATAATGTGTAAAAGCACTTGGAGGAAAAGAATAGACCTACCTACTAAAGTACAAGGGGTAAGATATGAAACCAATAGTGAAACTTGAGATACCTCCCATTGACAGGGATGGGAAGGCTCCCTCCATTCAATATGGTAAGCTCAAAGGCATTTCTCTCTTTACAACTTGTGATGACAAAGGGTCTACTCCAAAGGCTATCAAACTTGAAGTGTTTTCCTAGTTTTGCATGGTCCTTATCTCACTTAAGGACTATGTCACCTTGATGGAATGTCTTTAATGAAGCTATTTTTTAAAAATTCATTTTGACTTTCTTCTAGTTAGACCACATGGTATGCATTACATCATCCCTTATTTCCTCTAATTCTCTCAGCTCATTCATTCTGACCTCCATTACATCACTTTCTAGAAGTTCTAGTTGGTGTGCAAGCTTCAAAGCTAGAAGCTCTTGGAATCCTTGCTTCTCTTCCATAGACTAATAAATAAGGTGAATTACCAATGGACTTCTTGGGGGTGACTCTATTATCCCATAAAGTAGTCTTCATCTTTGTATGCCAAGACCTTTGATTATATTCTAGTGTTCTTTTAATGATCCAAATCAGATTCTTGTTAGTGGACTCAGCTAGTCCATTACCATGTGGATAGTAATTAGATGAATATGTTAGATAAATACCTTGCTCAAGAGCCCATTCACATAACATTTTATTGCTAAATGCTAAATCTTTGTCTAATATTATGGTTTAAAGTGCTCTAAAGTGGGTGACTAGGCTCTCATAGAACTTATATACATAGTTTTTATTTGCTTCTTTCAAGGGATATGCTTCCACCCACATGGTGAACTAGTCTATAACTATCAAGACCCACTTATCACTAGCACTGGATGAAGGATTAATCATGTTGATGAAGTCTAAACCCCATTACATAAGAGATATTTAACTTGAGTAGGCTTTAGTGGCATAACAATTAGTTTCTATTTCCCTATAAACATTGCACATTTTGCATACTTCCTCACCCATGCATGTGCATATCTAAATAAATTGGGCCAAAATTAACTAGATCTAATGATTTTTATAGTTGTGGTACTAGCTTAAAAATGGCCTCCTAAAGGACTATCATGAAATTGCTTGAGAAGCTTATCAAATTGGTTAGTTTTAATACATCTTAAGAGCATACCTCCAATATACTTTTAGAAAAACACTCCATCAATCAAAATGTATGGCACTGATTACAACCTAAAGTGTCTCCTTTGTGATGCATTGAAACCCATTGAACACTCTCCTATTTGGATAAATATATAAATAGCTTGTGTCCATCTATATGGAAGAATAGATTCATCTTCCTATTGAGTATCTTGAATTACCAAGATTGTCTCTTTTTCTTCTCTCATATCTTCTGCAAGATGTTCACATAATCCCTTACCTTTGACAAGCTTTGTGATCCTAAATTCAATGTCATACTCCATACACTTAGTGACCCATCCAACTCTCTTTTCATTTAAGTCTTTGTTGAGGATAAAATCCTTCACACTTGGATGAGCCACCATTAGTATAATCTTATTCCTTGAAACTAGATGTTTGAATTTCTTCAAACTTCATAAAACAACAAGTACATGTTTTTCAAAAAAGCTATATATTTATTCATAATATTCCAAAGCTTGGATAAATAAATAAATAAGTTACTCTAGACCTTCATAATTCTACTTCATAGACATAGATAAAATTGCATCTAATGTAGAGAAGGCATACAAATAGAATTCCTTATTGAATCTAGATTTAAAAGTGTGGGGGCATGAGATATGGCCTCAAAGATCTCTTACCTTCTCTTCTCTATGTGAAATTTTTGAATTTTCTCAACATATAAGTGAGAGGCTTGACCATCTCTATAAATCCTAGAATGAACCTCCTAATGAAGTTGATCTTGCCCAAGAAGCACTGTAGCCCTTTCTTGTGTTTAGGCAGTGATAGAGCAAGGATTGATTCTATCCTCTCTGGATCAATGGAAAGACCAGTGTCAGACACCACATGTCTAAGAATTCTTCATGCACTAAAAAATGCATTTTTGGATTCAAAGAAACTCCAAATTATCTACATCTATAAAAAATAGATCTCAAGTGCGTTAGATGATCATTAGGATTTTTTGAAAAAACTATTATATCATCAAGGTAAACTAAAACCATATCATTCAAAATACCATGAAAATCAACATCTATTTCTCTGTGAAAGGTGGATCTATAATTGGAGAGTCCAAAGGGAATTTTACAATATGCATAGGTGCCCCATTTTTTAGTGAAGACAATCTTATGCCTATCTTCCTCTTTGACGATGATCTGATTATAGACAGAATAGACATCAAGTAATGAGAACCTACCACCTTTTGTAGAATTTGATCCATGGAAGGTAGTGGGTATTGATACTTTAGGGACACCTTATTGAGGTCCCTAAAGTTAACACATAAACTAATCTTTCCATTGTTTTTCCTTATTGGTACATGGTTTTCCACCCAAGATGAATGCTTAATTGGAAATATTATCCTTGATTCAATCAATTTATAGAGTTCTCTTCTAATGAGATCCTCCACTCTTGGGTTGACGGGCCTCTATTTTTGCTTGACTAGTTTGGCATTCAGTTCAAGCTAAATAGTATGTTGTGCTAATCTAGGATCAAACCCTTTCAAATATTTGTACTCCCAAGTAAATATATCAAAAAATTCTTGGGACAAAGCAACAAATGCAACTGTTTCCTCTGTTGTATTGACCTTTCCTAGATTTAACAATTTTCCCTTAAAGATCTCTATCTTTTCATAGTGATCTTCCTTAGTTAAGATACATGCTTTCCATTTTATTACTTGGTCATCTTCATTGAAGATGCTTTATAAGGTCACTATCCCTTTGGGTAGCTTATTATACCTCAGTGTTACTATTTGATCATCATATTGATTCTAGAAATTGTCTTAGTTCGTATGGTAGAATTTTGCCTCTTACATTAGAAAACATATGATTTGATCATCATTTCCAAAGACTTGCCAACTCACCCCATTTTCAGGTATATCTAGTCTACATATAACCTTTTACCTTATCTTAGCTTTGGTTGCCTTTGACTCCTTCTACTATCTCATATTGGGCACCAATGGCAACAAGCCTATCTACCTTTTGGTTTGATTCTTTTAGTATGGAATAAATATTAAATGCCAAGAGATCTTCCATGAGGTCCTATACCTAGTGCTTATAGGATTTCAAATGGTGATTCTTGATTTCACTTAGGTCTCTAACTTGTTGTACTATAAGCTCACTATCACCCTTAACTTTGAGGGTCTAGATACCTCTCTTCCTTGCTTCTTACAAACCATGCAAAAGAGATTCATATTTAGCTATATTTGAGGTATAAATGAATTAGAGTCTTATATCAAAATGATGGTTTTGACCTGAGGGTGAAATCAACATGGCTCCCACTCCACTTCCATTTTTTGACCTTGAGCCATCGATAAACAAAGTCCATATACCATCCTCTTCTTGGGCAGTGTTAGTAAATCAAGGTATAACAACACCCTCCTCATGCATGTAGTACACTCATAAGTCTATCTCTTCAATATTGCTATATGGATCAAATCCATGACTCTCAACTACCTATTTATCTAGGTACAGATCTGATATGCCTTTAAGATGATCATAGGGTTATTGTTCATTAACCTCTTCAACCTATTCAAATATTTCATAGTTGGTATTTGCAAGATTATGCATATAGGGTTCTAGGTGGAACCTAGAAATAGGCTTAGATATTATAGTGACTTTGGTTCCATATCTGGTTCTAAAAACCATACATAACCAATCAGATGAAAAATATCCCTCAATCTTAGTAGTAAAGTCGCTAGACAAGCACAAGGCAAAATATGGAGGTAGGTCTACCACCATTACATCTTGATTAATGACATAATTTGGATAAAATACCAATAAAATATGAAAATCTTTCAATATGCCTACTATCTTAGTGGGGGAGTCATCTAATTAGAGAACACCTTTTTCATTAGGCACATATTTGAGCCCAAGCTTGTCTGTTATGGCTTTAGGCATCACTTAGGTTGAAGCACCAGAGTGTATCACGTAATTTTATAAAAAATAATCCCTTATGATGACTAAAAAATAAAATAGGGGATGCTTAACAACCTTAGAAGGGTGAACAACATTTTGAGATTGATTTTTTCTTGGAACTTGATTGGGAACTTGGCTAGGGGCTTGATTAGGTTGACTATTATTAATTAAAATAGTATTCACTTTATCAACTACCTTTTCCACATGAGAAAGTTTAGAGATCTCTTGCTGGAGAATCTCCTTTTATCCCAGGATAGATAGGGCATCATACATGAACATAGTTACATTAGCCTTCTTTAAATGATCCACAATATTAAAGGGAAGATTAGTAACTTTGGATTTCACCTTAGAAGTAGAGGAATCACTTGGCATTTGAGTAACATGAGGAATAAAGGGGAACTTTTGATATTATCCATGAGGTTGGGGTACTTGTTGATGTGTAGGAGTTTTAGTAGCTACATCTGAAGAGGTAGGCTATTGGCTAGTGTATGGAGATGATGAAGAAAGCTTGGATTGCCTCAATTTATCCTCCAACATCATCTTCTTAGCCCTTATTTAAGCTACAATTGGTTCATATGTATTTTGTGAATCTTGTCCCATATTAGCTACTACATGTTAAAACACATATTATCCTACTCGAAAACTCATGCATGTGGTATCAACTAGTGCTCTACCCATGCTCCCTTATTTTTGGCTATGGGATTTTGATAATGATATGGTAGGCATGCTATATTGACTTATTTTTGGGCCTTATGTTGGAGGAGGATTCATATTATGACCTTGAAATCAAGGAGAATGCTGCCAACTTGGGTCTTGATACATGTCTCTAGTAGTGGCCATCACCATCTCATTAGACTGTCCCTTTGACTACCATTGACCTTAATGATCAGAGTTGTTTTGAGTTGGCTCAACAACTCAAAATTACTTGGATCATTAGGATTGTATTTACTTGACTAAGGATTCTTCTCTTATCCTTGTTGATTGGGTTGATAGGGTGGCCTACTATACTAAAAATTCTAATTATTATTTTGGTATGGCTAGTATGGTAGAGCTTGTTGCCTCTCCATTACAACCAAATTATTATTTTGAGATTTGAGAAGACTCTATATCTTCCTCAGTCTATCAATTTTCTCACCTTCTATTTGATAAAATTTTATTGAATCTAGAACTGGGGTAATATTTAGGGTAGGAGGATGTATCTCTAGGAAGAGAGGCATTGGTAGCCTTGAAGCTAACTTGCCTGCTTGTATAAGGTAGTTTTTAACCTTAATTACTACTTTGAAATATCTAGGTAGGGTGTTTCCTATCATGTATTAAATCATTATAGCTACATCTAAATTGAGAGCCTTCAAATAATGCATAAAAGCATAGTTGGGCATAGGCTTGATCATTGTAGGAATTATGTCCCATGTTTTATAGAATCTATAGTTGAAATCCACCATGAATTCATGATTGAGTATATTGATTATTATAAGCTACTCCACAAGTGAAAGATGATCAATCTTGTCCTCAAAGTGCTTGCAGAGGACCTCTCTAAACTCATCCCAAATATTAATTGATGTAGGGGCCAATCCTATGTACCACTGAAGTGATTTCCCTTTGAAAGAAGTTACTAACAACCTCACCACATTTTCTTGAGTCACATGATACACTAAACAAAGGTTAGCAATATATACCATATGTTCTATAGGAGTAACTAGATTTTGTCCTATATAATTGTTAAGAGATTTCAAATTTGAGACTGGAATATTGTCCCATTAAGTAAGATTAAAATGACTACTACCATTGAATGGCACAAAATATTTCCTTCTAAAAACAACCATTTGAGGTATGGGGTTTATAACAATATTTGGCTAAACAATACTAGCTTGAATACCGGGATTTTGGACAAAAATAGGGGGAACAAGAGGGGTAGATATAGGTTTTGATTGAGAGGATTTATTATTCTTTGTTGATTGGAAAGGTATCTTAAAGAAATCTATCTCCTTCTCTTTTGTAGAGGATCTTGTGATAACTATTGGGGGCATGAAAAATATGCAAATTGGTAAATAAAACTCTAAAATTTGCTACTATACTCAAATATGAAAATAAGTGGTCCCATTAGGCATGCCAAAACTGTTAGCTATCTAGATAACACCTTAATAGGGGTCAGATTCATTCAAGTCTCACCCATACCTGGACTAACATGGGAATGGTCTAAGGCTATGGGCTGCCTATAACTAGACCAAACCTCTAGGATTTTTTATGAGGCTAACTCTTTAGATTTTATAATTTGGACCTTTGCTTACATAATTAAAAACTAATTGGAGTGGAAAGAGTTAAGATATTTACATAAAGTGAAACCTAGTTTAACATATGGTGATGCACCAAGAATTTATCAGATTCACTCTTAAGCTTGAACTCCTTAACACACTAATGAACTATGAAATAAGATAACGCAAGGCTTACTATAGTTTTTATGCAATAGTATTTCATGTAGAGGTTAGTTTGATACACTTATAATAGGGAGAAATGAAAATAAGATCTGATTAAAGATACTTAAATTTGACTATCCACTATGTCTTTGAGAGATTAATGTTGATACATACTATATGACTTGGAAAGAAAGTTTCTAGCACTTAGGTTGAGTTGGTCATAAAAAAGGAAGATAAAAATCACATTTACATTAAAAAAATATAAAAACTAAATAAAGATTAATAAATCACTATAGAAATACTCTATTCACTACTCTAAGAGATGTCAAATACAATTTTGGTAGAGTCTAGTCGTACCAGCATGAGGGATGCAAAATAATACCTTGAAGGCTATATTTATAGTAGAAGGAAGTAAGAGAAAGGGAGTTTTGGCACTCAAAAAAATAGAATCAAATGAGTTAAAATATTTTTGAAAAGCTGTTACATTTGCCTCAACAAATCAAGCTCACTCAAAGCCTTCCTGATTGATCCAAGTTATTCTAGTTCATTACATCATTACATTATTATCTCAGTGGTGCTCCATGATGAGTGCAATAATGAGATCAATTTTATTTCAAGTTGAGTCTAGGTATTAGTGTATTTAAAACACTCAAATCCATCATTTTGAATCATGTATTATTTCAAATTGCTTCTAACTAGTTTTCATGGCATGCATAATGGAGAGAGGTCACTTTCATGTAGTTGATATTAGGGATGATCTATTGGGGTCCACTTTCTTGCCTTTATGGTGACCTTTGGAAAGATATCTCCTTCCATCCAAAAATTGTGAACACAGTCAGAGTAAGATCCCTTTATGATGCAAACCCATGAGCCAAAGGTTCATATTTAGCCACATGAGCAGTCCCTTTATGTTTTCCGTACTTGAATGCATCATATTGACTACTCTATGGCATTTGAACTACCTTCAATGGCATTGGGATGACCCTAAAAAACCCTATTATCCATGGTAAAAAATATCCTCTCAACCTCTGTTGAGAATTCTAGACTTGTCTTTGTTCTAATTAATTATCAAAATTTGACTCAGCTCATTGACACATTGACTCATTTCACCTTATTGATTTTAATCAGTACAAATGAACAAGATACATCAATCCTCTACTAGTTGAATTCATCCTTAACACTTGTCATGCCCACATTTACTTTTGAGATTAGTTAACCCTTTGACCTTTGCTCATCATTAGATTTGAGTGTATGATTGAGCGTAGGCTGTTCGATCAACTAGGAGTCACTATTTGAAAGCTAATGACTAGTTCATGATCTTAAAATTGATGTACTCACTCCCATGAAATGATGTTTATATGATCATCATTGAGGGTTGAAATACCATCAAATTTAATCTTAAATGGATTTTTTTTGTCCTACCTAAAACTTGACGTTTATGTAAACATCTTATGATTTTTACTAACTTTGAAGGCTTCGATCTTGAAACGTGAGAATCATAGAGACATAAAATTTGTAGTAAATGTTATTGAGACTAAAAGGGATGAACCCATTTGATCTATTAGTCCTAGGATCCTTCTAAGTGAAGATATTAAATGCATAAATAAGATGTTCTATTTGATCCTACGTGATGTCCTAGTGATGGTCAAGCTCATTTGGCTAAGTATGGAAAACCTAGAAAAATATGGATAAGGAGACAAATTTTTACATACATAACTAAATTTATGATTTGGTGGAAGAATTTGGACTTGAAGCATACATTATAATCACAAATGTGAACAAACCCATATGACCATTTTCCTCTGCAACTACCACATGTGCGAGATATAACTTTGTGAAGATGCTCACTCATCTTTTCTAAAACCTATTAAAAATGGATAAGTATGGGAAAACATGCATAAAGTGACCGAGGAGCCAAATTTGGACCCTTGTAACTTTTAATGTGTTTTAGAAAATGACCTAGAGCTTAGTGCATATGATCCAAGCACAAATGTGAACAAACCCATATAACCAATTCTCTGACTCATCCACATGTAGCACTAATGATGTCAACAAAGTGCCTACTCAAAATTTTTGTTACTAGGCCCAAGTGTCTCATTAAACATAATGAATAACCAAATGGATTTCATGTACTTCTAAGCCATTCAAAGCATTCTTGGCATCCCATGGGGGCTATACAAATCTGGTCCTATCTTTAACAAATGAAAATTTTACACTTTAAGTCAACCCAAAGTGTCTTAAAAGACTTGTGAGCAAATTTAGATCCTAGACTACTTCTATTCAGAACCTTGTCTATCTATTCACCCATTAACAACCTAGTGTATCTGGACATAAGCTTGGTATGTGCCAAAATGGCCAACACTTACTATTCTTCCATGTGGAGTATGGCACATTTTTGACTTCCTTGGAGTTTTTCTCTCTTCTCTTCTTCTTTCATGTAAATCTATAAAAGGATTTAATCCTTTTTCATTTGAAATATGTTATGTCAAAGTTGCATAAGCTTTGTATTTATAAGCTTTGTGTGGAGTTGCATTTTGTAAGCTAAGTGTAAGCCATTATTGGAAGGAGTTTTGTATGTAAGTTAAGAGCAGGAAGGCTAAGCTTGAGGAAGCTTTTTAGAAGAGGAGGATTTGTTGAAGATAATAAGAAGTCTAAAGCTACCATTACCTCATGGTTTTTCCCTTACACCTTGTAGGGTTTACACATAAATCTATTATGTTTGTGTATTATCTCATTGCTAATTATACTTTTGGTTATTTTTTCCACATGTATTTATTTCACATATTCTATATTTTCCTTAACATTTAGTATTAGAGCTAGGATATTTTTAAAAAATCTTTAGTTGAGTGTTTTATACAAGTAGGGAGTCTTGTGCAAGTGAAATCTACAATAATGACAAGAGGATTAACTAGGTTTGAGATTAAGAAGTTTGATGGTAGTAATTGATCCTTATGGTAGATGAAGGCGGAGGATATTTTAGTTTAGAATGACCAAGATCTATCCTTGAAAGGTCTTACAAATAAACCCAACACCATGATAGATGAGGAGTGGATCAAGATGTATATGAAGGTATTTTATACAATCCATTTTTGTCTTGCATATTTTGTTCTACTCAATGTTGCTGAGGATAAGACCGTAGAAAAATTATGGGAGAAGATTAACAAACTATACCAAATAAAATCATAAACAAATAAATTATTCCTAAAGAAGCAAATTTACAACTTGAGGATAAAGTAAGGTTCATTTGTAGTAGATCACCTAAATGAGTTTAATACTTTTATTAGTAATATGGTCTCTATTAATTTAAAGATGGAGGATGAATACAAAATAATCACCTTACTATGCTCCTTCCCTAATTGTTGGGATCATCTGGTGATGACCATCAATAATTCATCATTAGGAATTATAAATTTTGATGATGTGGTAGTCACCTTTATTGGAGAGGAGTTGAGGAGAAAATATTCAGTGGTCCCCTCTAACAATGAAGAATTATTTAGGAGAGGTTGATTCAGTGAGTGGAGTAAATAAGGTAGATCACCATACAGATCTAAGTCAAGAGGACACAAGCTAAAAATAAAGTTCTGGCATTATGGGAAGCCAAGAAACTTGGAGAAGGATTGATGGTAATTGAAGAAACAAAAGAAGGATGAAATAAGAATCCACCTTCAGTTGAGGCTAGCAAAAAAAATTTAGAGGAAGCTATAGTTCATGAATCTTTCTATCTTATCAACAACATAAATATTTCCATTGCCTAGGTTTTGGACTCAGGTGCATCTTTTCATATTTATCCATATAGAGATTAGTTTGTCAGATATCAACTCTATAGTTAAGGGTTTGTATATTTGGGTGATGATCATCCTTTAGAAGCTATGGGAAGAGGGGATATAAGGATTTTAAAGGATGTATGTCATGTTCCTGATTTAAGTAAGAATCTAATTTCCATCAAGATGATGGATGAGCTAGGGTATTTTTGTACCTTTGGAGAAGGTCATTGCATAATTACCAAAGGAGCCTTAGTTGTAGTAAAAGGATAATATTATGGTTCCATATATCAAATATGTGTAGATTTAGTGACAAATATTGCAACAACAACAACTTCAAAAAATGCTCAAGATGCATTAATGCTATGGCATCAACACCTTAGACACATGAGTGAGAAATGATTGAAGATTTTGCATGATCGAGGTATGTTGTATGGAATTAATTCCTATAATTTAGACTTTTGTGAGCACTGCATATATGGTAAATAAAAGAGAGTTTGGTTTACTGTAACCACATGTAAAAGTTTTGATTTCTTACAACTTATTCATTCAGATATATTTGGACTAGTTCCCACTCAGTCTATAAATGGTAAAATGTATTTTATAAATTTTATATATGATTATTATAAAAGAGAGTGGGTGTATTTTTTGAGAAATAAATTAGAGGCTTTGATAAATTTAAAAAATTTAAGGCATGGGTAGAAAAAGTTTGGGAAAATCTATTTTATGTCTCAGGTCAGATAATGGAGGATAATATTGCTCTAGGGAGTTTGATAACTTTTATACGTAGGAAGGGATCAACCATCAAAAGACTATTCCATAACTCCACAATAGAATGGTGTAGCTGAGTGGATTAACCACACAATAATGGAGCGTCCAAGAAACATGCTTAGTGTATTTAAGCTGGATAATGAATTTTGGGTAGAGGTTATTAATATAATTGTTTATCTTATTAGCATGTCACCTACAACTACATTGGATGGAAGGAATCTAGAGGAGGTTTGGTGTGGTAATCTAGTTGATTATTATGATTTATGTGTATTTGGATGTGAAGCATTTTCCCACATGCCTAAAGACAAAAGGCCAAGCTTGATTTAAAATCAAGGAAATCTATTTTTTTAGCTATGGAGATATAATAAAAGGGTATAAAATGTGGGATCCTACTGACCATAAGGTAATTATTAGTTGAGATGCTATTTTTAATGAAAAATCCATGCAAAAGGAGGCACAACAAACACATGAGATTGTACCTATTTAGGTAGTTAATGAAGAATAATATGAACATAATAATTTTGAAACTTATGCTTAGCATGGAAAACACCAAGTTCAACAACCACAACTTAGAAGATCCACATTTCCCAAAAGGAATCCAAAAAGGTATTCTCCTAGTTTTTAGTCCTTTATTACTTTTTTAATTGATGAGGGTGACCCTAGTTCATTTCAAGAAGCTAGAGATTCTAAAAATGCAAAAAATGGAGGAAATAAGAAAAATCCATAAGAATGAAACATGGGAACTTGTGGATCTCCCACCTCTAAAAAAGAATGTTCGTAACAAGTGGGTGTACAAACTAAAGAAGAATAGTGATGAGCTATTGGAATGATATAAAGATCATTTGGTGGAAAAGTTAGGTGTAAAATTGAATGAAATCTTATATCGAATTGTGAGGTTAATTACTTTAATATTATTACTTGCACTTGTAGTAGTACAAAATCTAAAATTGGAGAAAATTGATATAAAATTGATGTTTCTACATGGTGATCTCAAGGATGATATTTATATGGAGAAACTTGAGGGCTATGAAGAAAAATGCAAAGTGCATTTGGTTTATAGACTAAAGAAATCACTGTATAGATTGAATGAGGCATTAAAGATGTGGTACAAAATTTTTAATACCTTCATGAAGATCCAAGGTTTTAATAGAAGTGAAGCTGATCATTATGCATACTATAAGAGGTTTAATGATGGAAGCTTTATTATCTTGTTTCTTTAAGTTGATGATATGTTGGTTGTAGGCCCAAACATGAAGAAGATCAATGATATAAAGGATCATTTGTCTAGGATGTTTGCAATAAAGGATTTAGGAGCAAAAAACCAAAGTTTAGGGATGAAGATACACAAGGGACAAAAAAGGAAGGAATATTTGGTTATCTTAGAAGATATATATAGAAAAGATTCTACAATGCTTCAATATGTAGAATGTAAAACCAGTCAGTACCCCACATCCTAAATACTTCAATTTTTCTTCCAAATAATGTCCTAGAATATAAGAGGAGAAGACAAGTATGTCTCATGTACCATATTCATCAATAGTAGGAATCCTTACAAAGGTGAGCACAAAACTAAATATTTCCAAATTAGTGGGAGGTTTTAGTCAATTCATAGTAAATACTGATAAGGATCATTAATATATATTGAATTGGATATTTAGATATTTTAGAGGCACTTCAGATGCTGCTCTTTACTTTGGAGGAGTCGATTTAAAAATAAAAGGTTTTACAAACTCAAATTTTGGTGGAGATAGAGATGGATGAAAGTCCATTATAGGATATACTTTTAATCTTGATGGTAGAGATGTAAGCTAATATTATAAGTTACATCATTGGTGGCTTTATCAACTAATAAAGTATAATATTTTACTAAAACTGAAGCTTACAAAGAGGTAATATGGTTAGAGTGACTATTAGGTGACTTCATGAAACTGCAGGGTAAGATTAATTTGCATTATGATTGTTAGAGTGTAGTTCATGTAGTGAAGAGTGAAACATTTAATGATCACATGAAACATATTGAAATCAAGGACCTCTTCATTAGGAACATGGTGGAGAATGAAAAAATCCTAATAAAGAAAAGTGAACTGATGAGAGTAGAGAAGTTTTTCAAGGTGAAAAACTTCTCTTAGTTTTTTGAAATTATGATGAAAGCATCATCAGGAAATGAAGGTATATGGATGGTAGTATACATAGGTGTATTAATTCCTCAATATTGATTTCAAGTTGGAGAATGTTAGGAGGTGAAGTCATTATTCACGTTTGTGAGGTGGCATGGTCATTATTCATGCTAATGAGGTAGTATGGGGCACATTTATCCACTAATGCACATGGGAGCCTTCACTAATTGACATGGATGGATATGGGGTGCATTTATTGTGGGGATCCTTGATTGCGAGTGTTGTCTTAAGTCAAAAGGTGATTGATTACCTTTTAAATCTTATGCATGTGGGTGAAAGATAAAGACCACTATTTATTATTATTCACTCATGTGGAGTGGGATGCATTTTTTGGATAGCACATGATGGTGGAGATTTTAAGCTTTATCAAGAGATTTTAAGCTTTCGAATGAGAGTAAAAATTATGAGGGTAAGTTTGATATTTTTGATGTCTTTATATTGATGAGTCTATCAAGTAGTAAAATCCTCAATGTGTAAAATAATGGAATAACCCTTAAGTGATAGCATACATGAGGATTTCTATGTGAATGAGAAATTGGTTACCATATAATGTTTTATATGGGTGAAAGAGTGAGGCTAAAGAGGAAAGATAATCATAAATGAAATTTTGTTCTCTTTGGATTATCTTTGTTGATACATATTTTATGCACACCACATAAGGTTAAACGAGGTAGCCTTGAACATTTTGGGATCTCTATGGAATGAGGCTCCACTTCAGGGCATGATTTTTAGGTATGTAGTTAAACTTATGGATTGTTTAACTAGGTTTTATGGATGGATGTGTGGAATATAATAGAAAGTAATCAATAAGTTAGTTGGATGGGTGGATAATTACTCTATGGTGGGTAAATCTCAAATAAAAATTAAAAAGGTAAAGAAGGGTAAGGTAGAAAAGAAGGCTATGTGTTCTTGAAAGGTCACTTCTAATAATATTTATTTGGTGGACAAGTATCTCTAAGACTAATGTTTTCCACTTGTAGCTTTTTCACACTCATGAATAAACACGGTTAGTAGTATGAGAAAAAAAGTATAGAAAGCTTGATGATCTCAACTAAAGGTTGCTCTCCTTAGGGTTGCTGTTGCACACCCTTATTTGAGAGGTTACAAATCAAACCAAAAATTTGTCTACGGTAGCTATAGCTCATACCTAAATGACTATACCAAAGGAAATACTTTTATGCACTTCAGATTATCAACTCAACCTATACTAATTACGTAAACCAATGAAATTTACCAATCCTTAATAGATATTGCACATCTAAGATAAATATTCATTAATTAAAATAATTAGATTCATTCATTGAATTATCATACTTCAGAATTATTGAATTTATATAGGAAAAGAAACTTAAATTTTAGTAACACAGAAAGGGAAGAATAAAGAACAAACATAGTTGTATGACAATCAATATTTTGATCTCTTCCTGTATATTGATAAAAAACTTCAACCCTTTAAAAAGAGGGTTTCACATGTATCTAAAAGAATTAAAGAAGGGTTCAAATCATCTTAAAAGTATAATTTTTTTTGGATTACATCAGAATAACTAGAAGATAAGTTCTAGTTCGATACAAAACTATGTGTTATAACTTGTAGATTAAATCATTCATGCAATGTGTGCATTCTGGTAAAATAATTTATTTATTTACAACATAGATATAAAAATACTTAGCTAGCTATGAATAATAACTACATGAAAAATTAAAAAAAAATTAGCCTTCAACTAAGGCTGACTTGGCTCTTTCTTGACATGTCTCATTGTTGTTGTTAGAATTGCAGTTGTAACTAGAGCTAAGTTGGTTGTTGCAACATATATGGTAATTGAAGTTGTGGCTAGGGATGGGCTCATAGATTTAATTGGAGCTATGACTAAATCTAAGATGAAAATCAAATTTGATGCACTTGCTTATTTCGGAGGGATTGAAGTTGACAACGATGTTGTAACTGGCACATTAGGTGGAGTCCAAGCTAAGGAACTAGTAGGTGGTGTTGAGGATGATTTCTACTTGGCATCCAACTCTTGATAATGTTTGTATACTTTGGCATGTTGCACCTATATTAAGATCATATCAAGGAGAGGAGGTCTGGTTACCCTATCTTCTTATTATACTAGCCTTGCATGCTCTATCTTGGTAGTTCAAAAGCCTATCCAAAATACTTCCACTTCAGTTGCCTTCTTCCTCATTAAACTCACCTTTGATTCAATATCCTCTAACGTTAGTCCTTGTAAATTTTTATTGAAATTGTCTGAATCTTATTATATTATTTGGTTAAAAACAACTTAGGCTACCAAATTTCTAGTGTTATCTCATGCTCCTATCAAATCTATCTCATACAAAATTTGTACTACGTGCTTCTCTTATTTAGTGAGTTTAGTAACCAAAGCATCATCAACACTTACCCAATCCTAGGCTTCTTGAGTCCTCATGACAACTAGATTTAATGTATTGGCTACCTCTAAAGATGTCATCAAATTTATATGGCCAAATGCCTTATTAAGAGTATACAACACCAAGAAATTCAATATATTCTCATCTTTTTTGAGAAGTTTAAACAATTTTTTTTATTGTAGTTATATGTGGAGCCAATTGGAATCTCAAAGAATGAATGGTATCTAAAATTTTTGTATAATATTAATGCCACACTTTGTACATCTTTCTCTATACGGGAAGGAATGTGGATTACCTATTGCTGTTCTATAAGAGTCTCTAATTCTTCTTCTAGTTCTTTTTTGACCTATTCTATTCCCTCATGAATGGCCAATACTACTTTAGTGTGGGTTTATACATAGGAATTAAGGTCCTCAATGTAGGGGGACTAACCCTTTTTTCTATTTTGTCTTTTTGAAAGAGATTAAATATCTTCTCTTTCTTATAGAATTAGGCCTCTACCACTACTATCTTCTATATTCCTCTTCCTTACCCTTTGCACTAAGGATTTTATTTTATCAAAGAGTGAGATCATAGTGGACAACTCAATGACATTTAAATTTGTCCTCTTATAAGCTGATGCTCTTAACTCCTTCACCCAATCTAGAAGAGTCAACTTTGATGGATCTAATGGATGGGATTCTATTCATGTATCTTTTTTAGGCTCAGGTTCAGGCTTAGTGGCTGGCTTAGGCATTGAGGGATAAATTATCTTAGACCACTCTACATTCCCTAAATGTGGCATGGGATGCAAAATATAGATACGTTTTTTCTTGGGGGATCTCTTTATTGCCACTGCTACTGTGGTTTGTATTTCTCATGATGAGGGCAGTGGTGAACCTAATTGAGTAGAAGAGGCTACCACTTGGGTGATGGGTTGGTTGGTGGCTATGGAAGAAGTGGAGATTGAAGGAGTAGAGGTTGGATTAGTAGTTGTAATAATGAAAGTAGGCATAGTAGATGATGTTGACACAAGAGTAAAAGTAGATAAAACTGGTCATGTCATATAATAAATAACTGATAATGACATAAGAGGAGAAACTCCTAAGGGAGCAATGAATAGAGCACCCTTAATAGATTGGTCACCATTATGGGGTGCCTTTATTTTCAATACTTGTAAGCTTAGTAATTTATATTATTGTATCTCCTCTTCATCCACTTCATGGCTTGGATCAATTTTAACCAAAGGTCTTGCCTTTCTGATTGTTACCTTCATGGATGGAGTATGTGGCCTCTTTGCCCTAGATTTTTTTTGCTAACAAATTGTTGTCCTCTCAACCTGAGGAGAAGTCACTTGTTGGTAGAAAATAGAAGAGTCATATTAGAGGTTATGGTCGTTGAATTTTCCATAGTAGGTTCCATCTCTTTCTCATAAGAGGATTCTAGAAAAAATGATCTTTACTTCTTACCCAATAGTGCTATCCTTCTCCTACACTAGTTATTCTACTAGTTCTTATTTGACCTTCCTTAGTTTAATAATAGATGCTTAAACTTGAGGAGTCTATTATTCCTCTTGCTAAGGATCATTTTATGTTTCTCCTACCACTTTCTTTTCCTTATGATCTTTAGCAATTGATGTTTCCCTTACCACTTTCTCTTTCTCTTATTGAGCTATCATCACAAAAGGTGGTTGTTGAAGGTCCTAGGTTTGGTCCTATGGCTACTAGAAAGATATACCACTCCAAAAATCATATGATATCCATCCCCCTGGTGATGAGATCCTATATTTGGCTTGATCGAGTGTAAGGGAGGTATTTTCTTGTATTAACCTCAATAAATATTCACTTAGGTCAACAATCTTAACCCTTTCCTTTACTTCATCATATTTTACATTAAGTAAAAATAATTCATGGTTGAAAAGTTTACACTTGTATGGGATGCCAAGATTATGAACATTTTTTTGTACTCTCCTGTAAGGGTCCCAATCCCTATGGGGCAGAGTATCTAAGTCATAAGACTTCCTTGCAATATTAATCACATATGCATAGATGTGAACAAAATAATAGAAGTCACATATTATATTCTTAATATAGTTAGGGTTGGGATTACACAAAGTCCCATTATATTTTTAAACAATCCCTATGACTACATCCAAAAGATATGACATCATGTATAAGTTCCTAACTTGGGGCCTCTTATCCTTATATAGTTTTTTTAAATGTAGATGGACACTGATAAACTCCACTAGTGCATAGGTGTGATCTGAAGTGATGAGTAGGTCCAATAGGGGCACCCATTATAGATGGAGGAAATGAATGCTTGGGTGGCCAAATAATCAATTTAAAAATGCCATGCTAATAAAAATTCCCATCTAGAAGTGAGTGATGGGCATAGGGTTCTTGGTAGTTTCCTTGACTATGAAAGTTTTGTATAGGATAGGCCATTTCCCTACTACTTGTTACACATTATTATTTTTCTTCCAAGTAACCACACTGTGTATGCCAAATGTAGTGTCTGAAATGGGAAAACATAAATAATTCATGAATACGTCACCTAAGATGTATGAAATGACTATGTTATTGGTGACATAGTGTATAAAACCACAATTTACAATTCTCCCTTCAAAGAATAAGTCTCATGATAAGTCGATGCAAGACATGACTTTTATGTTGGTTTTTGCATATTAGAGTGCCTAACATTTGAATGGTATCAAGTCAACTACAACTTATTTTTCCTCTATGAATACATCTTCCTCACATGCAAATGGGTTGACATTTTTTATGACCTCCCAAAATGTCAAGTAATTGGTGTAGAGATCATCGACTACTATTGCATCAAAAATTGTGTCTAGGTATTATATAGAGTCCTTGATGAAGAACCTAGATGGTATTGGATCTCCATTGTATGCCTTGGATGAATATGAAATTTCTGTTGGTCTATGCTAGTGTGATTTAAGTTCTTGAAAATGGTGGCTAAAAATTTTTTGTGCAAATTTCAATTTATTTTAGATGTAGCTAGGGATTTTGAAATTGCATAAGGCTATGTGTACTCGAGATCTTAAAAATAAAATGAGGTGAACTCAATTAGGGGATCAATATTATATCTTTATCCATTCATCCTAGTTAATGAACTATTAATCATTAATGTTAACAAGCTCATCACTTTCATTAAATTTGAACTTGACCACCTAGGCCTAGTGGGCATGCCACATATGATACTTACTCATTTAGGATGCCACAATGTTACTTTTTATTTTGACACTTGTCACTATATGGTTTAGTCAAGGGGTTAACCTTTGCCTTTGAGCTAAATGATATGATATAGTAAGCCCAGGTATTTGAGAAAAAGACCCCTAAGACCAAAATTTTATTCAGAGAGATTTGTTTTAGAAGATTTGTCCAAAAGCTATTGAAGAGAAAGTTCCTGACTGAAACCTTCTGAATGAAAGTTTTCAAAGATCCTAAAAACCAAGTGTTCTTCAGGGATATTTTTGTTCGAGAAGATATTTCCAAATAAAAATTTCTTGATCAAAACCTTCTGAATGAAAGTTTCTAAAGTAAAGTTATCAAAGTCCAAAACCTTCTGAAGACCAAAGTTTCTAAAGAAAAGTTATCGAAGAGAAGGTGTTGACTAAAACAAAATTAGAAATAAAGTTTTTAACAGAATAGTTTCTAACTAATTTTTTTCCAATTGAATAGTTTTTTAGGACCAAAATGTTGAAGATGAAAAATATATGAAATACCAAATAAAATAATCTAAATAAGTAACTCTAAATAAAATAACCTGAATAAACAAATATGAATATCTATCATACATGAAAAAACTTATAAAATTTCCATTAATAGATTAGATTCAATAAGCCCTTATAATGGATAATAGGTGCACCAAAAGTTATTCAATGTCTAAAACATCAAGTTTCTATAAATAATAATAAAACCAGCCCAAACACACACACATAACCCAAATAATAAATAAATCCTCTAAAGGGGTCCCTACTTTTCAAAGAAAATTCAAGGTGGGGTGTGTTGAATAAAACACTCAATATAAAATGATGCAAAGTATTTATCAAGTTTTATATCAAAGCCATGATATGCTTTAAGTGTTTGAATTTTACATTGGTAAGTGCCATTAACGTGGTGACATATAAGTTGTGAATCACCTAAAGTATGTAAGTAAGAGATTTTTAAATCAATGATTTCCTACGTACCAATAATTAGAGATATTTAGCCATGTTATTGGTAATATAAAAGTTTAATCAAAATGATAGAGGGGTGGTATTTAAAATGTATTAGAAAGGATACATACTACCTTGAATTATTGGAAACATTTGGCTTTGTCAAAGTTGAGTGTCCAAGTATCCACATGTAATTCAATTGACTTTGATTTATTCTTATTGTTGTATTTTCTTGGTTATTTTAGGTTTAAACACTTGAATTTCAGGTTATTTGAGGGATTATGCATTAAGGTCAGTCATAAAACCTTAAAGTAGTCTTTACGAGTCTTTGTGAGTTATAACATGATTGAAACCTTTAATGAAGCAAGCATATTCATTGGGAAGGGTATCCTAAATATGCCTTTGGGTAAGAATTGGTGCATTATAAAGTTGATCATAAATCACTTACCCCTTGATGGATTTTTTAGTAATGATCTTAAGATCAAATTCCATTAATAGATTCATCCATTTTCCAATTCTATCACCAAGACGTAAGGCCTTAGAGAATAAATGATGGAGGGAATTTGAATGGATAATTACATATGTTTTTTGGTAAGAATATAATGCCAAATATTTTTTATAGTAAAGTAGATAATCATAAAGTCATGCTAAATCTTGGTGTAGTGGGTCTCATAATTAATCAATGCATGACTAATGTAATATATGACATATTTATTTTCATACTCATCTTGTTGTGTAAGCATTTACCCAATTGAGACTGGGTTAGAAGATGTGTACAAGATGATAGGGTGATTATTGGATGAAGGTTGTAATATAGGAGGTTTAATTAAATATTTATTCATATAATCGAATGTGTTTTGGCAAGCATCAATCCATTCAAGAGTGACACCTTTCTTGAGGAGTGAATTTATAGAATGATTAGATAAGTCAATTTTGGGACAAATCTATGAATTTATGTAAGATTACAAAGGAAATTATGGATATGAGGGATGAATTATGGTCCAAGAATTTATATTATTTATTTGATCTTGGAAGGATCCATGTCAATCCCTCATTTACAAATAAAAAACACTAAAAGTTTGCTAGATGTAACATCAAATACAACTTTTGGGGTTAATTTTGACATTATATTAAATTAAATTCTCAAAGATGATGGTTAGGTCATGAAGATGATATTAAAAATGCTTGGATTTTGATAAGAGATCATCCATATGGGTTTTAACTATCATGTAGATAATATAGTGAAAATTATGGGTCATGGAATGTTGGTAGGTTTCCCTAATGTTTTTAATGCCAAAGGGCATTTTAACATAGTGATATGTTTCCTAAATGGTATTAACAGTAGTATTATGTTAATCTTAAAGAGTGATGTGAATCAAATTATATCATGAAATACTATCTATGAGGGAAAACATCTCATAACCGACTATAGAATTAACAATTGCATTAATATAAGGTAATGGGAAATTGTCCTGAGAACATGCTAAGTTTAGACTACAAAATTCAAAACATATATGAATGACCATTATGATGTTATTATATATGGGATCTATGTTAGAAACCCATTTAGAGCAATCTAATGATTTAATGAACTTAACATCAAGAAACTTGAAAATTTCTTTGTGATAAAGCTCTAGAGGGAATTTTCATTAATTTTGGTGAATGGGTGTCACATTAGGATAAGTGATATTACTATAAACAATGATTATAGGGTCAATTATAGACATTTTATTATATGGAAAAGTGAAATATTTCTTATACGTGTCAATAATAACACTAAGGTTATTCATCTCTTTAGGATAATAAAGAGAAGATATTAGGATAGGATGAGGATCATCAGATGTCCCTAATCTAACCTCCTTAGTATCTTTGAATAACATGGCATTGCCATATTTGAAGTGATATGGTGAAGGAGGTAAGCTAGATAGAGGATATTTGGGATCAAAAATAACTATAAATATATGAAAATAAGAAGGATTACTCTCCAAATTTCCAAGTCTATGATGTTAGAAATAAAGTTGAGGTTCCATTATATGGAGTTATAAAATATCTTCATTAATAGGTAAAGTGGGTAATGTTCCATAATATTTGATATATACCTCTAGATTTACATAGTTATTAACTTTGGTATCATATTATTTGAGAATTTGACTCAAAATAATATATTTATAATCTAGGGTAATTTATGGATCTACATGTGGTATTTTTTATTTTATTCTATGATATCCATTGTGCTAATAAAGTTATGCTTTTATGTTCTAGTTTTGATCATATTGGCCTAACTGATAAAATTGGTTTTCCTAAAATTTTATAGGTTGTATTATGGCATATACAATTATATTTAGATATATTTTTAACTATATCAATCTAATTAATCCAGATTGATTTCTTTGAACTTGGATGAATTATATCATGACAACTAGTCTATGTTGGGTTTTTTTGAACTATATCAGCTTGGATGATATAATTCAGTTATGTTGGGTTTTTATAAACCATATCATCCTTACTACTATAGTTGTAATTGTCTAATATTTTAATAGAATCCTAGCTGATACAATTACACTTGGATAGATATTTTTAAATTATATTGGTCTAGCCAATATAGTCATAATTTTATGTCTTTTTCTAAATTGTAATAGTCCAATTGATATAGTTAGAATTTTATAAAATTTCAAAAATAATTTTTGAAAGTGATATTAAAAATGTGAAAATTGATGTAACACCCATCTATAAATTTCTAAAAGTGGATTAATAGGAGGTACTTAGTCTTTTATGTCTGCATTTTTATCATCATCACTTGAATTGAATTTAGGATCAAAGTCACAAGAAAGGTGTACTAGGTTGACATCATAATTTAAAGCATGCATTTTAGTAAGGGTATTTTGATAGTGAATCAAATCCAAGTGGATATCTTAAATTTAGGAAATAATATATGCATCATCATAAGATGGTGAAATAGTGCATGCTTGTTTAGGGTATTGAGGGTTTTCATTGGAAATATCCTTGGTGGATATACCAAGCTAAGTAAAAAATTAAGGATAGAGTAATAGTGGTTCTTGAAAAATATAAGCCACCCCAAATTTCATTCATTCATAAGAGTATTCATCATAGGAATTTTCATTATCATTGCAAGGAGGTGGGTTATCACTATCATCTTTAGGTAAATGAATGAATCAATCTCTTGGTATGAAATAGGGAGGAAGCTAGCCTAATATATATGGTGATATAATTATAGGTGTTTTAAATATCATTAGGTTCACCATCATTGGAGTCAAAAAGGGTGATAATCCACCCCACATTCATTGCATTCATAAGAGTATTTAGCATAAGAAGTTTAATTATTATTTCAAGGAGGTGGGTTATCATTATCATCTTTGATTAAATGAATAAATCAATATCTCAGTTAAAATAAGGAGAAAGATAGAATAACATATATGGTGGTATATTTATAAATATTTTGAAGCTCAATAGGTTCACCTTCATTGGAGACAACAAGGGTGAATCACATATTAGGATACATGTTGACAAACTTAGGAAGGGAGTGCTATTGATATTTTTAGTTGTAGGAATGTGAAATTATGTCTAAGGATTAGGTAAATTGATATCTAATGGGTTAAGATCAGCTTTGTGATTATAACAAAAACCATCAAGAATAAAATTTAGATTTTGGATATCGAAAGAATCTATTTCTCTCATGTGTTAATTCCAAGGGTGACCTAAGAGTAGGTTGTAGGAAAGTGGAAGATCAATAACCTTAAACTTGGTGTGTATGATTTTATGTCATTTAGTTAAAAGAATGAAAATTTAACCAAGAGGATTTTGGGTGTTCTTATCAAATGCATGATAAGTTAGTCTTATTTTCTTGAGATCATTGGTGGAATAACCTAGTTATTTGACTAACCACAAGGAACTGAATTTAATTCCCAAGCCTTTATTCATAAGAACTTTTATTATTTGAACATCATTGATCATGCCACTAATAGAAAAAGGTGGGTCATTAGTTTAAAAGAGAATTTTATCATTGATCATTTTAAACTTGATAAAAAGTTAGTTAGTGAGTTGAGGATGAGATATGGTTTCAATGATAATGACTACGATAGGTGTTGGACCTTTAATTGACTAGATGATTCAATTTCATTTGTATAGGGTAGTTATTACATATATTGATATTTTCACATGAGAAATTTACTATGATAGGGTGATGTAATCATGGGTTTCATTAGAGGAATGTTGTAAGTCATAGTGTTAAATACTTCTAGGAAATTCATTGAGTTTGTTTTGGTAAGAACCATACCAATATTTAAACATATAGCTAGGATTATCTTTAGGATCTTTAGTAATTAGATGAGGTTGATCATTACGTTGACACTTTTTTTGTGGAGGAGATGAATCATTGGATGGTGTGGCATTAGTTTTATTAGAGGTTGTTGTATATTTGAGAATCATGTCTTATTGGGAAGGATTCTTATGTTTATTAACAAGATTTTTATGAGTAGGATTATGTCGGTAGTTAACCTTTTTCTACAATAACATATTTAGATTTGATGTAGTATTAGTCATAATTGGCATCAATGGCACCTATAAAGTTATTCATATGGGCAAGATTTGGATTGGAGGTTTGTGTTTATACTTTTGATGTCAAGATTAATTGAAGTGATGTGATTAGTTGTATTGATACTTAAAATCTTTGATATATTCCTTATACCACTCTTTAGTGATAAATTTGTGGTTAAATTTTCACCTAACATGAGATCATAAGTAGGCTTCTTGAGTTCACAACAAGTCTCATGAGAAATACAAATATTAGTATGCCACAAAAAAAACTTATCAGAATCATACCACAAAGGGAAAGGCTTGGATGGTTAAATAATCAAGGGAGGCTCAAGGGAGGGTGAAAAGGTTGTTGGTTATTTGTATTATTAGGGAAAGAAACTCTTGATTTAGGCTGGCTTGGGTTTCTTTGTGATGTGTTAGTGTCAATTGCATTAGTTCATGTTTGGAAAAATTCCTTACAAGAATTTTGAAAAGGTTTAAATTGACTCATAAGATGATCTTATCACTTATCTTGATCAAAGGTTCCTCCAAAGTTTTAGGAGAGAAGGAACTTACTTTGTATTGAAGTTGAGGCTGTAAAGCAATATTGAAAAGTTTGAAAATATTTTATTTTCTCATGTTGTAATCCAACTTATGTTACAAATATATCCATTATTTGATGAAATTATGAGCATATTCCTTAGGTAAATTTTTGACACTGACAAAGTTTCCAAGGATATTCTCAAGAAGATCATGATGTTGTAATCATTTAACTATAGCATTGATTATTTTTTAAGATTTATAATTGGATGAGTTTGAAGTTGATTTTATATTTATAATACATCTCCAACTATAGTTTTGTCTTGAAGATTGTTAGTTAAATAACTATTGGTTTGAATCAATTCTTTGTAGATGCTTCCAAATAATCTAATATTTAGAGGATAAATAGTCCTATTATATGTTATGGTTAGATAATCACATCCATTGTCCATAAAAATAATATAAGGAGTTATAGGTTCATTTTGGAGATTTTGAAGCATTTTTTTATGAATAGAAGGTTGGGGAATTTGATTTCCATAACATCCTTGAGGGAAAGAGCTATGAAAAGTTGATTGGGTCAATTAAAAATAAATTTTTGCAGTTGATTAACCATTTAAATAATATGGTTTTGCAATTAGAAAATTTGATTATTATTTGTATCTTACAAAAGAGTCATTCAGTCTAACACCTCAACAAGGATTTACATACTATTAATAGTAGTATTTTGAGTAAAGTTATTGTTAGCATTGTTGATAGGATATTGGTGATGATTTTTTTGATACGGTGAATCATTAACCAAAGTCATTACTAAACCATGATGTGAAGGGTTTGAAACTGATAGGGGCTGCCACTATAACCCAGTTCCATGGAAATTCACCTCTTATTGAAACATAGGTAAAATGGGGGGAATATAACCATGAATACTTAGCATAGACACACCTTAAAAAAGTGTACCAAGATCAATTGACCTACTTTTACCAGAAATATTGATGTTGTTCTTATTAATGCTAGTAATGTAAATTGATAATCTAGCTTTTGATGTAGAGTTGCTAAGGTTTTTAAGACTTTCATATTTGGAATAATTATAAATATGTTTTGAGTCAAAGTCCTTGATATGTTGATAAATATTTTATATATCATCATTATAAGAGAGTGAAACCATATTGCATTGGATAAATTAAGATTGATATTGAGGAAAATCACAACATGAAGAGTTTTTAATAATGGTGTGTATGGCAGGGATAAAGAAGCCACCCTTATAAAATCTAAAAAGGTTGAGGATTGATATAAAAAGCTAAACAAGAGACATCATTCAAAATGATGAAAAAAGATAAGAAGCTAGGTAAATAAAAATTTGAAAATGACCCAATAAGGTGTGGCATAAAATTCATGCTAGGTTATCCTGAATGTGTATAGTGTGAATATGGTTAATAATATAAATATCCTATAATATTCCAAAATGTAGAATACCATACTAGATCCAATAAAAATAAAATATTTTTCATCGAAGAAGTGAGGCATGGATGTAATCAAGAGCTATTTTTAATAAGGATATCAAGCAATGTAAGGAACTAATGAATAAATACTCACTTATATACAAGATGTAAAAGGGGTAAAATAAAGAGATGAAAATAAAATTAGGTGGTAACTAAGAGGTATAAATAAAGGAAGAAAAGTATATAAAGATAACATAGACTAATATAAGTATGGAAGAAAAAAAACTAATATAACTTAGACACACATAAATATCTATCAAAGTAAATAAAGGAGTATAAGAATGGGGATAATTATCTTGGACTGACTTGTCAGTGAATTAATCTTCCCATTGGCTCAAGTGGCATTTTGTGAGAGATGTTTGTTGAGGTATAGGGTGTTCACATTATTGATATAATGCAATTATTATTTAATAAATAATAATACATTAAGTAGATTTATTAGTGTGTCAAATATATTGTTAATAACAATATATTCATATTTATAGGTTTGTTGGGAGTTGATTTAGGAGAGGTTTTCGAGGAGATTTGATCTCCCCAAATATAGGAATGATATTCCTATATAACTTGTATGTCTCATATAAAATGTAATATGCAACAAAATAAATATACAGTGAGTAGAATATTAATGTGTTTTAAAATTTTTCTTTGTGTTTAACTCTTTTTAATTATGTAGATCTTAACTAGTTCTATTATCTGGTATCACAGCCTCTTCGATCAACCTTGTGAGAGCCATGGAATTATGAGAGATAATATGAGGCAAAATTATACATTCAGTTTTTACCTCTCCATATGAAATATATTATGTAGTTCTTAGTCATTAGATTATAGATCTATTTTGTATACAAATTTAAGGAGGGTATATGCTAAGGAATATTTTAAGCGCTATTCATTGACATTGGACTAAATGCAAAGTTGATTCGATCATGCAATGTTTTAATTCTGTTATAATCTCTTCAGATATAATTTGGTGACTTTACAAACAAATTGATCAATTTGCATCTTCCTCACCACCGTGGAGTCCTTTTGACAACTGAATCACATTGTATCACTATCATCTCTTGCATTCCTAGCCACACTACTATGCTACATAGCCATTCAAATATTCACTCACTATTTAGCTTTGTTAATCACACATTACTGTGACTTCTCCACCTGTTATAGCTCATGCATATGACACCAGTCTTTACACCCCTATACCTGTTATATCTCTACCCATCATTCATTTTATAGGCATTCATATCTAATCATTCCACATAGTTGTAGACCCATGTGCCTACTATAGAAGTCTGCTAGTTCGCATTATGCATGTATCTCACACCCCATATGTTATGTTTTCATGTAATCTTCAAGCTTCTCACTACCCACTCCAAATAAAAATTACCTATGTTTGACAATGAGATGGTCATGCCATACATTTTATGTAAGTTCATGATTTTGCAACATAATTGTACCCTGCCAAATCAATAGGTCTAATCATGCATTTAGTCATATTGTGAATAATGTAAGATTTATAGTTAGATTAGTTTTTGTTCTCTGATAAGTTCTACATCTTTATTTGTTTACAATTTTAATATACATCCAAGTTTGAGTTGTCTATTTTAAGCATTATTTTAAGTTTTAGTTGATGGTATTTTAGTAGTCATATGTTTTTTTATTATGAGTTATATTCATTTTGAGTTGTGTCTTGTTAAGATTTAGTTTTGATGTGTGTTAATGCTTTTTTATAGAGTTTTTTATTAAAGAAATGTATATTATACATACATTTTATAAGTATGTTTATGTACAAAATTATAAAAGAGTCAAGTTATTGTTTAAAAATTATTTTTTTCCTTTATTACTTTTTAAATGTTCATATTTTCAAAAGTTAAAATTCATCAAAAATATTAAAAGTGTCAAGTCATGAGTCAAGGTGTAGATATGGAAGTTGTTTTCCCATCTTCAAATTAAGGGGGTGTAGGATAGGATTAATAATGTTCACAAGGGGTTGAATGTTGAGATATAATGTGTTCACATTATTAATATAATGTAATTATTGTTTAATAAACAATAATACATTAATTATATTTATTAGTGTGTCGAATATATTGTTAATAACAATATATTCATATCTAGAGGTTTGTTAGGAGTTGGTTTAGGAGATATTTCCAAGTAGATTTGATCTCCCCAAATATAGGAATGATATTCCTATATAACTTATATCTGCCATATGAAATGCAATATGCATTAGAAGAAATATACAATGAGTAGAATATTATTGTGTTTTAAAAATTGTCTCTATGTTCGACTCTTTTTCTTTATGCAGATTTGAACCAATTTTATTAATGTTGTAGTTGAAGATCAAGACTAAGGAAGAAGACCTAAGTATCCTTAGTTGGTGAATCTAAAGATTAGGTGTACCTTAGTGGTTAAAATTATATTTTTATGACCATCAAATACCTTATGATAACTAGACCTTCAAGCATAAGCTCCTATACCCTAATTCATCCTCTTCTTACTAAGTGTTGATTTGTGTGCATCAATAGAGTAGATCAGATTTGTTTCTTATAAAAAAAAATATTTTTGAACTCTATAAATGTAGATCAAATCCATATAAGTTACCTATCTCAAAAAATTAACAGACTCAACTTGACCATCGTAATAGGAAAACACATGGAAAAATGGAAAAATAACTTAGAAAGGTCAAGTTAGTAGGAAAAAGACACACAAACATGAAGAATAAAAGAAAAAGAGGCATACATGGAATAAATAGAGGCTATAATAAGGAGATGACATGATTATGAATATAAGTGGATATAATAAATGATCATGGCAAAAAATATCACTAAGTACCAAAAATTGGCCCACATCGATTATGGTGAAATCCTTAGAACATGCAATCAAATAGATTGATGTATCAATGTGTCTTGCAAGAGAAATCATCAATACGTAAAATATATGAGGTGTATACAAATTGCACATGAAAATCTATCTATAACAAATGAAATCTCATATAATGGTGGATCTTTTTTTGCATTAATATTTGAATGGTAAAAATATACATTAGTTAGGGATTTTTCACCCTTTATACCAAACCCATAATAAATCCTAATTAACCAATGACCTAACCCTTCATAAACTCTAGGCATACAAAATATAACATAACTTGATAAAAAAGTTATGACTAAAATAGAAAATACCCTATAACATATGTTGTGCCTAAGTACAAAAAAATTAGTGATAATTTATCCAATACTATAATACAAAGTTATTATTACTAAGTGAATAAGTTATTAAATGTATTTTGGCTAGGTTGTGGGAAATTAACCAATCCATATATAAAGCTAGTATATGAATTTATAGGGCTCTTATATCTAATGAGAGGGAACATTTTATCATGTTGTTAATGAACATATATCCTAGAAAAAAATTCTAAAAGTTTATGGCACCCCATCTAGTTATCATGGGAATTTTAGGAGTTATTTCTCTCATGTTCTAAAAGTTCCAAGATTTGAGGTGAATGAAGTGGAGTATAAGAAGAAAAGAAATATTATGGTACCTAATTGAGTTATTGAGATGTATGATTCAAAGGCTAGGAATGAGGGTGACAATTCCATTTGGAAATTATTATTTATGAAAAAAAACCATTTCACATTGCTTGCTCTCCTTATTACAAGGAGGCTATGGTTAAAAACAAGTATATTTTATCTACATGCTGAAGATATGTAAATAAGGACTACCATATTATACAATAACTATTCAAAGGTGAATTTATTAAAGGAGGAGAGGAGGGACACATAGGTCTCTCATTAATGTAACATTGTTATGAATGAGTGGATGGATATTAGACATCATCAATCATCAATGTTATTATCTAATATAAGGATGGATCTTACTTCTTGAGTTGACTATTTAGGAAAAGATAATGATGTAGAGTTATAGTTTAAGATATTGATGTTGTTTATACTTCCAATGTGGTACAAGTAGCCATAGATGCAAACTGTGTGTAGGGAGATATGTAAGATAGTTTAGACTACTTAAATTTATATATTTTAGACCCCCTGTTGCTATAAACAATTCATTGAAAGACCAAAAACACTAATTAGGTAAAAAAGGTATTCATTGATGCTAAGGAGGCATATATGTTTATTTGAAATTAGAACACATAAATGTCACTCTTATGTACCATTTTTAGGTTGTAAATCCTCAATTCATTGTATACCCCCTTTGCATCACACTTCATTTTGTTAGAGTAAATGTTTGAGTTATAGGACCCCTTACAAATTATGATAATAAAACTATAGTGGTATTAGTTGGGGGATCCCAAGAAAGAGTAAGGGAAGAGGGGGGGGGCATAAAGGAACAAATTTTGGGAAAATATAAGATATATCACATTAATTATATGACCAATTTATAGCATAATCAAATATGGGGATTTTGAGCACTCAAACCTTGGGGAAATATATGAGTGCACTGATAGCATACTTAGATAGATGAAGACCCATATTCAATTGAGGGACCTAATAATAATATGATAATTAACCCTATATTTTTACCATCAACATATAAAATTCATAATTTAGCAAAGGTGGGATAACCTAAACACCCTCTTATAAATGGTAGTTAATCCAAAATGGTACGTGGAAAGGCATGGTAGAATTATCCCATTCTATAACAAGGAGTTGAATAAGGAATTCTTGAAGACCTTGAGAAAAATGTATAGTTGAGAGAAAACTCAAAAGTTAGAGTTGAGTGGCTAAAGTTTACTAAAATTGATGGTTATATGGATTTATATAGGGTTAAACAACTCACATTCACATGTGAAAATATAGTGAGTTGGTGGAAGTGTTATGTGCCTATATAATTATTGTGGATACTTTCCATTTACATCCTTTCCTAAATTTTTAGTTCCTATGTTGATAAAAATAATTTTTTAATTATCATTGGATCCAATATTTTAGAAAGAACAAACTTAAATTTAAGAGATCGGAGATGCCTGATGCTATACATGGATCCTTACATCTCATAGATCACAAAAAATTTGAGAACAAAGATAAGAAAACATTATGGCAGAATGTAGAGTCTAAGGCATTGATGAAATTTGATGAAGATTAGGATGTATAACTAATATTTGTTGGGATCCCCTAATAGGAGGCTCAGGAGTCTAAACAACTCAGTAATGAAGAATGATTTGTGCGTATTCCTGTAGGTGATGACTCTAATTTTTGAGTTGTAGACTGTGTTTTGTTGTTAGTATGTTGAGTATCACATACTCTTCTCAACTATGAGTTTGATAATGTATCTAGTAATTTTTATTTTTAAGTGATGAAAATATTAATTTATAATTTAGGATTTATGATTTTGATATTTTCAAATGGATTATGGGATCAATGATTTTATTTAGTGATTTATTATTTATTAATTATTATTTTAATTTGTTTGATTTTAATTATTATTATTATTATTTTAATTTTACTTTGTTTTAAAGATTCAAATATAAATTTAGTATCCCTCCCTTTGCCACCCCTATTGTCCCCAAAGTTAATTTTTTTTTACCATTTTAGAAATACCATCCTTATATCCCCAAGATGCAAGTAACTATGGTTATTTAAGACATTATTATTATAGTATGTTTTATTTAATTGAAAAACATTTCTCAAAATTTTACTAGTACAAATTATTAGGGTGTACATTTTAGGCTAGAACTAAGGACATTCTATATGATTAATGTAGTATGGATGAATTGGAATTTAATTTCTTAGTGATTTGGCATATCAAATTAAGTAATGGAATAAAGAGATAATGATTAACCCACAAAATAAGGTGCTTATAAAATTTATCAATAATTGGGTATAAATTTGATTTAGTATATATTTATAAATAAAACATATAACTAAAAATGGATGCATATTTCCAAAATTGCATGTATGATTGATTTTATTTATAAGTTCATAAAGAATTGAAACTAAGTTACAATTTTGACTCTAAGTTACAATTTGGCCATAGTTATATGGTCTTTTCCAATGAACTTGTCATTTATTTTTGGAATATATATGTATTATTTTTGGTTTTTTATTTCCCCTTTTAATGAAAGCATTTAAATTCTAAGGCATAAATATAAGTCAAGTTTATTATTTTTGATAACTTTAATAGGAAAATAGGGTTCTGAACCCTATACAAAGTATCCCCCAGGGCAAGTAGGCCTCAAATAAGCCATAAATGGTACATTAGCAACACATAAATAATAGACAAAAAATGAAGAAACATAAAAGCATGAAAAATAATAGGACCATTATAGACTATCAACAGTCCCATATTTGGCCAAAAACTTGACCATATCCTTGTAATCACTGAGGCTTTCCACCCCCACATCCCTGACCTTGTCATCAAAGTCTTTGACAATAGCAAACACCAAAGCTGCATGGTAAGGAGCCTTGGTAGCAAATTTTACCATCACCCACCATTTATTTTGCATCTTTTCCATCTTAGCTTTGAACTCCATAATTTTGTTAGCAATCATAACACACAGTGAGAAATTTACCTTCTTCTTCTTGGCCCAGGATTCATCAACAACCTCCTCCATCTCCTCTAGGCTAGACTTATTTAGTTTAGCAAAGTGGCTTGCTCCTTCCTCCTCATAAACAGATTCAATAGTTGTTTCATCTTCTCCTTCCCCCATTGTATCCTCAAAAAACTTAGAGTCATTATAAACTTCAATTCCCTTGGGGTAAGTGGATTGGATTATAACAATATAGTTGGATATGTGAACTCTTATACCATCAAGTTTCTCAACACCACCTCGATAATCACTCCCCTCCTATTTGGGACCTGGGCCCAAATATTTGATAGGCTCCTCAACCTTACCAGAGTCCTCCTTCCTAGTTATATCCTTCTTAGACATGTTGCCTTCATCCTCCCTGATCTTTCGTTCCCTTTTAGTGGGCACCATCGTATCCACCTCAGTCTCTCGATTAGGGGTCATAAGTTTTCCACTACCTTTCTTCAGAGATTTAAGCTTAGAATCAAAGGTTGGGGTCCTAATAAGAGTACTAAATTTTTAAATATTGAGGCCCCCATTTAGGTTTTTAGAGGATATTTTGGGAGTCCCAATGGATTTCCTATCTTTACCTTTGATAAAAGGAGTAAGAGTCGACACATTGTCCTCAAGAAAATAGACTTTAATAGGTTTCGATGGGCACAAGGCCAAATGGAAGTTGTAAAACCTTAGAATGAGGCCTTGGAGAATGTGAATGAGAGGGGAGTAATTATTTTTAGCATGAGATTTCTTGGCTAGTTTAATAAAGTTCTCCAAAGAGGACAACAAAAAGAAGGGGAAATTGATCTCCATTCTATTCCTAAAATGATTGAGCAAGGCAAAGTGGCAATGATAAAATCCTTGAATCTACCCTCGAGCATGAAGTATTTCATAATCATGGGGTAGATTTTCCCCCATGGCTCTGACAACTTCTCCCTTTCAAATCCCCCATGAAGCTTCACAACAAATTCTCCTTCTTTGAAGAAAATCACCATTATTTCCAGGTCTGGCACCTTACTACATTTGTAATTCTTTCTATCTTTTATGGGGAGCCCTATGGCTTACCTAATCATTTCATCTAAAAATTCAAAACTAATTCCCCCCAAATGGACCTATCTATAATCTTCCTCCCAAGACTCCACAAATTGGCAAGATAGATTCTCATCATGTCCATTCATCACCTCAAGGAATGGAGCCAAATCTCCATCTTGTATAATGTGCTAGACCATCGGGTTCTAAAAAAATTCCTTAGGGGAGGTCGAATCAATCTTATTAATGTTACCAACCATTTTTAAATCCTAAAAATCATGCAACCAAAGAAAAAGAAAATATAAAAATGATAACATAATAATTTTGGATTTTGGCATTACATTTTCCACCCTAGTTATCATCCTCAGAGAAGACCTACATTCACCACCTCAAGTAAAAATGATGATCACTTCAGATAGGGATTGTGGGGAATTCATTATTCCTGTGTTATCCTATCTTTTGATCATCATGTTCTACCATCATGTGCCATCTCATCATCCTCTTTGGAAAATATATTATCTTATTAACCTGTTTAATAGTATTTTACCTCCTCAACATCCTTTTGAGATAGGCTGTCATTTGATCTATCCATCTATCAATGTCTTACCTACTCAGCTTTCTAATAAGCCCTTCATTTATTTGGGCATTTATCACATCTCTAACATAACCCATTGGCATCTTTATGGGTCTCTTAATCAGCTCCCCTCTTTTCCTATCCTTAGTCCTACTCTAATAAAATTGAAAAATTAAAACCCTATTCCCACCATTCTGAGTTTGAAATCCAAAAATTCCAGACTCCTTAAAAACTTATTGCCTTACCATAAGAAATAACCACCTCAACTAAGACATAGTGTGCTAATGACAAGGAACCCATAACATCTGATTTTTGCATGTGCTTCCATCCTTATTAATAAGATTCTAAATCTCAAGAGAAGAGGCAACCTAGACATAAGCCTCCAACACCACCAACCATTGCTATTACTTCCCATATTCACCATAACATCTGTGACAACATTACCTTCCCTATATATATGAGAAATATTATATTACTCCAAAGCATTGAAAATCAATCAAATATCATTAATAATATTCATTAGATTCCAACCTATACCTACTAATCTTGAGGCAGCATTCACTATAAGCTACGAATCCCCTTTCACATGAAGATGTTGAATGTCTATGGAGGTAGAAAGTTTAATACATCACAACATGGCTAAGATTTAGCCTCATTATTACTTTTAATGCCAATTCCCCTAGTATAAGTAGCCACAAACATTCTCAAATATGATCTAATTATGCCTTCTCCACTAGCCACCCCTAGATTCCCTTTGTCTTCCCCATCAAAGTTGAGTTTGAACCAATATTTTTGAGGCATAGTCTATTTAGTTCTAGTCCTAGATATATTTTTAGAATGATCCATTTAACATATATTTGGATTAATAGTCCATTATTTCAATAGTCTTTGATCTTCCTCTCCATGTGGGTTTTCAATAGCTTTAAGTTTGCAAGAATTGATATTCTCTGCTAGTAATTTGGAGAAAGTCTGGAACACCTCCAAGGGGGTTTTATACTTTTCCCTAAAAAATTCTATTATGTCACTATTTCCACAAATTATAGGTGAGGTGAGGGGGAATTTGTAACCACAACTCTTTAATAATCATAAAAGTAGGTCAGAAGGGGGGTCTTCAATCTTTGACCAGGGCAACTACCCTATCACTAAAAACCCAACATAAATTCAATCTGTACATAATAAGACTCCAAAACTCCCAAGTAAATTTGCATTGCAGAAGGAGGTGGGTGATAGTTTCTTCCTCTTTAACATAAAAAATACACCTATTCAGAATTTGAAAACCTCTCTTCTTTAAATTATCAAGAGTCAATATTTTTTTGTGAACTAAGGCCCACTAAAAGAAGTTAATTTTAGGTAAAAGTTTAGGTAACCATACTTTTCCCCATAACCTACCTTATCCAAGTTATAATAGTAGTCCATTTGAACTTTTCACATTAAACAAACCTTTATCATCCTTATCCCAAATCATCTAGTCTTATTTAGGAAACAGGGATAGTCTATAGTCAGTTAAATCCTTATATAGCTAAAGATCCATCTCTTTATCCTCATCTTGATCAGTTACACAATCCAAAATACTCTTCCAACTCCTAATACCCCCATTCCTACTAATATAATTGGTCACTTTATCACTGAAGAATCTGTAGGCTCTATCCATTAATCTACCATAATCTAAATCTTTGTGGGGCTGGTCCTTCAACCATCTATCCTCATAAAAATTAACATTTCTACCATCCCCAATCTTCCATTTGATACCTATACAAAGGAGGCCCCAAGTTTTGAGGGTTCCATTATAGATGATATAAACTTTAGGAAGTCCAATATTAGTTAGTAGCTTGTAACTTGTATCCCCATTAAGATACTTGGCATTCCTGATATCACCCTAATCCTTATTACCTTGAATCAGGGTCCATCCCATCTTTGTCATAAGGGCCTTATTCATGAGATGAATCATAATACAATTTCTAAAATTAAATAGATGTAATTTATAGAATATCTGGTTAGAGACAATAAAATTATGACAAGGTTAGAAATGACACAAAAACTAACCACCAAAAAGATTCTCTTATATCATAATACAAATAAATGAATTACAATTAATTGAGCATCAAAATTGATTGTAAAACATAGTAAGTACAAATAATGATACCAGATTAATATTCAAATTAAATTAAGAGGGAAAAATATATGATTTATAGGTGTATCTTTAATAAATTATTGTCACAAAAATATCTTATGATTTTTAAAATAAAAAACACACTTTTAACATTATTAGCAAAATCACCTAGAAATATGTATCTGATCAGTGTTTCATGTCAAAAACATTAGGGGCACTTAAAATAAGTGTTAGGAGGCCTGAGGTGATGTTCACTAATGATAAAAAAACTCCAAAATAAATTGAGAACTAGGTTTACATGCATCTAATCTTCTATTTTATCACTCCATTCTATGCGTTATAACATGTGTACTTCCAATACTTGATTTATTTTGTCCTAGAATAACTCTAATGTACATAGGATATTTGAAGAATTTTAAAAAATAAAGTGACTTTAGGAACATGCATTAGGGGTTAGTGACTAATTTAATCTAATTAATCATTTGCTTGTTAGATATTAATAGGTTAGAATTATATTATTATAAAATAGTAAATGTTGGGTCTAGTGATCTATAGTTTAGATTTATATTTATTATTCACTATATGAGGCATGTACATCCTAGTGAGACATCCCTTTCACTAAAAAATTCATCATTATTTTAGTAATAATAAATGTTAATAGGTTGGTTCAGGTAGTTAGGCCTGTAAGTGGTTGAATTTGATATATTATAAAAGATTACTTGTGTGTAATATAAAAATTTAACTTGAACATCATATTAAGTAATCTTATTTAGCTTTTCCTATATACATGTGTTGAAATTACTATCAGTCATATTATAAATTGATGGAAATGGATCTTTGAGAAGCCATGGAAGAGCCCTGAAGGTGATGGAAAAGAGGAAGATTAAACTTTTTTTTCGAAGAAGATTTTCATGTATTAATATTTTTTCTTGAGTGATGTATTTATAAGTTTTTATTTATTTATTAAAGGTTTAATATTATTTGTTGGAGCATTGTGTTATTTTTATTTACCTAAAAATTGTTATAAGCTTTAAAACTTTCTCAAAATATTTACAATTTTGCTTGGGGCATGATTCATTGGTTTTAATGCTTGAAAAACTCCAAAACTACCTAAAATATTTAATATGTTAGGTTGTATGGCCTTTGAATACTTTCTCAGACATGGATGATTGACAGGAGTTATATGCTAATTCGGAATGTGAAATAATCGTAAGAGGTGTGGAAAATGTGAACAACTACTGCAAAAAATATTTATTTATTTTTGAGTGTGTTACACTACTTTTTAGGGCTGAAAAAGGCATTGAAATATTCCCAGAGGTGTTGGAAGTCCTGAATTAGAAGTTTGTGTTAGAACTATTTATAAAGAATGTGCGTTAAACATATTGAATCTACTATGGAGTACATTCGAAGTCTATGCTTAAAAAATTGATAAAATAAGTGTTCATAAGTCAAAGATGAAATTGAATGGTTCCCTCAATAACATGATGTTTACTGAAAAATTAAAAATTTATACTTTAGATTACTATGCACGACAACCATGCAAAATGCCTTAATAACTATGTTAAATCTAAATAAGATTTTCAAATTTAAAAAATATGTTGGAAGTGTTGTGTCACCAATATTTCACCCTAGAAGAGGGTGTTCAAGCCTCTTATAGATTTCAAAAGCATGGGAAAACTTACAAGTATGTAGGTGTACCTATAATGGAAGTGAGCCTCTAGATTTAAGGGCTAGCTCCCTGAATGCATCTTGAAATGCACACACCTACTTAACTAGTTGAATATGAGGTAAAGAGTTAGAAGCTGCATGAAATGAACCTAATCTAAGGGGGTGATACACTAATATGTATTCTATATAGCCATCATACTTTCCTATACTAAGAAACAAGGCACACAAACTAGCTTCTAAGTTCTATGGATTCTAAGATGAGTATTTTAATATGGAGGTGAGATGCATAAGAGATATCTAAGGTAAGTGAACCATAGGCTAGTTTCAAACACTAAGGCTCATTTTACAATTAAAATATAGGCTCATACACTTGACAACACTTCATATGACCTATTAGAATAGAAACTATTACACAAACATGAGAGGATAAGGGAAGAAAGGATAAAGAATTATCACTTTGCATCACCATACATCATTTTCACACCTAGATAATTGTTCAAGAAATCAAAATCATATTTTAATTAATGTTCAAAGGAAAAATATGACATCCTTCTAGTAGAGATTCACCATACATGGAGTGGAATCTCTTTTACCAAGGCTAAAATGGTAGATACTTATAGCATTTGAGAGAGAAGTGGGAAAAGACAAGTCCAAAGGGGAATAAAATGAGTTCAAATTCATTTGAACTGTAACTATAACTACTTCTACAATTATGCTCATTCAAACTTCTTAATTTATCTAGGTCACTTTAATCCATTACACAGTTACATTATTCCCTTAGTGATGCTACCTAACAGTTTCAATGGTGGAATCAAGTTATTTCGAGCTGGGTCTTGGCATCAATTTAGTTACAACCATCAAATAAATTTCTTAGAGCTTTATCCTAGTGCTAATTTCTCTTCACTAATTCATCATGGTGTGTAAAATTTGAGAGAAGGGTCCTTTTCCTATAGATGGTCCCAAAGATAAAACCGTTGGGTTCTACGTGTATGCCTTCATGGTATCCTTTAAAATGCTAGATCTTGTTCAAACTAGATCATTCTCAAACTCATCCCCATGTTCATAGGTCCACTATAAATGGAAAACCAATCTTAGTCTATTAGTTTTCCTATAGTCATTATGTTGATGCAGATCTATAGACTATATAGCACCCTTTTTTGGTTATATTAGGTCCAAAATAGACCCATTATATCTTTGAGAGAATTGAGAGTTCACCATATGCATGGATCCTTATTTTAAAAATAGTGAACATAATCAAAGAATGAACCCTACATGACACAAAACCTTGAGTTAGAGGTCCATATTAAGCTTTGATGGTAGTCCCTTTATGTTTTTGATCACCTCAACTGCATCACTACATCACTGTGTCTTTTTCATGGCTTTCAGTTGAGCTCCAATGGTGATGGGATGACCCATACAAGACCTTGTTTACCTTGGTCAAAAAATTCTCCTTTGGTTTGAATTTGTCTATCAAAAAATTCTTGGGCCAATCAATATGCTCCAACCTATCTTTATTCCCATTAGCCTCATGGATCCTTACTATCAAATCTTTAATTTTTAACCCCCTATGCACCATTAATCTCATTGGTATGAAAAAACACAGTCCATTAATTTCCTAACATGAAGATCCTTTGACATGTTGATTTTCATTCACACCTTTAGATCAAGATGTACAAGTGAATGCTAGCCATAGATCTTATTGGGCCCATTTTCCTATCGATCAAGCTCATGCCATTAGATTATTTGTATGAACAAGCACTGATCATTAATCAAGATTAGATGCACCTTCCTGTCAATGAATGCACACCATCATATCATCTTCTCAATGAACCTACACCATAGGATCAATTCTAACTTGTATCTCTTTGAAGGGTTTTAACCTAGGGACCTTTTGATGTGTTTGATCCTAATGTGAACCATTAGATCTCATGTGTTAGTATGATATCTCACATGTATGATTAGATCTTGATCAACTTTAAACCTTTTAAGGAATTTTGAACCCAAATAGTTACTTTACAAAACTCAAACTTGACATTAGCATGAATGTATTATGTTGTAGGTCCAACTTTGAATACTCATAACTTGAACTAAGAAGCTCATGTAAACTTGAAATTTCTAGAGCATGTTCTTAACATGAAGAAATCCATGGTGATACACCCTTTTAGTTCATGAGGATTTTTGAGATGAATTTATAAAATGCATAAACAAGCTAACCAATGTGTTTTCATGTGATGTGCAGGATGATTTGGTCCCTTAGACTCAACAAGCTAAACTTTGAAGGATTAGATCTAGAGATAGAAGACTCATTGAGATATGAAACTTACAGATAATGGTCTTGACACTAAGGACATTAGTCAAACATGGTTTGATCATCATGTGAGGTTTTTGGAGCTTATTTATAAATTACACAAACAAGCTATCGAATCTAGTTCTTCATGACATATTGATGAAGGTTTGGATAACTTAGGCTTGTGATTGAGCTACTACTTGATCTTTAAAAGCTCTAATGAAACTATTGAGGCCTGTGTGAACTTGTCCCTAATATTGAATTGCATTTATCACCATGAAGACCTCTTTAGATGCTTGAAAACTTGCTACTTGCATATATGACCCTAAAATGATGCCTAAGACACCAAATGACACAAGGACTAAACTAGACTATGACCAAACCTAGAATGGCATATGAAATGACATTAAATGAATGAAAATCATACCCTATGCCATTATAAAAATACCTTATACAAGATTCTAACTATAGGAGGTTGACCCATTTTGGTTGGAGGTAAAAATGGTCAACATCTTTGTTGATTTCCCAAGGGTGGCATGCTTACTATGCCATGACCAGTTACCTAATCCTATCCATTGGGATATGGAGTCACATTTATAATAGGTTTGACATAAAAATTACCTTGAACACCACATAAAACATAAGGAAATATAAGTAAGAAGCAACACACAAAACATGAAGAAAGATAAATAAGAATCAACACACAAGACAAGAAACCAAGCAAAACCACACTTGTGCTTCATGAGTACTTAGGGAACACAACACACACAACTAAACAAATTGACTCAAACACTACATAACCTGAGATGAAAAATTCCTCTAGGATCAAAGGGGAAATTTTAAACCTCTCTTGCTTTATGACATGAAGGGTTGAATGAGACATGTAGCCTTTTGATCCTTGACATTGATGTCTCCATATTTTTCATGGTGTTTACCAAATTCATTGGCATGATGTTCAATGAGAAGCAAGCAGCTCAAAAAAGGATAGCTATGGAAATGAACTCTTCTTGCATCTCAACAGCTTCAAATTTCTCATATGGCTCCTCAACTATGACCTCCAATGGTGGTTGAACAAGGATTTCCTTTTTGGTTCCCATAGCGTCCTCAATAAGATTGGGTTTCTCTTAAAATTTAATTTATTCAAGCTCATCATGGAGATTTTCATAGTCTACCCAATCTTAGTCATTGTCCTCCATGGAAGACTCTTTATTCACCTTGTCATGTATTTGGATCTTAGTGTGAAAATTTGAAGATATGACAGTCTTCTCAATCTTACTCTCCTCCTTGATAAATTGTACTTGATGTTTGGAAGCATCAAGATATTCTTATTCATGATCTAATACCTTTAGATATGGCTCAATATCAAGTGGGTCTTTTGACTATTTTTGAGGTGTAATAAGTTCTTCCTTGCCCTCACTTTCCATGTCTACAATCTCTTGGACACTAGCATCATCAGATTGATTTATGACAACATATTATTGATTAATAGAATGACCTTAATCTTTATGATTGATGGATAATTATCAAATTTATCCTTAGTATCATTAGCAACATTGTCATTAGACAAAAAATCTCTTGGAGGAAAAAGAGACCTACCCAACTTGTCAGACTCTTTGCATATGGCATTGAGATAATGTCAAAGTTCTTCTTCATTCATAACATGAGACCTTTCTCCATTCTTATTAAGACAATCATAAATTTTCTTCTTAGAGGAATTATCCAAATCAGATGTAGACTTCTTAGTAGGAGGAGTAACCTTACTGAGCTGATCAAACTCATGCCATATGAAATCAAACTTTTTCCATAAGTCATTTTAATTCACCTCATGAGTGTCATCTTTAAGAGCCATTTCATATATCTTGGTCTCATGAGACTCTCTTAGGACTAAAAATTCTTGAGTGACTTGACCTTCTTTCTTGATAGTATAGTTTACTTCATGTTTGAGATGGTCATCCACAACTTCATGATTAGACATGGAGTCTTCTTCAAATGCCCCTTTATTCAAATCTTAGCCACATTCTTCATGGACAACTACAAAAAAGTCTTCAATATGTTCTTCATTATTCAAGAAGGTAGGATTTCCCTTTTGTTCACCAAGGGGAGTCCCTATGGTGATTTATTCCTCATAGTCACTCATGATGTCCTCTTGGTCAACCTTAGCTTTGATTTTCTCCTCTTTACTTGCTTTTATCAAGATGGGTTATTCCTCAAGAAGGGGTGAGGTGGAAGGTCAATAGATAGGCTCATGTGAAAGAGATGGAATATGAGGTGAAGGATGAGTTGTGATGGGAGGCTGATGAATTGGAGATGGAGTGTGAGGTGAAGGAGAAGTCTTATGAGTGGATTTAGGAAAGATAAAAGAAATATTAAGCCCATAGGGAAGTGAATTATTTGGGCTTAATTAGAAGGACAAACATCTGCATAAGTAGGAGTTGCATCTTGTCAATATTTTCCTTGCATTTCTGTACAACATCATGTTCATTTTTGAGTTCTTTATCCTCCCATATAATTAACCTATCTATTGAGCATTGAAGACACTTCTTTGTGAAGTCCATTTGTTCTTTGGTCTCCCATTGAATTTCATCTTCAACCACCTCCCATGCACTCATCCATATTTAGATAAAACTTCTTAACCATTTTATGAGATGATTAAGAAGCACATCAAACTCTTCATCTCATGTTCTCACTCTTCATCTCATGTTCTCAAATTGTCTTCACTATCTATAAAATTTGGTATGGATGCCAAAAAGGATTGGACATGAGGTGGGGTTGATGGAGGAGGAGGAAAGTAATAATGGGGATCAAGACCAACCTAAACTTATTATATTCTATCGTACAAGAATCCACATCTTAACTTGTAATATCTTTGTGTAAAATCCATGGAATCATTTGATTATTCGTGGCAAGACTCATATGAGTAAACTTTAGGTTCATAGACATCATGGTATGGTTGATAGGGATCATATTGGGACTGATAGGGAAGAATTTATTGATAGGTATCTTGGTAGCCTTCCTCATAGGGATGCCCAATAACATGGTGTCTATATGGTGGAGAAAATGGAGGATTATAGGGTTACCATGGATCATACGGTTGATATCCATTTTGATAGGACTATTGGGGGTATACTGTGGTTCATAACAATGCTGATAAGGAGGTCCATGGTAGGGACATTCACCATAGATGTTCATGTTAACCTCATGTATCAAATGAGATGTAAAAACTGATTAAAACTTCAACTAAAGGTACCTGGTCTACTTATAACCAAAATTTATCTTTTAGAGTCACCATTGGTGTTAGGTTGTTTGCTTCCAAAATCTGATTTGAGGAAAGACACACCAACAGTATTTCCACTCTCTTGGACCTCATCCCATTGGGAATTCCAAAACTATTGTCACCAAATATTTCACCCTAGAAGAGGGTGTTTAGGCCTTTTATACATTTGGGCAACATGGAAACACTTTCAGGAATGTGGGTGTACCTATAAAGGAAGTGAGCCTATATATTTAAGGATAACTTCCTAAATGTATCTTGAAATGCTCACACCTATTTAATTAGTTTCTTATGGGAAAAAAAGTTAGAAGTTGCATAAAATGAACCTAATCTAAGGGGGTGATACACCAAGATGTCTTCCATATGAACATCATACTTTAATGCACTAAGAAACAAGGCACACAAAAAAACTTCCAAATCTTATGGATTTTAACATGAGTATTTCAATATGGAGGTGATATACATGAGATTTATCCAAGGTAAGTGAACCATAGGATAGTTAGAGACACTAAGGCTCATTTTACACTTAAAATATAAGCTAATACACTTGAAAACACTTCATATAACCTAATATAATAGGAACTCTTACACAAACATAAAAGGATAAGGGAAGAAAGGATAGAGAGTTATCATTTTCATCATCGTACATCACTTGCACACTTAAAAAATTATTCAAGAACTCAAAATTAGATTTACATTAATGTTCAAAGGAAAAATATGACATCATTCCAATAGGGCTTCACCATACATGGAGTGTAATCTCTTTTACCAAGGCAAAAATGGTAGCTACTTATAGCATTAGAGAGAGAAGTGGGAAAAGATAAGTCCAAAGGGGAATCAAATGAGTTCAACTTCATTTGAACCATAACTACAACTACTTCTACAATTATGCTCATTTAAGCTTCTTAATTGATCTAGGTCACTTCAGTCCATTATATAATTACATTATTCCCTTAGTGATGATCCTTGATGGTTGAAATCATAGGATCAAGTTGTTTCAAGTTGGGTACTAGAATAAATATAGTTAAAACCATTAGATTAATCTTTTAGAGCTTTGTTCTGGTGCTAACTAATGTTCATTGGTTTGTTGTGGCATGCAAAAGTGGAGAGAAGGGTCCTTTTCATGCATTTGGTCCCATAAATGAAACCATTGGGGTATACATGTATGCCTTCATGGCATCTTTTGAAATGCTAGCTCTTGTTCAAATTGGATCATGGTCAAACTCATCCCCATGTTCATAGGTCCATTATAGATAGAAAACCAATCTCAGACTATTGGTTTTACTATAGTCATTATGTTGGTGCAGACCTATAGACTATATATCCCCCTTTCTTGGTTATATTAGGTCCAAAATAGACCCATTCTATCTTTGAGGGAACTAAGAGTTCACCATATACACATATCCTTATTTTAAAAATGGAAAACATAGTCACAAAATGAACCATGCATGACACAAACCCTCAAGCCAGAGGTCCATACTAAGATTTAATGGCAGTCCCTTTATGTTTTTGATCACCTTGGATATATTACTGCATCACTTTGTCTTTTTCATGGCATTCAGATGAGATCCAATGGTGATGGAATGACCCCTGCAAGACCTTGTTTGCCTTGGTAAAAAATTGCTCCTTTAGTTTGACTTTGTCCATCAAAAAATGTTCAAGCCAATCAAAATGCTCCAACCCATCTTTATTCCCATTGGCCTCATAGATCCTTGCTATTATATCTTGACTTTTTGACCCCTTGCACACCATTGATCTCCTTGGTATGAATGAATGTGGTCTATTAATTTCCTTTCATGAAGATCCTTTGACATGTTGACTTTCATTCACACCATTAGATCAAGATGTACGAATGAACGCTAGCTATAGATCTCATTGGGCCCACTTTCCTATTAGTTGAGATCACATTATTGGATTATTTGTATAAATGAGCATTGATTATTGATTAAGATTGGACCCACCTTCCTGTCAATGAACATGCACTGTCAGATTATCTGCTTAGAAAACCTATACTATAGGATCAAGTCCAACTTGTAGCTCTTTAAAGGGTTTTAACCTAGGGACCTTTTGATGTGTTTGACCCCAATGTGAACTATTAGATATCATGTGTCAATATGTGAGCTCATGAAAACCATTAGATCTTGATCAAATTTAAAAATTTTAAGGAATTTTTAACCCAAATGGTTACTTTATGGATCTCAAACTTGATGTTAGTGTGAACATCTTATGCTACAAGTCCAACTTTGAATACTCATAACTTGAGCTAAGAAGCTCATGTTGACTTGAAATTTATAGAGCATGTTCCTTCCATGAATAAATCCATGGTACTATAACCTTTTGGTTCATGAGGATTTTTGAGATGCATTTATAAAATACACAAACAAACTAACCAGTATATTTCCATGTGATGTGCAAGATGGCCCAACCCCTTAGACTTAGCAAACTAAACTTTGAAGCCTTAGATATTAATATAAAAGACTCATTGAGATATGAAACTTGTAAAGAATGGTATTTTCACTAAAGACATTGATCACATGTGGTTTGATGGTCATGTGAGGATTTTTGAGCATATTTATAAATTAGACAAATAAGCTGTCGAGTCTGGTTCTTCATGATGTCTTGATAATGGTCTAGCTGACTTAAGCTTGTGATTAAGCTATTACTTGATCTTTGAAATCTCAAAATAACTTCTTGAGGCTTATGCAAAGTCATCCTTGATCTTGAATTATGTTTATCACCATGAAAACCTATTTGGATCCTTGAAAACTAGTCATTTGCATATATGACCCTAAAATGACCCCTAAGACACCAAATGACACAAGGACTAACCTAGACTATGACCAAAGCTAGAATGGCATATTAAATGGCATGAAATAAACTACAATCATACCCTATGACATTATAAAAATCCCTTATACAATATTTTGATGATAGGGGGTTGACCCATTTTGGCTAGAGGTAAAAATGGTTAATAGGAAGGAAAGCCTAAGTTTATCATTTTCATTTTAAAGTGGTTCCATATATTATAAAAGCGTAATGTGGTTGTATTAAATAATAATTGCTAGGCATGACCATAATTTCCAAGTAAAAACATTTTCCATATATGTTTATTTGTTGTTTAAAGGTTTTAACCAATTTTTTTGATATGATAAGTAGAATTTTTTGCTTATTTTATAATATTTATTACAATTCCTAGAATTAACATGTAAATTTGTGTCAATTTTAAGTTTGAAACATTATTTGTCAAGTGATTATTACGAGGTGGTTTGTGAGACATTAACAATGTATTCGGTCAAGTGTTCCATTCCCATAGAGTGCAAAGACAAAAATTTTAAAACTTTTTTTAATGTTTATAATCTATGCACATGCTATTTTTTGGCACTTAATATTATTTTTATTTTTCACAAAGGAGATAGGCATATAAAATTTTTATTTATATGTTTTTATCTATTCCAAGTCCATATGAAAGGTTTTTTTTGGTTTGGAGTCTTCCTTTCAAAATTTATTTGAAAAATGGTATTAAAATGTGGATAAATAAGGATTTTTAAATGTAAAATGGGTGCATTTTTTATTTTATTCAACACCCTATTTTTGAATTTGAAAATGGGAATTTTTTGTTATGAAAATGAATGCAATCCCATTCCTTTATGATACATGTACCATCATAATTCATAACATAGGACAAGATCAATTAGGCTGATAGAGCCCAAGATCTACCCATATCAAGTTCACAACTAGCTTTGAGATAAGGTTTTGTTATAGTGACATTTTTGGATAGATGATAAGAGTTTGATGTTTTTAATTCAATTTCTGGGTTTTGATTTAATTGATATCATTGATGAGGTTAGATCAATTATATATTAAAATTTTATTTATAGATCTCTCACCTTTCATCTAATAGGGGGAAGCTACTATTTTGGTTTTATATTAGTTTTTGATGATTATACAGTTGACAGGGGTTTCTAGCACCAATAATGTTTGTAAAGTGGTCAAATTTATTGGAAATTAGGTAAGATGCATCATACAAAGGTACATGATTAACATTTATACATGTATTGATGTGGTTGAGTATTTCCATGATGATGCTTATACTGTAGTATATGCATGAATGATCAGAGGGGAATGAATATGCCTAAGGATGCTCATATTTAGGTTAAGTCAGATTTTATATAATCAATAGGCACATGGCATAAGATATGTGTCAACATAGGTGATATACATGTGGCTAGTTTATAGGTTATAATAGGTATTGTTGGATGGATTCATAGTCATATGATCCAAATCATGTTTTAGTTCCATATTGATTAAGGGGGTTATTGGATCTAATGATCCAAGGTTTAGATTTAGATTTATTAGTTTTTGTACGGGGTATGCATATCCTAGTGAGACATCCTGTTTAGTAAATAAATTAAATTTATGTTAGTATTAATTATTATTAATAGGTTAGTTTGAGTAGTTCAGCCTATAAGTGGTTTACGTCAGTATATTAGAAAAATATATTAAATCTTGTGTGTAATAGAAATAATGTAACCTGAATGTCATCTTATTTTGATGAATCAAATAGTGTATTTTCCTATTTACTTGTGTTCAAATTATTATGAATAAATCATATAATGGAAATAAATTTATAAATATGAATTGCATAACTAATTAACCTAATTATAGTTTTACTCAAAATAAGAATTAAGTAGTTACAAATAAATAGATATAAGCATATATCCATGAAAATATATAATTCAAATCTATCTAGTACGCTGGATGTTATGACCCTATCTTTTTAATACTTGTATATGACTACTTAAGCATTATTAATATTGATTATATAACTAGTTTCTGAATTTTTTTAATCTAGTTAGACTATATTGCTAGATTTTGATGTGATGATACTTGGGTTATAGGTTGATGACATATCATGTTTTAAATTTTATAGATGATTATTATATGTATTTCTTACTATAATTAATGTTTTATTAAAATTTTGTATTAATTTATATATTTTCAATCAGGTATTACTGATCTATATTAAGTGGTTTTAGGCACTGATGTATGAGCTAGGTTAGATGTTGGTATCAGTACTTGGGGTATCAAAGTGGTTTCTGAGTAGTCATATAGGTTCTGAAGGTGTCCATATGTTTTCCATTTAGTCTCTTACCATTGAATAATCTTATTATTTTGATTATGTGGTCACATTCTATTTTATGCCTTTATTATATTTTGTCTTTTGTGTCATGTCACACCACTATTTTATTTTTGCATATTGTGGTGGTGTTTGTTGGTTCTACTATTCACATTTGAAATAATCCTCTTTGAAAATTTTCTCTCTCCTCTATGAACTCCTCACCACCTCAATTTTTTTTAGACTCACCCTTTCTAGGACTTAGGCACCCTAAAGAATTTTCCTAGACTTATCCCCATGACCCCCCATGTGAACTATGACCTTGGTCACTTGGCGATTGTTTGTTGCTTGGTTAAATCAAATCATATGGAATTAAAAAATTTAAATTATATTTTAAACTTATTATTTTATTAAGGATGGTTGTTGAACTTTTTAGTTAGGTCATTTATGACCATTGCATTTATGATTTTGGTGTGGGGGGGTGTCTTGGGAGTGGGTTGATAGTAGTGGAGGGAGTTTCTCTCTCTTGGAATTGAATGAAGAATTCATTGGGGGTATGGGAGATTTAGATGGAGGGGAAAGGAGAGTCTGAGGGTAGGTGGATTGGATGTGAGCATGAGAGAAGAATGGGAAAAAATGGAGAAAATATTTTTTTTATTTTTCTTAGGCTTTGGATTTTGGACTATGGTTTTTAGTTTTTTTTACTGGGTCAATTCACTATGTTGAAAGGGAAGGTTATTTAGGCTTGGTGATATACCTTGCTTTCATCATTGTGTTTTCTTATCCACTGCATTGAACTGGGTAAGTCATTATATGATTGTAGTATTATTATTTTATTTTGAAAGAAACTATAAAATATTATGGACACTGCATACACAACTGGGAGTCATAAGACTTCCAAATGGGTATTCAATTCCCAACTAGTTAAATTGATTTATATTTACAATATAAACTTGAAGAAGGGTTTGATATTGTTATCTTGTTTTAATATAAAATTGTTTATGTGGTGGCTTGGGCGTATATCATTGCCCTGGGGATTTCTAGTAGTTTATAGAAGGGTTTTTGTGTGTTTCATTTATACTATGAAAGGTCATAGCTTGGCATTTTTGAATCTACTAGTATGATTATAGTTAGAATGTGTATATCATTGACCCTATTCTTTGAGAGAATGTTTGTGGGTTTTTAAATGGTAGTAATTATATGTATTTTTATTACTATTAATAGATGGGGTCAATTTTTATTTAACCCTATACTTATGTTTAGTAAGTTGGTGTTACTATGCTTCAAATTTGTCTATTCGCCCTATGCATATTTTAAAATGGGTTGCCATACCCTATGTTACAATTTGCATGTTTTGAGTTCAATTTATGAATTAAGTTTCAAAATCAAATTGGGTTTTATTCAATCTTAAAGATAATTTTCTATTTGTTAATGTATTTCTTTTAATCAAATAATTGATTTGGGTTTCTTAAATTTTAATGGCTAAGTTTTATATTCCTATTATGGGTACATTTGAAATGAAGCTTGACTGGTTCTTTCCTTTGATGAACTGGTTATTCATGTTTTCCTTGAATAGTTTAATTTGGTTGTAAATATATGGATGTGGATTCAACTTGGAGATATTATGCGTGCTTAAGTTGAATGACATGGTTATGTTGTGGCTGAGTCATGGTTTTATTAAGGATTTATATAGGTTTGATAAACTATTGAACCCTAGGATATGGGCAAAGTCCTGTTGGAATCATTAATTTATAATAAGGTTTTTGGCTTGTAAAATAAGACCATTATTGAGGTCAACTATTTTATTAAAAACATTTTGCTTGATTTTTAAATTTGGGGATCATATGAGGTCGTGAGACCTCATGATGATCCCATGAATCCCATATATCAATTTTTGACTTAAAATTGATTTATACATAGGAATAATTTTTGGAATCATTGTTGTTACTTTTGGAAAATTATTTGTATTGCTGAAGTCATAATGAACGCATTGACTAGTTTATTTATGTTGTCTATTTTAATTTATTGAATTATAATGGATTGTAGCTTGGTTGAGTAAAACTTGTTTCAAATTATATATTTTTGATTCATATCTTATTATATGATGGCTTGATTATGTGGTTATGGTATAATCATTCCTAGACTAAGCTTAAATGGCTAAGTTGTAATTGTGTGCTTATGAGCATGAGCTATGGATTGGTAGTCGAGATATTATAGGTTGACCATACACTTGGAAATTTTCCAAATTGGTTTTTTAGATGTTATGAACATGGATTTAGTTGTTAAATACATTTTTATATCCTTTGAGTAACCTATAGTGGATATACCCACTCCTAATTTATAGCAATGTTATACTTGGTTATTTTTGTCTCATCTTAGGATGGTGCTTTGATAGTCACTTGCATGCATTACTTTTCATATTATCTTGAGTTGTCTAATGGTTTAGGAATCTTGAATTAATTATAATCCCTTCTTGACCTTGGTAGCCTAAACCACCATAAAAATGATTGATATGGTGGTAAGGGCCACTAATGGTTAGGTTCATAGGGTTAGTTGGGAGGGTTTGTCTGATTTGGTTACTTGCTACTCACATTCATGGATGATCTCACAAACAGGCATGAAGTAATTCAAAAAAAATTTATATATGTTAGTTATATGCTCTTAATTTATTATTTATTATTTTCATATATTATGATTCATGAATACAATTATAATATTATTTCCTTTTGATAGTGGTTTAGTTATACACGGGGATTTTGATATGCTAACCCTGTAATTGAAAATGGACCACATGGGGAAAAAAGTAAAAGTTTATAATGTTAATCTTATGTTAAGATGTGAAAGGTACATTATATTTTTTAAATTTAATCATTTACATGTACTTGAATTTATTTTTGGATGCTTGGATGGACATCATTATTGTTTATACCTTAGAATATTTTATTAATGTTATTACTGTAGTATCAACCTCTTATTAAGTTATATAACATTGTTTAGTTTTGACATGAGAACTAAATGGTAAATTTGAGTAGGGGTTTATTTATGCATATGTATTGTTTATCCTTGATATTTAAGCATACATAATTATGTTGGTTTGATTTGTTAATAAGTTAGAATCTTAACTTGAAAGAATGTTCATTGATGAATCATTTAACTAATTCTCTTTGGTATATCAATATCAATATCAATATATATATATATGATTTTCTCATATATGTTGGTTTAACCATTGAGGTAATAAATAATATAGAGATATATGTTTAGATGTTTTTAAATTGTACATAGAATATAGAAACCAATTCAGTTAAGCTGGTTAATAGCATATGTAGAAAACATAAATATAATTCTCTCTCTTGCATATTTCAGACCTATATGGATACGTATAAAGGTATGTATGTTATGGTTAATCAATCTGTTGTTGTTGATTTATTTTTTTATGTTTCAGTATTAGTTAAATTATTGAAATGAATGAAATTCTAAGTTCAATTACTATGCTAAGGGCTACCTAATACATAAATAATCTGAATTTAAATTCTAGAATGAATTGCCAATGAGTAGATGAAATAAGTTATCTTAAACTATTTGTATTATGAAATAGAATTGATAAGAAATGTATTTACCCTTGCTTGATGCTTATATAAATGAATAATGGTTGAATGTATACATTTTTGACTTCCCTTTTGTGAGCTAAGTATGCTATCATCTTATTTCTTGATGGATGGAATTGAATGCACTATTGTGTCATGACATGCTCAAATATAATTTTGTAAGAATTCTTAAATGGAATGTTTTATTTGGGTTCCACTCTTTGGATACTTGGTTGTAATTTCTCATTTGAGTAAGATACCTATTATTTTTATGTTATATATATAGTTGATTATGTTAGAAATCTGTTGATGCTTATACACTTCTATACCTATTGCATTGGAAATTGCTATTATGCATATGCATATTAGATACTTGTTCATATTGGAAACATATCACCCATCCATGTTGGATCATACTTGGAAGGATATTGTATGAATTCAAGTGGTTTATTTAATAAGCTCCTAGTTGTATGAGAGGCTAATGAATTAACTATTTATTATTCTTAATAGTTTATTAAGTAAATGTATGGCTGAAAAAATAATAAAGAAAGAGTGAAATTTGCATGGACTGTATATGTCTCCTTTGATTTAAATTTGATGGTTGATTGAATAATCAATGTTAAAGGAATATATGATTGACTGTAATATGCTTTCTATTTGCATTAATTCCTCCTCTTGTTAATCATAAATGTATTGTCTATTTGCTAATAAAATAACATTTGTATAGATTCAATTATGGGTTACCATTATAATTGAAATGATAAATAATGAAGTTGATCATAGTCATATCATTGTTCATTTATTTAGGTATTATCATTCATTCTCATCGATTGGGCAACTTATGAACTTAAATTAATATGTTGACTATGGTGAAATGACCTTAAGGCATGAGGAGGTTGACAACTTTGACTAGTAGCACTTGAATTAATGGTTTATAAGATTTCTTTGTTTTTATTCTACTTAATGTTTGTAATTTCTTTTAAGTAGTGATAAATCTATTATATGCTTATGGGAATTAAACATAATTTGCATGTATTGAAATTAATTCTTGATTTCTATGCATGATTAGCATGTTGATATCATGCCTATTTATCAATATTATATCTTTTTCTCATTCCATACAACTATTATAAACTAATGATAACTTAGGGTGTATAAGTTATCCCCTTTGGTTTGTTTGAAAGTAACCATTTAACCACCCACTAGTGGAACCAAAAGCCACTAAAGAGTGTGAGATATTGAATAAGGGTTAATGACATATAAATGGTCCTATACAAAATAATGAGTTCCATATATAGTACCCAAGACCTATCCATATATTTGTACATCAATATGCCTTGAATCCCATAAACCATCTTTTGGGAAAATTTCCTCCCCATAACATCTTTTATGAGTAATTACCCCTAGTTAATTATCTCAAATCACCTCCTTGGAAACCTCTATTCAATCACCCATCAAACCTCCCTATCAAAATCATATCATATAATAAATTCCTATATTCTACCATCAAATCCAAACCCTAAATCCATCTATATCCCACCTCACTATATTAGGCAATATTATCTCTTATAGGGGTGATGAAGACATCTAGTCTAGATTCTAGAATAGTCTCAATCAAGAGTCAATGAAGGTCACTATGTCATCAATACATCTAACATTGAAAACATGGTCCTAGCATCACACATCCCCAAAATGGGTGTTGGAATCAAAAAATTATCAACATTATTGCATCTCAAACCCATATCCAATAAATTGAGATGCTAAAAGTCAAAAAAGTAAAAAAAAACATCATTCATCTAATGGTGAAAACTAGTCTTCTGATACATTGGACAAGTACCATGATGAAAACTATCTTTTAACATCATAGTAAAATAATATATTTTCTGAATTGTTCCTCAACACTTGGGGGAAAATCCATCCCTTGTCATTCTCATTATTTTCTATTTTATCCCTTTGTCCATCATCTACCATCATATTATACATCTAATTTTGTCCATCCTTTATTCTAGTCTTTACCTTAGTAAGGGAGTGGAAGATGTCTTGAGAAATTTTATGGAATAATCTTGGCATATTCTCTAATGGACACTCAAGAAACTAGATATCTGGTTCTTTCATAATGTGGTCATTGACAACGTCTATTTAATTCTTCCTTGGTGTTTATCCCCTTTTCAACATCATCCTCATGATTTTGTTGTCCCATCATTATTCCATCTATACTTACCCTAGTTGCTAAGATTGGTATTAATTTTCCTAGTAACCCCATTTGTATAGTGTATATACATATCCCAAAAGACCTAAAGATTGAAATATAATAAAAATCCTAAAAAATATAAAATTCACAAAAATTCTAAAACCTCTAAGTTGTCATGTATTATGTCTTGAGTATCCCAATGGTATTATCCTATATAATAATTTATCCATATCATTTTCATACTCCCTTGATTATGTCCTAATGGTCTTATTATTTTGTCATCTTTCCTTGTCTCAACATCCTAGTGTGTTGTCTTATGTATTTTGTAGCCTTATCCTAATTACAGTCCTTATTATACTCCAAGTCCATACCTTATCTAAGTTACTAACCTTAATCCACACTCACATCATGATCATCATGACCGACTTGGTCCAACTCATCACTTGATTACTCATCCTATCAAATCTCATCAAGAAAATCAGACAAGACACAATGACACTGCATGTAAATACTTGTGTGTGTTGTCTTCTCTTTGTTATTTAGATTATTTACATGTCTTTTATCATGTATATATATGCATATGTTAATTTTATTGTCTTTTTATCTTATTGTATTAATATTTTAATGGGTTTGCATCATGTCTTTTTTTCTACTAGAAAATTAATGAGGATGCTATGATGGAGCCAAAAAAGTTATAATAATGCATTTGGGTGCCCTATGCAGAGTTCATCATTTTATATTTTATAATCATGTACTTTAGAAAAATGTCCTTTTGGTCATGCTCATATCATGGGGTATACTTCCTAGTTCTATATTTACATCAGATTACTTAGACTATGATGAGCCTTATTCCAAAAATTATGGCTTGATAATATACACACTCATCATTTTTCCTATCCTCTGTCACCTATCATAACGTCTAACAAACCATATTTTTATCCTAGTCCTTTGTCTTAAAGCCAATCATCTAAGTCCACTTGTCTGATATCTAATCATTCCTTTGATTCTTTTTATCATCATGCCTATATCTTCTAACCAATCATATATCATCTCTCTAGTCATCAACAACTAACATATCAACTCAAATATCAATCCAATCATAATCACATATAAAATATATATAACTTATAAAATGTCTAATAGTTATTATCTTCCTGCTCTATTCTATCTTATCATCCATCTTTTAGTATAAACTATAATGGTATGAGGTATTTTTAGACTATGTAGGCAGTGCTCAGTCACATGGTGTGCCTGAGGTCAGCTCGCCCACTCTCTTATCTTTCCCCATAATTCATCAACACATTTCTATTGTCCCTAATCATCCTCAAGTCTTGTATTAGTTAAATCCTTGATCCATAATATCATCAATCAATTATTCAATTAATAAATCCATATCCACTATGAAATCATCTGCCCAATCTTCCCATTCAATCACCCACACCTATTGATTAGGCTTGACAAGTCACAACATCTAAATTTTATTTCATTAGTAATCTATTATCATTGATTCATCAATTCATCATTTAAATATGATATTTTCCTCTTTTTATTATAACATGATCAGGAACATAACTTTATTATCATCTCTCACTCCCTTTCACATGTACTTGTTAGGTGTATCATTACTATTAATCACATTGTGGCTCATTTATTCAATGCATTAAAGTCCAATTCTTCTCCTTAATATTTTGGTCACTTGATCATATCATTTCTTATCTCTCATATCCTTCATCATATCATTTAACTTCAGCTTTGAACTACACTAATCTTATCAAATCATCACCTTATCTTAGCCCACAAATCTCCTTTACATGCACCCTTGCTTGGGATATGTCAAAAGCTCATGGCCTTTACCCTATTGGTCTAAAACTCTCCTAGGCATGTATCCTTGCTTAGGATAAGCCAAAATCTTGCAACCATTATATTCTCAGTCTAAAAATCTCTTTGGCATGTGTCCTTGTGTTGGATATATTGAAAGTTATGACCTTTTATCATCATCATGTTATAATTGATTCCCTTTTGGGATGTGTCAATAACTATGACACTATTAGAATAATTAATGGTTAAGTGGTATTATTTATATACCCTTAATACATTAAATTTTATTGGTTAAATAATACTATATTTTATTATTTATCATGAGTTTATCTTTGTGTAAATAAATAATAGAATATATTAAATGGCCTTTAGAGAGGTTAGACCTATTAATGTGGTGGCTGTAAAAGGTCACATTATAATGGTTAGATTACCTTTCCTATATATTAAAGAGTTTATATTGTAAAATGTAATGAAAAAAAAAGAGTTGAGATAAATGAGGGAATGTGGAGAGTACATTTACAAGTTATGTGAAGAAATATTGATAAGAAGTGGGAGGAAGAAAGACTGTATTATGTACTTATTAGTTTCTCATAATATGAATAATATTTGTGGATTTTTTACCTCTTGGAGATTTTCCCACATATATCTTGTGTTAGTTTCATGTATGCCTTTGCTCTTGATCTCATATCTAGATTCATTGCTTGTATGCATTATTTTTCTTAATTTATCATGGTATTAGAGCTTGTGATATGTTGATTAAGCGACCAGGTTATATATCAAGCTTGTTGAGTTCTGTTCAAGCTCATTTTTACTCAAAAATTTACTTATTTATCCTATGGCACATTCACGAGAGTGTTGTTGGGCTTCTCACTTTATCAAGTTTGTGATATATGTACTTTAATCATTATTTAATAGATTTGACCAACCAAAGCCATTTTCAGGTCATTTTTAGATTTGTGAAGGACTTGCATGACCTATGATATGATATTCTACCTAAAGATCTAGTAATAAAAATTGATTTCATTATTATTTTCTATTATTTGGCATCTAAATGTCAAAAATCAGTCTCTTAGCCTTTTTAAGATTCCTTAGATCCTCTAAAGTAGTCTTTGAATATTTTCAAATTTTATCTCCTCTCAGCTCTATTTTTTTAACATGTGAAAGAAAAAAATTAGTATATTTTTTAGTTTTTAGGCAAAAAATCTCAATTCTGAACCCTCTATTGGCTTTCTTTGGCCATTTTCATGCTTTTTTGACCTTTACTTCCCCCGATTTAGACCCTTGTAGGTGATTTAAAAATTTCTCTCTCCTCCCAAGCATATTTATATGACCTATGAGGTAGAAAATTCTTAATTAATTAATTCTTTCATATTTTTTTATCCTTTTGTGGTCTAGAAGGAAGAAATTAGGTAGATTAGGTGTTCACATGCTGCTTTAGACTCTGAGGAGAAGTGTAAAAGCTTGTTTTTAATTTTTATTCTCCCCATAAGTGGTTATGTATGGCTCTTTAAAGAAAAAATTCTATCAAAATCTATTTTTGATCAATTTGTAGTCTCCTTTGATGATTGCTAGATGATATCTTAGTTTTTAATGTTCTAAAACTACTTGGAGAGTTCCCTAGTGCATTCCTTGAAGATCTGACTATTTTCCTTTATCCATAGGCACCATTTTATGGCTTTGTGTAGTAGTAAAAAATATTTTGACTCTTAACCTTAGATTTTGTCTTGGTAAATGCATCAAAGGGCTTGTGCAAAGTATTTAAGGAGTTTTTAGGACCTGGTTTGATCTCCCTGAGCTCCATACTATAACCAGCTTCTACAGGTGTGCCATTGTATTGCTGTGCCATGAAAATAAAAATATAATGGTTAATATAGTTTTAAATATTATATTTATTAAATCAAATAATTTTTAATTATTTTTTTCATGTAAGCACATGTTAGCCCCCTTGTGTGTTGAATTATATTTTTTAAAAAGATTAAAAAATATATTTTTTATTTATACACTCAAAAGATACTTATTTTACATGCATTTAATATTTTAATTTTAAAAAATTAAAATTAATTAAATACATTATAAATCATATAGCTTGCATGTGAAATCTTGTATTGAACAAAGGGAAGTTGACTAGTATTTTTTGGAAACAATTATAGATCCAAAGTCCTTAAATCAAATATTAATCGTAATATGTTTTTTGATTAAAATTAATTAATTTATTTTAAAATAATTAGTTAAACATTTTAGTTATTATCTATACAAAATCTCACGTGTGAAGTTTGTGACACTTTTGACACTTTTGACACCCTTGACTTGTCATATTTTTTTGTCAAAGATGGTCATGTGACCTGTTGATATTTAGATTTTTATACATTTTAAATGTATTGGAATGGTATTTTATTGGATTTGAAACCTCTTTATCTGAATTTTAATGTATAATTTGTTTTAGGACACTTGCAATTTCTTTCCTTGTTGTAATTCTTCCTATTTTTAAATTATTATACAATTAACTAAGTGGCTAGTGTTGTTTACTCATTAGAATATTTATTGTTATTAAAAATTCAAGTATTAAACATGTTAAAAAATTTGCTTTCTAATTTTGTGTGTGTTGATTTAGTAGAAAATGCAAACTTGTAGTGTTAACTTTAAAAGGAAGAAGATATCTTCATGACTCAAATTATAATATGAGTTATTCCTAATAAGATATATATTATTTAGCTAACTTAGTATTAGATTATTAGTGAATTTATTATGTGATAAAGCTAACCCATCTCTATATATATCTTGTTGGTAGTTTTATTTATCTAACCATTACTAGGATAGATATTTCATATGATGAGGGTGTTACTTCCAGATTCATATAAGATCCATACTTGGATCATTAAAAATTAGAAAAATAGATATTGTGGTAAATAAAAGGAACTATAAATTTTGGTTTATATTTTTTTTCCTATTAATTATGCTAATTTATTTGGTTATTGTGATGTTAACCATACTATAATGAGTCTACTTCTATATATGTGTTTATGTTTAGTGTAGGTGCTATCACTTGGAGCACTTCATGTGAATGTTTCTAATTAAGCCTTGTGGCTATGAAGGATGACATAAAAATGTCATGTGGAAGTTCCTCATTGTACCAAATTTCTTGGTGATACTCAAAGTTGTATAGCTTTGATGAAAATTCTAATGTATCACCAATGAACTAAAGCTTATTGAAGTTCATTCAATGCTGGACCTATCAAATTTTCCATCGAGGAGGACTGTACATGACAATGTCACTTCTTAACAACCATGTGAGTCATGTGTTTCCTTATATCTCTCTATACTTCTCATTATAAAGTGTTGTAATATATCACTTTACGTGATTTTGGTAAACTTCATATGAAAGTCTACATTGTACCCAATACATAGTAACATGGAGGTCCTTATATTATAAAACAATCCAATATGCTTGGTTAATTGTTCATGAGAAATTGTGGGATGTAGTATCATAATCATGCTAGCCTAAACTCACTCTAAGTGGTTTATGGTAACATAGTGTAATTATTTTAAAGGTGTCTATAGGGACATAATGAAAAACCTTTAGGTGTCTATGGATGTATAATGTAATTCCTTTAAATCTGACTATGTGACTGTGGTTACATAGTGTAATAACTTTGGGTATCTATAATTATATAGTGTAATTACTTTAAAAGTGACTATGTTATTATGGTTACATAGTCTAATACCTTTGGGTATCTATAGTTATATAGTGTAATACCTTTGCGTGATTATGTTTACATAGAATAATTCCTTTAAAGATGACTATGGCATGATGAAAGATGTTTCTTTCAATTATTACCTCCTAAAACCCATCATGTGGATGGTTCATGGAGTGCAATTTTTTTGTGTTGTTACCTCATAAAACTTATCATGTGGATGGTTCATGGAGTATATCCTTATTTTTATAAAGATTATTATGGTACGTATCCCCACTTAACGTTAAGGGGGAGTATTGGAATAATTAATAATTAAGTGGTGTTATTTATGTAACTTTAATACATTAAATTACATTAGTTAAATAATAATATATTTCATTATTTATCATGATTTTATCTTTGTGTAAACAAATAGTAAAATTTATTAAATGACCTTTAGAGAGGTTAGACCCATTAATGTGGTGGTTGGAAAATGTCACATTATAATGATCAAATTACCTTTTCTATATAATAAAGAGTTTATATTATAAGATGTAATGAAAAAAAAAGAGTTGAGACAAATGAGAAAATGTGGAGAACACATTTCCAAGTTATGTGAAGATTGATTAAGAATAAGTGAGAGGAAAAAAGAATGTATTGAGTACTTGTTAGTTTTTCATAATATGAATAATCTTTATGGGTTTTTTTTACCTCTTGGATATTTTCACATGTATATTTTATGTTGGTTTCATGTATGCCTTTTCTCTTGATTTCATATCTATATCCATTACTCGTATGCATTATTTTGCTTAATTTACTAGATATTATCATTTTCACTCCTTGTGCATAGGTATTTGACAAGAGCATCATCAATTTTTATCTCACTAATCACATCAAGTTTATTTTCTTCTTCATATATCTCCCATATAACATCTCATCCCCTTGAATATCCATCACATCCCACCCCTCATTTCTTTTTTCGAGTGGCAATCTACCTCTTTCCTCCCCACATGTCCCCTAAAGGGGGATCATATCCACTAACATCATTTGCTAACATTCATCCAGGAGTGTCTTTATTTGAAAGACCATTACTCCTTATACTTGTCCACTCATAATGTCCTTTCAAATAGGAGAAAAATATATGCATCTAAATTTTATCAATTCCCTCTATCACCAATTTCATCCAATAATCTTCTATCTGACCTTACTTCATCTAATTCATCATTACTAGTCTCCTAATCATTTATCCAACATTACGTCATCATGCTAACCTTATTTTTGACCCACAAATCAATTAATCCTTCTTCTAATATATCATTTATCTTATAATATTATTCTAACCCCACTTGTCCATTATATTAGGAATTTAAAATTCCCTCTCACCTACCCTAGCCTATGAAAACCTCTCTTACTCCTCTAGATTCTATATAACCCCCTAATCACATGACTAATCATCTACTAATTGTCATTAGGCTTTCAAAAAGACTCTAGAGGATTTTAATTTTAGAACATTCCCTCCTCTAGAATCATCCAAGAAATTTTTAATTCTTTGAATAATTTTACACCATTGATCTTCCTACACCCAACTTTGAATTTTATCCATTGATTCTCCCTCCTATTTAAATCAACCACCCCTCCATTGGCAAACTAACAATGAAATCCATGATCCTCTCATGCCAAATAAGTCTAATTATCAAATTCATCAAGATAATATCATGCTATCATAAATTCTTAGTTTATCCATAGTAATCCAACATCTAATAATCTTTAATCTTAGTCTTATTTTTATCTCAATCTTATTTGGAGTATAAAATTTTATGAATATGTAGGCATAGTGTATGTATAATATTTTCACTTGAATTGAATTTTTATTTAATTAGCTCTAAATTAGAGGCATTTTGGAATTTTGTGTAGGATAATGATATTTTTTTAATAAATCAATCCATTTGCACAAAATATTTGCATTACAAATTATACTATTAGAGATGTGTTTGGAGAAGAATAAATGGAAAGGGTACCATTATTTGAGGGAAAATAACACTATAATAAGGGAGGGACATTATCTTAAAAAAAATAAAAATTTAAATAATAGAATATTAATAAGAGTCCCCTACAACATCTTTGGAAGGTGGGAAAACTTTGCTACAAATGAGTGAATGAAAAAGAGTGAGAAGATCCTCACCAAAACCACTCTAAAAATGGAATAAAAATAAAAAATTGGTGAAAATCAAAGATAAAAATTAGACTTTAGTAACATATTGTGAGATAGACTTCTCAAAAATAAGGAGACCAAGAGAAAATGAAAATAAGCAAAAAAAATTATGATACCAAATAAGTGTCTAATATAAATACATTGATGGGGATGTGCCATAAGAAATGAGGAATATGCACACTTAGGAACTTGTATATAAATGAAAATATAGAAGGGATAAAGAGGGTAGTTAGATCTATCTTAGACTACACAGAGTTGAGTCCATTTAATTAGATGACACAATAATAAGACTCCTAAACTATTTAGAGGATATAGTCATAGAAACAAAGGAAAAGAGAAAAGAGGTTCAATTGACTGTAGAAAAATATCAGGATGAAGTATTAAATAAAATTATAGAAGCAAAAATTGTGTATCCATTTGACTAAGAAAGGTTCAGGTAACTCTAAAAAGTAGAGTTAAGATCAAAAAATAAATAAAAATAGCCCTAGAAGCTTGGAAAAAAACCCTATAATGGGCTATATAATTATAAGATGTGGTAACTCAACAAAGGAAATAGGTAGAGAAATAAACAACTAAAGAAAATAGAAAAAATCCAAGAACTTGCATAATTTGTTACTCAATAGGCAAAATAGTTGTTGGAAAAAGAGAAGGTAGAGGAAGATGAAGTAGAGAGAAGGAAGTTATAAAAATAAAAGGAAGAAATAATAAAGTCATAAAAATAAAATAAACATAAAATGAAAGAGGTTGACAAAATTAAAAAAGAGGAGGAGAAGAAAATAAAAGTATAGGAGGAGAAAAGAGTAGAAGAGGAAAAACATAAAAAAATGGAAGAGGAGGACAGTAAAAATAAAATTGCAGTAATAGAGGGAAGGAAAAGGGGAAAGAGGAAGAGAATAAAAAAGAGGAGGAAAAATAAAAAATAGTATGAAAATAAAATGGGAAGGGCAAAGAGCTTATTAGTGTAGGTTTTTATTTTCTCCTATTTATTAATTAGGGAATATTATATATTTGTGCATACATGGAGTTTTCTTACATTCGTGGAATAGGCTAGCTTATGTGGAGATTGTGTGTCATATTTGTGTCATAAGGTGTCATAAGTGACTCCTTTGACCGACTATTCTAGGTATGGGAGTTACTTCTCTATTCTTAGCACCTTGTCACCACCTTTTTTGGAGGAGTCTATTCTTGGGGTGCTTTGACCACCTTTTGTGGAGGAGTCTATTCTTGGGTGCTTTGACCACCATTTGTGGAGGAGTTACTTACTAACTCTCCTATATGTATTCTTCATTTTGGCCATTTCATGTTAATCAGATTTTGGTTTTCTCCATTTTGTATTGTGCAATTTCTCTTATTGTGTTATTTTTAAATTGCTTTGGCATCTATGTGGTGTGCACTTGTTCATCTTGTGTGATCACGTCTCCATTGCACTCGCATTATCTAGATTCTGGCAACAACTCTGATATGGTATCAGAGCCTGCCCGGTAATCTTGTGTGTGATTATGCTTTTAGCTTATCTTGAAATCAAGAGGAGTGGAGTTTTCTTTTTTTTATTCTAGATTTGGTCTAAAATAAAAAAAAATATATATCAATTTTGGTTAGTTTCTTTGGAAATCCTTGGCCTTTGGGTGTATTGGTTGTCTTCACTTCAGGAGCTGGTTCAACAGTTAGCTTGGGTGCCATTGTTGTGTAGAGCAGCAAAGGGAGGAGCAACAGTTAGCAGATGGAGGAGCAATAGTCAAAACTCCTCACAGTCAGCTCTTCTGGTCAACAGCTTCTAGTCCAAGTGCCAAACTTTAGTCCTGTGCCAAGCTTCTGTCCTTTAACAAAATCAGCAACATCGCCACTTCTGCTGCCACGTTTCTGTCCTTCCAGCCCCCTCAAATAGAAGTCAACATTGCAGTCCTTTAGCACTCCATGCCACAGTCAGCTCCAGCTAAGCCATAAGCCGTACGACATTCAGGTTTGCATTCTTTTTTTGGAATAAAATTCAAAACCGCACCCTTTTTTTTGGGATGCCACTGCTGCATCTGTTTTGCTGTTTGAAAAATAGAAGTGTGCCTTCCTTTTTTGGTGAAGATATTCTTCTATTATCCTTCCAAAAAGGCACCTTAGATAGTCTAGCAGGTTTGAACATTCATTTATTTGTCTTTTTTGCTGTCAAATTCTGGATTGTTCATTTTTGGACGCCCCTTCCTTACTTGGCATCATATGTGGCGCCCCTTGGACACTTGGCATCATTCAATTCTGTCTTTGATTTAATATTTTTAGTTAAATTTGACTTGTTAAAACAAAAATCAGTCAATTTGACTGAGTATTTAATTTTTTAGACAGTTTTGTATTTTGGGGATTTTCAATTAAAACTTGTATCTTCGACCTACGAAGACGAAGGGTGAGGCCTGGGTTGGTAGGAGGCCAATTTCCCCTCACACAAATCTCATTTAGATTTCTCATTATATGCCAAATCCAATGAGTGGTTGGAAGGCCACTTTATCTCCCCATAACAGACATTTTTTAATGTTTTAGTGCTTTTTTTGCAAAAACACTAGTTTACGGAAAAATTGTAACTTTAATATCTTGCAAACGGTAGCTCGGTTTTGGGTGACATTTTTTGTAAAAGTGCTTGTAATTAAATTCTCCACAATGTAGAGTTATTTTTTAAAAATACACTAGTTTATAAAGTGCCAAAAAATTGGGTCTCTTGAGATGCATTTTCGGCTGAGTCCGACGTCTTTTGAGCGTGCACTTGCATATTTGGGGGGGGGCTCAATATTTCAGGAGGGTATGATTGCTTTTCAAAACTTGCTTTCATTCACCTTTTTGTATAAATTCACAACTTACAATCAACTCAACTTCACCTAAATTTAGCTAAAAATGGATTCTTTTCAACTTAAACCCCTAACACCCTTCAACTATCATAAATGGAAAGTCAAAATGTCAATCATTCTTAGAAGCAAAGGGTTGTATAGGATCACTATGAGAACTGAAGTAGAACCCAACACTGATGCTGATAAGGTCAAGTGGTACAACCGTAGTGATGAAGCCTATGGATTACTGAGTTTGTCTGTGTCTCCAGAACTTCTCTTCCATTTAGAATCCTCTTAGACTCCTAATGACATATGGGACACCTTAGAAAAGTTATTTGGGAAGCTTGATGAGATGAGAGGTCATGAGCTTGAAAATGAACTCATAAGTCTAAGTCATAGCAACTTTGACACCCTATAGGACTTCTTCACAAGTTTAAGGCCCTTAGATTGCAATTGAAAGAATGTGGGATAGAGAAGAAAGATGATCAACTCATACTTTCTATTCTCGTAAAGTTAGGTCCAAGCTATTCAGTCTTTGTCTCCAGTTTCCATGCCATAAAAAGTGCCCTTGGCACTACATGGAAAATGCCTTCTTTGGATTCATTCATTGCCGACTTGACTAGGGAGCAGGATAAGCTAATTCAAATGGGCACAATGAAGTCTACTCAACCCCAAGCATTGATAGTTGGAAATGGTAAGGATAAGACTTCAACAAAGGAGAAGAAGAAAAAAAATAAGGACTAGGAGAAGAAGAAAGAAAACAACAATCCTGCCAAAAACAACACTAAGTCTTCATCCTCCAATGCTAAACCTAAGAAGGAGAAGGTTAAGTGTGCATATTGTAAAAAGACAGGGCATGATGAACACAAATGTATGAAGAAACAAATAGATCACCTAACTCATCTTCTAGAGAAGAACAACATAGGTGTTCCTGAGTCCATCAAGCAGAATTCATCTACCCAAGATTCTACTAAGGCAAAAGGCAAGGGTAAGGAGAAAGAAAAGGGCAAGGCCCTTGTAGCAACTACAGCTTCTACATCTTCATGGGTCATAGACTCGGGTGCTTCTCACCACATGGGCTCTTCACTAGTTGAGTTTTCATATTTAGATCCTTGTAGCATGACTTCAATTAGTTTGGGTGATGACACATCAGTTTCTGTTGCAGGGAGAGGGTCCGTTGAAATGAAAGGAGGAACATTCAATAATGTTCTAAATGTTCCTTCTCTTTCAACCAATCTCTTATTAGTGTACCAAATCACTCACATTGGTCAGGGCATGAGAGTTGAGTTTTTACTAGATTCAGTGGCTATCAGGGAGCTGCATAGTGATACTACAATGGCAGTGGGTAGGGCAGATCACCAAGCCAGGTTATACACCTTCTCACATTTTGTATCAAATTCTTCTCCAATAGCATTGTTGACTCATTTAGATAGAGTTAGCAAATTATGGCATGAGCAGTTTGGCCACCTTAACTACCGCTACCTTAAACAACTTTGCAAACATGACATGGTCATTGGCTTGCCTCGTGTCCAATTCTCAAAAGGACTTTGCGAGGGGTACTCCCTTGGAAAGCATCCCAAAGCAAAATTGACAAAGGTAAAGCTTGGAGGGCTTCACAACCTTTGGAGTTAGTTCAAAGTGATGTATCAGGACCCTTTCCCAAACCATCTTTCATAAGGGCCAAGTACATCCTCACTTTCATTGATGAATTCTCTAGGTACACTTGGATATATTTTCTCAAATAAAAGTCTGAAGTGTTTGAAAATTTTCTAGACTTCAAGGATCTTGTTGAGAAACAGAGTGAGAAATCCATCAAGGTTCTTCAAACTAATAATGGAGGGGAGTATGTCAGCATCAGGTTTGAGTAGTTTTTCACCACAGAGGGAATTGATTTGTAGTGCATAGTCACTTACAGTCCTTCACAAAATGGGGTTGTAGAATGCAAGAATAGGTTCTTGAAAGAGATAGGTAGCTATATGATTCAGTCCAAATCCTTAGCACCATAGTACTAGGCCGAAGCCATCAATTGTGCTTGCTATATTCAAAACAGGGTTCCTCATAAAGCTTTGAAAGGGATAACACCCTTTAAAGCTTGGCATAAAAGGAAACCTGATGTTGAGCACCTTAGAGTTTTTAGATCCCTAGCCATGGCCCACATTTTGAAGAAGAAATGCAAAGCTATGGAACATCAGTCCAAGCCTTGCATCTTTATAAGATATCTGGATGGTATTAAGGGATATCACCTTCTAGATCTAGTCACTCATGAGTTGTTCATCGAAAGAAGTGTCCACTTTCAAGAGAGTCATAGAGACTCAACACTTGACACATCTCCCTCATCAGATCTATTTCTTCATGATGATTTCTCATTAGATTCAGATCAGCCATAATAGGTTCTTGAGCCATAGACATCTTCTTCTTCTTCGAGTTCAGACAGCGAGGACAATCATGCCACATCATCCACCTCTAGTCAGTCAGAAGATGAGGAGTTAGCACCTGACTTGCCCACTTTCGGGCCACTTTGGGCCAGACAGACACTTGAGAGTGCTAACACTTGGGCAGGAGATCCCGTAAATGACAGGTGTATTAGGGGGGATTTTCAAAGAGATCCACATGCTTTCTTTGCTACATTTTTGGATCCACAGACTTTTTGAGAGGCATCGGGGGTACCTGAGTGGGATAGTGCTATGGAAGAAGAATATTTTTTCTTAATCAGAAATAACACTTGGGATTTGACTTCGCTTCCTAAGGGAAGAAAGATGGTTCGATGTAGGTGGATATATCAGACCAAGTTTGTAGCAGATGGGTCAGTTGATAAGTACAAGGCATGATTGGTCGCCAAGGGTTTCTCATAGGTGGCAGGCATTGACTACTCAGAGACCTTTGCACCTGTTGTAATGATGACTTCTATCTGACTCACCTTGGCTATTGCCATAGCACATGGTTGGGATGTGCATCAGATGGATGTGAAGAGTGCATTTATTCATGGAGACCTAGAGGAGGAGATCTACATGGAGCAGCTGCCAAGATTTGTTCAAGATTATTCCTTAGTATATAGACTTAGGAAATCTATCTATGGCCTTAAACAGGCCCCTTGGGCTTGGTATGCCAAGATGGATTCCTTCCTTCTCACAACAGGTTTCACTAGGTGCCATTTTGATCCCAATGTCTACTTCTTGTGGTAGGATGATTTGCTCTTGATTTTGGTTTTATATGTTGATGACCTTTTGATCATCGAGAGTTCTTCATCGGCTATTGCAACGGTGAAGGCATCTCTCCAGGATAGATTTGACATGACAGACTTAGGTTTGTTGCAATAATTTCTTGGCATCAAGATCTCACAGTTAGATTTAGGGATTTCTCTTACATAACCTAAGTATGCTTTTGACTTATTAGCTCAGTTTTATATGGTTGATTGCAAGACATCTCTGACTCCCTTTCTATCAGGAGTCAAGCTTGAGGCTGATTGTTCTTCACCATTGGTTGGGGCCACTCAGTATCGAAAACTTGTTGGTAGTCTCATCTACTTGACTCACACCAGGCTCGACATATCATATTTAGTGGGACTTGTCTCCAGATTCATGCAAGAACCCCATGAGCTACATTGGAAAGCAGCTAAGAGCATCTTGCATTACATACAGGGTTCACATAGATATGGGATTCATTACAAATTTGGCATAGAGGTTGAATTGGTTGGATATATAGATTTAGACTGGGCTGGCAATTCACAGACTTGCAAGTCCACTTCTGGTTACAGTTTCTCTCTAGGTTTAGGTCATATCAGTTGGTCTAGCAAGAAGCAAAATGCTATTGCTATATCATCCACTACGGCAGAGTACAGGGGAGTTGTTAATGCAGCTACTGAGGCTATTTGGCTTTAGGGGATTCTTTTTGAGTTTGGCATTCCTATCAGGCAACCCACCATCATTTATTGTAACAACTAGAGTACCATTCAGATTTGCAGGAATCTAGTTCAGCACCAGCAGACCAAGCACATAGAGATTCACATGCATTTCATTTGGGAGCTTATTCATAGTCAAGTCATTGACTTGATATTTTTCTAGTCTTCAGAGTAGGTTGCAAACATCTTCACCAAACCTTTCACCGAGATCAAGTTCATTCATCTACAAGATCTTCTTGGGGTGCGGTCTACATCTGTAGCAACATCATCTTCAGGGGGGGCCTTCTAGCCTCTTCTTTTCTTTTATGTCTCTCTTTTTGTGGGGGGAAGTTTTTTCCTATGGGTTTTCTCCTTTTCCCTATTTTATGGGAGATTGCATTTGTACATGGGTACCTCATCAGGCCTAGTTGCCGGGACCCATTTTTTATTTCTACACTACCCACTTAAGCTGCGCTTATGGGGGGTATTAGTGTAGGTTTTTATTTTTCTCTATTTATTAATTAGGGAATATTATATATTTGTGCATACATGGAGTTTTCCTACATTTGTGGGATAGGCTGGATTATGTGGATATTGTGTGTCATAAGGTGTCATAAGAATGTCATAAGTGACTCATTTTATCGGCTATTCTAGGTATGAGAGTTACTTCTCTATTCTTAGCACCTTGTCACCACCTTTTTTGGAGGAGTCTATTCTTGGGGTACTTTGACCACCTTTTGTGGAGGAGTCTATTCTTGGGGTGCTTTAACCACCATTTGTGGAGGAGTTACTTACTAACTCTCCTATATGTATTTTTCATTTTGACCATTTCATGTTAATCAAATTTTGGTTTTCTCTATTTTGTCTTGTGCAATTTCTCTTATTGTGTTATTTTCAAATTGCTTTGGCATCTATGTGGTGTGCACTTATTCATCTTGTGTGATCACGTCTCCATTACACTCGCATTATCCGGATTCTGGCAACAACTCCAATAGAGCTGAGTATCCCCTCTATAAGTTCTAGAGCAACAAGGGGAACTTTTCAAATTTCAATGCACAATACTTTAGGAATAATGGGAATAGGTTAAAAGAGTATATTTAATCATACGTAACCATTAAAAAAGAAAAAAGTAGAATTAGAAAGCCAAAGACAATCCACATCTACCATCATTTTCTGACAAACTTCCTTAAGTCTATTGTTGGAGGGCAAACTCAAGTAGCCCTACAAAAACTCACCCCAATAAAAAAATAAATAGTTGGGGAAAATTTTATTAGGAATGATATAGGATATTGGAGGCACCATATGTGATCCTTGAATAAGGTATTAAAACATGTCTCAATGCATTAACTAATGCTTGACCACAGTATGATCCTAATATAATCTTGTCAATAGAGAAATTATTAGAAGACACAATAGCAAATTTCATAAACCATGCAAGAGGTACAATTTATAAAAGATCAATGAAACTTGAGGTAATGGAGGAATATAAGGAATATTTTTTAGGGCTACTCAAAGGAGAAAATAAAACAAAGAAAAAAAATACAAGGAACAAGTAGGGAAATTATAAGAGCTAATAGAAGATGCAACTACCTATTTTTATTATTCACTCACCTAGCCCCTATATACACAAGATAAAAAGGCAGAATTAGAAGTAATTAAAAAATAATCAAGTGCTACCTCAACTAGATTTGAGACCCAACACATCCCATCCAAGTTATAATGAGCCCATATGATATCTGTGCATGATTAGTATAAGGAGAAATAGTTACAAAAAATATTAATCTATGAGGATATGGAGGATTATGGTACTTAATTGATCACCCAAATGGAAAATATGGAGGTAAAAATAAAATACCATGAAAAATACAAGAAAAATATCTAGTTATGAATGATATGGTAATGGAAACAAAAGTGAATATGGCTTTATAAAGCAAAATTGTGAAAGCAATTTCCAAGGAGATGATGAGCAAATATGGTAAACATCTACGCAAAGTGGGGAATTCACATCATGATTGAATTTTTTTGAAAATTTAATTTTGTTAAAATTAGATGGATTGCATTTTTATACCTATCAATACTTTAAATTTGTCTAAAGGATGAGAGAAAGATATAAATGCCAAGTAAATGTTGGTAGTATTTTCTTCAGCTAAGGTCTAAACTACATATACCACATAACCTTTTCCTTAACCATAGTATCATAATACTTCTATAAGATGAAATAACAGAGGCTTATACTAACTAGTAAACATAGTAAAAATTTAACTCTTGATATAACACATGATGACATGATTGGAGAAAAGGGCATGCCTCACATAGACATGACCATTAAATTGTAAGATATGAAGTTGGTATTATATAAAATATTTTAATAGATTAGATATAACATAAAGAGAGTTAAACTATAATAGTATAGAGTAATAAGAGGTTATAAATAAGAGTAAAATTTGTAATATCATAAGGTGGTATAGTGTAAATAGATATCAAAACATTATATTCAACAGTTAATATATATATGTAATGAAAAAATAAGTTAGAATAGAAATTCTAGGTACTACTTACTAAATCCTGTAAATGAGCACACCTACTTATTTTTTTATAAATATATGTGATAATTATTACTAAAAAATAATAACCCCTACATCACATTGGTTCTAATTGAAGTTAACTTAATCAACATAAACCATTTGTAGCCAACTACTTCAAATTTTATGTTAACAATCACAATCAATGAGTGTTAACTACCTCATCTATTTTAGTATCAACTATGACAAAATCAAAGTACTATACTCTATCCTTAAATGAGATTTCTAATTTCTAAACATTATCTAATCAAAATAATAATCAATCAAGAGCGTAAGACAATCAAAATGTAACTTAGATCATAACAAGTAAAAATTTAGATATGCAATTTTGCCTTGTAAAATAATGTTATCAATTCAAAAGGTATAATAAAGTTCATTATAATAATTTGATGAAGATAATTTTTTTTGAGAGGGGTAAATTTTTTTATGATAATAATGGAGAGCTTGCTATCTAGTTTTTGACATGATACTGATCTGTAAAAGTTTCCTTAAGAGTGTAATCTAGTTCAAATTATTTTCTAAGTTACTAATCACAAACCCATTATTGATTTATCATAACAAGGATGCATTGTTAAACTATAATGGAACAAAGAAGGGAAATAGAAATGTGGAAGTGAGGGATGGATTGGTGATGTTATAATAGCCTATTGCACAAATTTTTATAATGAAATATATTTTTCATAATCTAATAGTCATTATCATTATTAATCAATAAAAAACATAAGTAAATTCAAGTATTAGTCATTTAATCTAGTAAAAAATACTTACAGTGCCATGTTTGCATTATTTATAGCTTTGCTTGTATGAATAAAACTTATGCAACCATTCATGAAGATTATTTGATAAATTTAGCAAGGACGAAAGATATGAAACAAGAAAGAAGTAAAAAACAAAAGAAAATAGATGAAGAAAACCAAAATTGATAATTAAAATGAGATTATTCATAATGACATAACCAATTTCCATCTAAGTCTTACAAGTGACATGATTTTTTCCCAGTATAATAGTTATTTTACAAGGGCCCAACCATAAAGAGTAAAATTTATAATGTTTTTTGGGATACTCATATGCTTTGTCCCAAAACAAGACCAAATATCTAATTCTAAAGACTTCCCTTGAAACTTTTTTGTCAAAAATTTTCTTAAGTTTTTCTTTTGAATTTTCATGTTTTCAAAGTGTTGTAACCTTAGCTTCATCTAGGGATAAATGGTCATATAATATCTATTATAAATAGTAATTATTTTAAGAGACATATTTTAGAGCATTTATAGCTATTTTTTAAAATTCTATTGGCATTGTGGCTTTGAAATTGTAAGCAAACATAAAAGGTGAATATCTTATTCTGGTCTTAACCATAGTAAAAACAACTCATAATGCCTCAGATATTTTTATTTTCTAATTTTGTTTGTTATCATAAATAATATTTTCAATGATTAAAATGATATTTTTGTTATTAGATTCACCTTAAACATTTACTTGAGGATTATATATAGATGAAAAACTATAAATGATTGAGTAATGTCTTATAAATTCAATTTATTTATTTGAACTGATTTGAGGACCATTATAAAAAAATATGTTAAACAGGATAAAAAAATTGAAAAAATATGATTTTAGAAAAATATAATTAATTTTGAGGTAACTAAACTTTTAAGAGTAATAACTTCAAGCCATTTTGTTGTTAGAATAATTAATCCTAGCTATTTTATAATAAATGTCTCAAGGTGTTATTAACCTTTGATTGACATAGGTTAGTTACTTAGGGTATTTCCTAGGTGTGATTAGTTGTGTTGTGAGTCATAATCTCCTACAGATTAAGAGATATAACTCACTTAGTATTGCATAAATAAGTACCTCTTGTAGTGCTTTTATTAATTTAGTTAATGTAATTCCATTCCAACCTTCATTTGGTACTAGAGCAGAAAATTCTTAAGGAGATTTTTTTGAGGCATTAGAGATTAAGTGGAGATCGATAGCAAAGTTTGTGTGATCTTTGGATAGACCATGTTGCTCTAATTTTAGCCATCTCAAGCTGAAATGCTATCAAAATTTTAGCCAATTTTGTGGAAGGAGAATAGTTATCAATGCAGGCAATTTTTTTTTGTTTTGCAAAATTTTGATAGTTTTTAGCATCAATTTGAGCTAAAAATATTCATTTTGTCATATTTTGACAATTTTTTGAGATGGTTTGAATTAAATAATTCATTTTTAGATCTATATTATTGTTTTCAAATAAATAAAATTGAGTATTTTATTTGATTTAAATCTCATACATTCATCAGACATTTTTGATCTGAATGTAACAATTGTTCAATATCAAAAAGCTTGGCATTGGCTTTAGGCATTGATATCTAAGGTAAAAAAAAAAGAGTATCAAATTTATTTTTTGACATCATTCTCTAAAAGTTGGAATATATTAAAAACTACCTAAAATATAAGATCTAGTTATGGCGTATTACTATACAGCCCTACGTTCAAGATATTAACCTAAAATCTAGGCATTAAGATCTGCCTGGTTGTAGCAAAGAGTTAAAGTGCAGGAGAAGTGGTATTTGAAAAATTTATCTTGGAATAATCTTGTGTTCTAAGCAGAGAGGCATCCTTTTCTAATTATTTTTTTCAAATCTGAGTGCCCTTTGACCTTGGCATTTTTCTTTGTTAATTTGCTTCATTGCCTAGACCTACAAATAAAATATCTAGCTTTAGTGTCCAAATAATAGCAGTCTTCTAGATTTTATTTTGGTATTGAATATCTATAGGAGAATACACTAGTAAACAATTATTATCCTATCTTAGTGTGAATTTAATCAATCAACAATTGATAGCTCCATATTCACCTCATCAGAATGGTGTTATAAAATGGTGTAATAGAGTCATAGTGGAAATGTTTCACAACATGGTTAATGACGCAAAACTACCTAATACATATTGGGAAGAAGCTTGCCATATTGTACTCTAATTATTGTATAGGTCACCCACCAAAGATCTTGATGGAATCACACCTCATGAATATTGGATAGGGAATAAACCAAATGTAACTCACCTTTGAGTTTTTAGTTACAAGTCATATATGCATGTTCTTAAGAAGAAAATAAAGAAGTTGGATAAGAAAATAAAGGAATGTATTTTTGTGGGATATAGTGCACAATCAAATCCATACAAGCTCTTTGATCTAGAACCAAAGGTAGTAATCAACAGAGATGTAGTGTTTGATGAAAAAAGTAGAATCAACCCAACTTCTACACAAGTAAATGATACAAGAAAAAGTATTGTAATATTTTCAGATAGTGATGGTGAAAGTGAAAAGGAATATAGTCAAACATGACCTCTAACACCACCATTTATTACCCAAGTGGTATACAAGTACTATATGAGATGCTAACTTGAATGGAGTATCAGATACATCCACTTCAAGATCTAGGACTTGAAGCATGGATTGAGAAGAGGTCAATATGGCCCTTATGATTATTGTGCAAGAAAAATATGAGCTCTCTACTGTAACAAAAACCCTGCAATCTAGACCTTGGAAATATTCCACAGATGTAGAATATCAGTCATTGATGAAGAATAACACTTGGCAGCTTGTTGATCTTCCACCAAGGAAGAAGCCTATAGGATGCAAATGGGTCCTTAAGACCAAGTAAAAAGTATATGGTAGTATTTATAAGTACAATGCAAGGATTATTACATAAAGATATACTTAGAAAGAAGGCATTGACTATGAGGACACTTTTGCTCCCACAACTAAGATAAAGACTATCAAAATGGTTTTTTCTATGGTTGCATAGTTTGGATGGAAAGTCCCTCAAACAGATGTAAAAAGTGCCTTTCTCAATAGATATTTGAAAGAGGAAGTCTACATGACTTAAGCTAAAGGGTTTGTGGCACCTAATCAAGAACATAAAGTGTGTAGGCTTATCAATTATATCTATGGGATAAAATAAGCTCCCTGAGCTTGGTACATCAGGATTGATGAACATCTCATACAACATGGATTCAATAAGAGCCCATATGATCTTAACCTCTACCTCAAACAACATTGGGGGGGGGAGGTTGTTATAGTGATTATTTATGTCGATGATCTAGTCATCACTGGTAGCACAATAAGGATGATCGATGCAACTAAGAATGATCTCAAGTGATAATTTGACATGATAGATCTCAAGATACTACACTATTGTCTTAGTTTGGAGGTATGTCAGAAGGAAAATTACATTTTTGTTTCATAGATGAAGTATACCAAGACATTACTTGAGAAATTTAGGATGATGGACTGTAAGCCTATTATAACACCTATAGAGACAAGACTTTAGTTGTCTCATACAGATCCATCACCAAAAGTAAATGCAACTCTCTATTAGTAGTTGATTGGGAGTCTCATTTACTTGACATATACTAGACTAGATATTATGTTATCAACTATCTTTCTTGGTTCATGTAGGAACCAAAGGTGACACATTGGAAAGAAACAAAGTAGTTATTGAGATACATCAGGGGTAAAATTGAGTATGGCCTAGAGTATAATAAGAATGATAAGTTCTTATTGATATGATACACATATGAAAATCATGTAGCTTCTATTGATGATAAGAAATCCACTTCTAGATTTGTGTTCTTTTTAAGATCTAGTCCAATTTCATGGGGAAGTAAGAAGCATAATTGTGTTTCAAGATCTTCCACAAAGGCAAAATATCATGCTATAGTAGGATCTATCTATGAAGTGATATAGATACATCACATTATTTTAGGACTTGGATTTTCATAGACTCAGCCTACAGTTTTGAATTATGACAATTAAGGTGTTCTACATCTTGTTTTCAATCTAATGTTTCATGAGAAAACCAAGCATATGGAGGTTTAGATTTATTTCATACACAAACATGTTTAGTAACACAACATACAAATCTAGTATTTCCCCACTCAAGATCAATGTTTAGATGTCTTCATGAAGTCACTTATACGTGATAAGTTTGAGGCATTCAAAAATTCTCTCTCTTCTTCTCTTTAGACTATGATCAATTAAGGAGGGGGGGAATGTTAGAATAATTAATCCTAGCTATTTTGTAATAAATGTCTCAAGGTGTTATTAACCTTTGATTTATATAGGATAGTTACTTAGGGTATTTCCAAGGTATGATTAGTTATGTTGTGAGTCATAATCTCCTACAGATTAGGAGATCTAATTTCACTTAGTATTGTATAAATAAACACCTCTTGTAGTGATTTTGTTAATTCAATTAATGTAATTCCATTCTAACTTTTATTTTTAAAGTAATTAGTATTTATCAACATATAATTATGACCAACAAAAGATGGAGGATGGATTTTGAAAATAAAATTGATGTCCCATTTAGTGAAATATTTTTTAAGAATGACTAGATTTAAAGGCATAATAGGAAGTTTATATCTTCCTACAAATAAATAACATGGTATATAATGTTGAACTGAATGAAAAACATATTTAAATAAAATTTGTCATGCCCAAAATTTTACATGAAGAAATCCACAAAAATAAAGGTCATTTTTTTATATGTATGCTACACATACAAGGTGTCATGCGACACTCTAATAGCTCATGAATATTTTCCAAAATATAATTTAGGTGTGGTTACCATGGTACATGTGGTCACATGGTCATCATAATTCCCACACTAACCCTACCTATAAAAACTGACCCATTCTGACCCAAATGGACCACACAAGCTCTATGAGTCTGATGGCCCCATGATTCCCAAAAGATCATTCTAGGCTTATAGTTTATGTGGGAAAGGATATAAAATGGTTTAGGGTTAAAAAACCCACTCTTATTATTAATGGGTTTTAAATGGGATGTTGGATAGTTCTAACCCTTTGGTACAGTCACATGCAAGGCACACATTTTGAGGTAATACACAAATAAAACTTTCATAGTTTTAATGTAGCATTAGGGGAAATAAAAATCTAATGGATATCACTATAAGTATCCATGAACTTCTAATATCTTACATAAATGACAATGTGTTTATGGTGAAAGCTACCCTAGTAACTAATAATGGAATCCTCTAGGCTCTTGACTCTAAAATTTGAGATTGGGTAATATCTCAAATCATAAATTATTTGTGGAAGTAGGGGGTACCCTCAGGACCTCTATTTAGCTTCCTAGTCCATCTAATGTAAAGCCTAACTAAGAATTGAAACCTTTGGTAACCATTAATGGCCACCTAGAGCTCAAACCCAAGAAGGCAATGATCCACATTTTAGTTCTAGTTTTATGCATTGGTATTTTATCTAATATGTTAAGGGTTAAAAAATTCAATGGGGTCTATAAAGGGTAACCTACCTCTAGGGCTCCTAGGATCCCTCAAGATGCCATTAAGCCAAAATAGGGCTCTCTTAAGTAAGGGGGTAAAATTAGTCAAGATCTCTTTCATTTTGAAGAACACACAGAAGAAAGGGTGGGCCTTTTGGGTTTCCCTATTATTAGACCACCTAAGTTACCAAAAAAGTATGATGATTCTTAAGGGATCCATGTCTCAATGACATTTTCCAAGATTATCCTATAACCCCAGTCCACCCACTATATAATACTAACAATAAAAAAAATATATTATGCTAAAATTTTATATAACCACAAAAAATTTCCACCGATGAAACATAAAAAAATAATTTAAATCAAGTCAAATTAAAAAATATAAATCAAATAAACAATAAATTTATATAATATAATAATTCCAATTATTTTTATAGTTTAATCTTATTATTTAAAACAAATTTATAAAAATGAATTTGTATTGACTATTAAAAATAGAGCCGACCAAATATAGAATAACCCATGGTCAACTTATAATATAAGACTTTACCACCTTAGTATCTTTAATATGCCACCAAGGCACCACCAAGGAGAATAGTCAATTTATAAGTTAAGACTCTACTTATTTTCCCAATATCACCACCTAGTCACCACCATCGATGGTTGTATCCACCATCACTACATCTAAGAGAAATAGTAAGGAATGAAAATATTGGAATACTGTGCTCAAGATTAAATTTACACCTCTACAAATTCACCAAATTGTGAAGGTTCTATAGTTCTTCATAAATTTCACCACTGAATTCAAGTCTCATCACCCCCATTCATGATAATTCTGCTATTAACACATGCCCATATTTGGATGAGACCCCAAACTTCATTCATATAATTTAGGTTATTCCCCTTGTTAAATATACATCATCCACTCTTATATTGCCTATATATTTTCTCTTCCCAATAGAGCCTTAAAACATTCTAACAAAAATTTAACCACTAGCCAACACTATAGACCACTAATAATTTATTACTTGTGATCACATATAGTTATGTTGGTAGTTAGAAAACCATTAGAATTAGATTTTTTTGCCTTAGGGTTTTTGGTGGTCATATGGATGACCAAACATTAGAATATACCATAAAAATGGTCCACTGTCATATAAATAAAGGGTCTTATGGTAAAATTTATCATATGGGGTATTAATATTTACAAATTTATAATAGGCACTCCACAATATGATTTTTTTCAAATGAAATCCAACAGGTTTATAAAATTTTGAATATATTTTTAATTTTTTTTTGGATATATTTATATCTCATTTGACATGTCCAAAAATTACTTAAATAGGAGGCATTTTCCTTAAATATTTAGGATAAGATTGTAATTTCAAATTAAAAAGTCCATAACTTGTGTTTTATAGATCCAAATATATCTCTATGAGTTTCTATAGATTTATGTCATAGTATGGAATAATAATAAATGATGTTATATAAAAATTTATAAACTTATATTTTATTAAAAATTATAAAATTGAATCAATACTTTTTAAGCCTTCAACTATACAAGTGAAATTATTCATTTTCAAAGAAAAATCAGAAATTTTCACTCAATAAGGAAATAAAATTAAATATAATGACCTTAAAAATAATTTATTTCATGTGAATTAGAATTATTTTTCATTTGAAGACTCCTGAAAATAATATTTTTTACAAGGGCTAGTTACAAGGGAAATAATTTAACAATTTTGCATCCCAACTTAATCCAATTTTCCTTCAACTTTATTTCATTAATTTAATAAAATTTTAAGGTATGAAATCTTGAAATGGTGATATTAAAGTATGGTAACACATTATTTTCTTGAGATCAAAATATTTTCCAAATAACAACCTCCCACTAGTTGAACCCAAAAGACCAAACAAAGAGGGGATTGCCTCTCATCATCAACTAGCTTCCATAGACACTCCCATGCTAAGAACACCTAGTCTAAATCATTGAATAACCAACAAATTTTTCAAAAAGTAAATAACATGGAATAATCCAAGGAAAGGGTGTAGGATACAATCAAATACACATATATAATTAACTACTTAATATCAAAATCACTCTTTTATCAAGATATCAAACCACAACCAAAAGTCACAAATAATATAAGTAGGTTTTCCTTAACAATCTTATCCAATAATAAGGGCATAACCAATAACCAAATTTACTTAATAACAATCAATCATTCTAATTTCATTGCTATAGTAGGGGCATTAACCGTAGCCCATCCATATATTTAAGTACCAAGTTTAAGGAGATGATCTAGTATATACACAAAGGTTGGGTTTAAATGGAAAAAATACATTACCATCATCAAATAAATAAATAAAAAAGAAAACACAAAAGGGATTTTAACATACTCAAAATACTCCCTCAAATAGGTAATACAATACATGGTCAAAATTTCTAAATTGTTCAACAATTAAGAAGGCATTACGAAAAACACAACAATATTTCTAACAAAGGAAGATGACATGGGAAGAAAATTATTTTGATATAATATAAACATATGAGGATTTCATGATTAGGATCCTACCTTATGTCCTTTAGCTAAAATAACAAAACTATCCTTTTTTTAGGCTTATCCCCTCAAACCCCAATATCAAATCCACCAAATCAACACAGATAAATTATTGTAATGCAAGAAGAGATAAGGGATAACCAATTAAGGATGGAAAAATAAAATAAAGAATAAGTATTTCACAAGTAAAAATATGTCATAATTATATAAATATTCTTAAATTTTTACCCAATTGGAACTTTCCATTTGTCACCCTCATCTACCAAGACTTTCCCCTCAAGTATTCCTTACCAATACATCTCTTTTACAAATAATTAATATTCCTTACAATTCACATGGGAATCATGCACCTTTTATATTTGTAATTACCACTCTTACACTTCATTTAATTTCTCTTAAACTAAGGCATTCAAGAGGGTTTAAGGACACTCAAAACTCAACAAGATGCAAATGATATTCTCTTTAACCCATATACTAAGTTTATATGCTTAATTAATCACCTAAGAAATCCAAAACTTGTCTAACATCCCTCCATAAATGACCCTTCTTCTTAAAATATGGATTTTACAAGTGGTCATCCATTAATGAACCTAAAAAAATATTGGAAAAGTATTATATAAACTTATAAGGTTCAATGGTAAAATGTGAAGTGGTTAGAAATAATAATAATTAGATTAAAACTTTGTACAATTCTAGATTGAAAAGAAGTTCAATAAAAAAAATGACTAGGTAAAATAGTAATACAAATAACACCCTCGAGTAAAATAATGGTTAATTTATGCTCTATGTAGTTATAGGTTCCTCACTTGGTCTCCCTGTTAACTATGCACTCAATCACATACATCAAGACATTTTACACCTTTGATATCTGAAGAAATTAAATTAAATAAATTGTAATAATATATATATATATATATATATATATATATATATTCATAATCATAGACATAAAAATAATATGGATCATAATATCTCAATTTATCTTGTGAATTAATTATAAATGTGTAACCATCCATTTTATTAAACAATATGGTATCAATGTGAGAATTAAAAAAACTCAATTAAATAGGCAAGGTATAAATTGGGCCTCACATTCCCATTCCCTTATTATAATTCCTCATGAAAGTCATTAAAATGGTTGAAGTGAATTTTAAATCATGTTATAACAATCTTTAAGAATCCTACTGACTCAACTCAATGGTCTCTCAAAGCCAATGATCTAATATCTCAACTAATATATAAAAGAGTGAAAAAATAAATATACTAAAATATATATGGCTAAATATAGATCAACTCTACCAAAGGGTGAATTATGATCAAAGGCATAATTTTAAGTCTTGTTTATTGATATTTAGTTTCCAAGAAATGAGAACATATAATTAAGAATGATTTATATCCAATTATTTATAACTTAATGGTAAGAGCATGTATAAAATGTGCCACATGTCATTTCCAACTAAAATATACTTATTTATTTTATTATTTGTTATCTTAGACGATAATGAGCATTTTAATTTACTTATTGTCCCAATATTATTATGCCAATAATGAATAAAATGCTCCAAACACTTAGAGCACACAATGTTAACAATAAAATATCATTTAATATCTAAAAGGTTCATAAATCACTAGGTTGAAAATAATGCTACTTTCTAATCAATGGGTTTAGGGAAGGAGGATTTTGATGATTTTATTTATCATTGTTGCCAAAACCCTTCCCTTAGAAACATTAGGACTTAGGATTATAATATCTCCTTTTCCCAAACCTTGTTTTTAAATATAATATAAGGAACTTAGACACTTGTCTTGATGCCCAAACCCTAATCATTCAAACCATTAAGAGGAATGTTGACACTCCTCCCAATGCCCATACCCTAATCACTCAATCCATTATGAGGAATTTAGAGACTTATCCCAATACCCAATCCTAATCAAATAATCAACACCAAGGTGTATCTAATACCACAACACAATTCAACTCCATCAATCCCCAGAGTTACGAGGGAACATAAATATAATACTAAAGCTAACATCATGTTTATATACTTTCAACAAGAAAACATAGGAGATAAACTTATCCCAACTTGCTCAAAAAATTACTCAACATGTCCTAATATTTTATTATAATCTAGGACTAAAAATATAATTTTCACGTATTACTACCACACTCACATAAGGATAAAGGCACCACAAAATGGCTCATCAAAACAACACACTTAATAAGGTGAAAATTTCCCAAACCAATAAAGGAGTAATTTTAAATTAGCTAAGTAGACTAGCACAATCCTAAAATGATACCAAATGAAAAATATCAACACCCTGATTGAATCCAAAGAATAACAAAGTTGAAAACTAGATAAATTATCCAATCCAATCAAAACTAAAGACAAGAATGAAAATTAATAGATTTAAAATTCAATAAAATATTGAAATCCCTTCAAATCCCATAAAAATGACAAATAAAAATATTGATTACAAATAAACTTATAAGTCCCAATCAATAATTGAAATATTATCAAAGTATGCCACATCAAGTGAAAAAAATCATAATTGAAACTATAATAATACTTAAGAGTGTGGTTTTGGAACACCACTAAGTGGAAGTAGGGATATAAAATATTAATAAACTAGAAACATAACTCTTCAATACCATTGCATAGTATGAAACATGCATATAAATTTCAAGTTTTGAATATTTCCACACAATTACTAACATGTTAATGCCAAATATCACAAAACATTCCACCCAATAGGATAAAAGGTTAAAACTCATGGAGGTATCATGTTTCTCTAGATACACAACCTCTCTAGCTAACATGGAGCAAAGGGATTATCCTACCAAGGCTAAGGAATGTAGATAAATCAATATAGAATGTAAATGAATTTGATTAGAGGGAAAACTTAATTTATCATCATATAAAATATAAATCCACTCAAAAGAATTATATTGTTGTCACTTAATAATGGGAGCGTATAATCTTTTCTCAAGGATTTCTATGTGTTAATTCACAAATAATATCTTCCCTCATACCAAAGGGAATGGATGAAATATCAATGCAAAAAAAAAAATAAAATCCTAACACATTAGAATCCAGTAACATCACATACTACACTTCTCCATCTCAAGGAGGATGTCATCTAGTGAAGGGTGAAATCAATCTATGAGGGGTTCATTGGGATCCACTCTAAAATAAATGTGCCCAAGGTACATTATCTTAGTAAAACATGAGCACTCTTTTCTATGTGAGTAACATTTTGTGCTCAAAGAACACCTAACACACCTACCAAAGTGGCCACTTTTAATTTATTATAATGAAAATGGTCTACTCATCTCTAAGGATGAATGATCTAAAGTGATCAAGAAGGTTCTAAGATCTATTGTTCATGAAAATAATGAACTACACTAGGTTTTAACCTACCCATAAAATACACATTAAGTAATCATAAATCTTGGTTGAAGTAATCAACTAATAACTCTATCAATAGGAAAAGTGCTTCATAGGGACACAAACTCATAATAAAAACCATTCTCTTAAAAGGGTCCTTAAAACCCATCCAAAACATATAAGGTTTAAGTGTCATATCCAATAGGGTATAATGGAATCTGGCCACTCCAATATGACTATTTACAACCTATATTCATGTTATTTGAACATTGTAGGCAACTCATACATCAATCAATGATAACCTCACTAAGAAATGAGAACAACATCACATAATGAGTCAAGGTAAAAATGATACTCATAAGTAAATCTAAAATAACAACATTATAGAATGCATCTTCCCACAAATCCAATAATATTGGATTTTGAAACACATACAATCCTCATCAATCCATACAAAAATATGGCCCTAACTTCACAACCCATTCAAGGGTGCTATATGGTTATAACATGAAACATGACAAGACCCAAGAATAAACATGAACATCTAATTAAGGTACCACATGCCACTAGGTATTGCATGCATTTATGAAAAACATATTATCTAAAACAAGTAATGATCAATGTGAAATAAGAATGGTCACCTCTTAAAAATGTTGACATCCACAATATCTTCAATGTTACAATCCAAACTAAACTACATGCTCAAGGTAACAAGCACGCATTATATAAAAATAATATAATAATTATTACATGACACATTTGAGTGAAAAATAGTACACACAAACATAGGGGTTGAGGTTAATTATAGCTCTAAAAATAATTTAACCTATCTCAATTCTATCTCAGCTCATAAGGAAACACACACAACTAGGTGTCAAAATTATGACATAATGTTACTCTACCAAGAGATGAAGATGGGACTCACTATCCTCATGAAGTTTATTTTTATTTTAGACACATATATCATATAATGATGCTAAAAATTTAGGAAGGTAGGCTTAAACATTATAAGTAAAAATGAACAACATGTATCTCTTGAGAATCCCTAGTAATAAAGTCTCGTTTGAATCACCCATGGTTCAACACAAGGGTGTTTAACTATAATGTATTAATCCTATGTATGTGGCTATGTTTCAAGTGGAAAATAGATACACAAATGAATGAGGCTTGTTATTTACATAGAATAAACACCCCCTTATTGTCTCTATAACCCTCTACGGTTTACCAAATGAGCCTTCTTAGCTAAGGAGGGACTAGACCCAAACTCTACCTAGAACTAATTTTAAGTCAAGAGTTAAAAAATAAAGGTAGTGGGATGGTATCATTAAGAAGTAATATTCAAACCATTCATAGATATAACATTTTAGGTTAGTAGCATCAATAATTGCCTCTCTCATACCCCACTTGAGTAGCATGGCAAAGTTCTTATGAAAAGGGATGGGCCATTAACCTATAAAGGTTCATCTAGAACCAAGTTTAACTTGAAACTCTATGGTATGGTTTTGACTAACCAAATGGCTCTAAATAAATTGAGGCCAAACCACCATAAAATAATCTTTGAAGTCCTCAAGGGTAAGATGCATATACCTAGGGTGATGGGGAAAGCATATAGGCTTAGCACATGATTTCTTACTTAATAAATAAAAAATAGTTGGACCTCATAATAATATTTTACAAAAAAAAAAAAAACATTATGGATATTTTGATTCTAGCCTTCAACAAATAGTATCCACTCTCCTAAGTGGGTGAAATTTAAACAAGTCTTAGAATGGGTCTCAAAGATCTAGAGATGAAATGATAAGCAAGGCTTGAGTTCTAATACTATAGAATAAGTCTAACAAAAAAATTAGTCAAATCAAGGGATAAAGTCTAAAAAGGTCTTGGGTGAGACTCTCCTATCTTTTTCATAATGGTAAGTATCTTAAAAAGTATCCCTACATGGAGGAATCTATCACTAGACATTAAATGATCTCAAAATATCACATAAAAACTAAAAAAATATATCAAATAACTCTCCCAAATAATAATCAATCTCACTGAGTGGTGACTGAGCATATAATACTTAGCTTGAAGAGTACATGGTCCCATGTCCATCTAGATCCTAAGAGAATATTTTCATGTACTGCATTTACCTCTTCAGGGAGGCATGACATAAAATAGAGTACTTGAATTTATTCATTGTGGAAGAAGTGGCACTAAAAAATCATCCCCAAAGCTCCTAGTGTTTAAACCATACTCTCATATAAAAATGTAATGCCTAAATTTTTTCATGAGTAAATCCATAAAAATATAGGTCATTTTTTGTATTTATATTACTCATAAAATGTGATCTAAAACACTCTAAGCACTCACTAAGCTACACCATTAATTTGGGTGTGGTTACCAATATACAAGCAGTCGGATGGTCATTGAAATTCTGACACTAACCTTTCCTATAAAATTGAACCATTGTGAAGTGGATGGCCCAGACAACATCTCTAAATCTATTGGACCCATTACCTCTGTAATATCATTTTGATCTCATAGTTTATATTGGGAAGGATATTATATGGTATATGATTGAATGACCCACTCATGAAATGAACATGGATCAAATGGGACCTTAGATAGTTTTAGCCCCTTGATGGGACCACACATGGAGGAACACATTTTGAAAATATATCCAAATAATAATTCCACATTTTAAATGTAATGTTGGGTGAAATACAAATCCAATGACACTCAATATAAGTCTCCACAACCTTCTAAGATCTTGTACATATGAAAACATATTTGGGGTGAAAGCTAATCTAGCAACCAACATTGAGAACCACTATGCTCTCAACTCTAGAATCAAGATGGGGTGATATTTAAAATTATAGAATATTTGGGGAAGTATGGGGTCCCTTTGAGACCTCCATCTAGATTCTTCGTCTATCTAGTAAAAAGATGAATAAGGCCTTGAAACCTTTGGAAACTATTAATGGCTACCCAAAACTCAAATCCAAGAAGGCAAGAATTTAAATTTTAGTTATAATTTTTTGAATTGGTATTTTATATAGTAGGTATAAGGTTTGAAATAAATAAGCAGGGTCCCATAAGGGTTACATTTCCCTCAAGGTTCCTAAGATCCATAAGCTAAAAATGGCTCTCTTTAATAAGGGGTAAAACTAGTTTAATTTTAGGTTTTGGTTCTTGAGAAATATTCCATGTGGAATAGAAAATGAAATAAGAGGGTATCCTTTTAAATTACCCCACCCATAGCACCTAATTGCCCTATAAATTAAAAAAAATCTTAAGGGCTCCAAACCTTAACGACCTTTTCCAAGGTTAGCCTAAAACACTAATTCATTGACTATACAATACCAACCATATATAAAAAAATATTTTTCTATAATTTTATATAAACACAAAAAAATTCCACCAATGAAACTTAAAAAATAATTTATAATCAAGTAAAAACTCATAATATAAATCAAATCAACTATAAATTTATATAATATAATATTTCTACTGATTATTAACTATTTAATATTATTATTTAAAATAAATCTATAAAAATGAATCCAACAAATTATTTAAAATATAATTTTCTAATTGTAAAACAAACCATGGTCAATTTATAATTTATGGATCCACCAACTCACTATCGTTAGTGAGTCACTGCGGTGCCACCCAAGAACATGGCTAATTTAAAATTTAATATTCTAACACTGTACCCAATAACACTATCAAGTAACCACCACCTTTGAATATGACCACCACCATTATTTAAAATAAATAACAAGGAAAAAAATATTGGATTACTATGATAAAGCTTACATCATCACTTTAGTGGATTCATAAAATTGTGAAGGATTTGTAGATTATATCTTATCTCCACCATTTCCACTACCATCATAGTATATTTGCATAATTTTCACTATTATCATCAAGCCTTGACATCCCTATTCCTTCCCTATGTTATATGGTAGATTTTATATTGATACAGGATCAACTCTCACTAAACCCCTAACCTCATTCATAGCCTTTCAACTGGTCTATCTTATTCAACCTCCATCAACAATTTAAAATTCTATTCTCTCTTTTATCCACCCAAAAGGGCCGTCAAACATGACTAAAATTTAACTGCTAGCCAACACTTTAGACCACTAACAGTTTATTACCCATGATTGCATGTAATTATAAAAGTGGTTAGAAAACTATCAACAATATTTTTTTTAACCTTAGGGTCAGTTCTAATAATATGGATGAAAAACCACTATCCCTTAGTCTACCAAGGGACCACTTACCTAAAATCAAAGGGGCCTGGGGAAAAACTTACCTCATGAGCTAATTATATTTAAAAATTTATAATGGGAGCCATGTAACACAAGAAATTCCCCAATGAAAGCTATTTTTTTTGAAAAAATTTGGATTTAATTATAAAAATATTTTAGATACATATCTACCTCATTTTATGTGTCCAAAAATTTCTCAAAGGGAAGGCCTTTTCCTTAAGGAATTAGGACAACAATGTAATTTAGACTTTGAAAATTTGTAGATGCAAAAATCATTATGTGAGATTTTACAAATTTTTGATAGAGTATAAAATAATAAAAAAATATGTTGAGGAAAAATTTATGAACTTTTAATTGCTTAAAAATTATGAAACTGAATCAACCTCTTTTTAAGCCTTAATCTCTACAAGCAAATTTATCCATTTTCAAAGTAAACTATAAATAATTATTTATTTCACTCAATAAGAAATTAAAATGTAATATAAGGAAATTTATAATAATTTATTTTATACAAATGTAAATTATTTTTCATTTAATGAATCTTTAAAATCATATGTTTTAAGAGGGTTATAAGGGAAATAATTTAAAAATTTTGCATCCCAACTTAATCCATTTTTCCTCCAAATTTATTATATTAATTTAATATAATTTTAAGGTATAATGTCCTAAAGTGGCGATCTTAAATTATGATAACACATTTATATTAATATCTAAATAATTATAGTATCAAGCTCCCACTAGTTTGACCCAAAATAATAAACAATGAGGGGATTTCCTCCCTTCCATTTTCCATCATCAAGTGACTCCCACATATATACCCCTGAGCCAAAAACTCCCATCCTGAAGTATCACATAAACACACACAAGTATAATAAGGAAATAACATGGCCTAATCCAAATAAAGGGTGTCGGATATAATCAAATACAAATACATAATTATCCACTTAAGAGCAAAAACACTCTTTTATCAAGATATCAAACCAATAATAAGGATGTAACCATTAACTAAATATAATTTCTTAGAAATAAGGAATCATTCCAATTTCATTGCCATAATATGGGGGCATTAGTTCTAGCCAAGATTTATATTTAAATACTAAATTAAAGGAGGTGATCCAATATATACATAAATATTAGTTATAAGTGGCTATAAGACCTTAACATCTAAAAAAAATCAAGATGAAACCACAAAATAAATTCTAACACACTCACAAAACTCCATAAAAAGTGTAATAAAATATGTGGTCAAACTTTATATATTATTCAACAATTAATAAGGTCCTAAGTCCCAAAATGGCATCATAAAAAATAAAAAAGTATTTAAAACAAAGGAAGAAGACATGGGAATAAAATAATTTAATATAATCCAAACATGGGAGGATTCTGTGAATATGATCCTAACTTATGTCCACTAGATAAAAGAACACAATTATCCTTGATTTAAGATTTTCCCCTAAAACTCAAGCACCAAATCCAACAAATCATTAAATATAAATTCTTACAATGCAAGAAAATCTAAGGGTTAACAAAGGATGGAAGAAAAAGAGAAAATAAGTCTCTCACAAGTGAATAAATCTCATACTTATAAAATAAATTATTAAAATTTTACCCAATTAAAACTTTCCATTTATAACTCTCATCTCCCAAAACTTGTCCTTCAAGTCTTCCTCACCAATAACTCTCCATTATCTATAATAAATTTCCCTTACAAGTCGCATGGGCACCATGCCCATCTATCATTTCCATTTATTAGGCTTACACTTCATTTACTCTCTCTTTAACCATGTATTTATAGAGGGTATAAGAACACTCAAGAGTTAACAAGATGTCAAGGATATTCTCCCTAATTCACCTAATAATTTGGTAAACCTAATTAATCACCTAGGAAATCCATATCTTATGTAATAACCCTCTATAAATTTCCCTCCTTAAAATTGAGATTTTACAAGTGTCCATTCATTAATGAACCTAAAAAACATCCCAAAACTTTTCTATAAAATTCTAATGGTCAAGATTGAATTGGGAAGAAGTGGTAAATAAGAATAATTAGATTAAAACTTTATACAATATTAAATTTGCAAAAAGTTCAATACATCAAATAAGACTAGGAAAAATAGAATTACATATAATCCTAGGTGAAAATAATGGTTAATATATGATATGTGTACTTAAACTTCCATTACTTGGTCAACTTATTACCTACGCACTCAATCACACACCTGAAAATGTTCTATGACCATGATAAACAAATCAAATGAATTAAATACATTATAATCAAGATTATATATATTCTCACAAGACTATACATAAACATTACATGGATAATAATATCTCAATGTATAGTCTAAATTAATTTTAAATGTCTACATATCCATTTTATTAAACAACATGATACTAGTGTAAGTTTATAAAAATCCCAATAAAATAGAAAATATAGAAATTTGGGCCTTACATTCCCATCCCATTATTATAATTACTCCTATAAGTCACAAAAATGGTTGAATTATAGTTTAAATGATTTTACAAAAACCTCAAGGAATCCTACTGACTGAACTCAATGGTCTTTCAAAGCTAATGATCTCAAATC